>JAMXBD010000540.1:0-600000 GCA_024138025.1 Combretum micranthum | reverse complement strand
ATGAAAATGGGTCCAATTTGCTTCAATAACACAAGTACTAAATTTAACATAAAATCTGATCCAACATTCAAGGACCAAGCATATCGAAATTAAGCATCATTTCATTGGAGATTATGTTCTAAATAGAGATATTAGCTTGGAGTTTGTTGATTCAAACAATTAAATTGTTGATATTTTTATAAAATCCTTAAGTGAGGATCGTTTTTGCACTTTGCATAGAGAATTGGGCATGATAAAGTAAGATGGGTGCTAAATATCTAGAGGTGGGCATATGGGCTAAACTGGCCGGCTCGCTTCAGTCTTCGGGTTAAATGGGTTGGGCCATTTTGGCTCGAGCCCGACACTACGGCTAAATAGGTCGGTCTGTAGGCCAAAATGAATTTTTTTTATTTTTATACCTTTGTTTATTTCATGAGAAAATTGGAATATTTATATATATTAGTGTTTTTTACATATCAATGATTAATTTTATTGCTATTTTAATTACTTGTTTTAAAATAATTTTTGGATATAGATTACGTTTAAATTAATAAATATGTACTTAAAAAGAATGTTATTATTCATGTGATAGTTGTGTAAGTCAATCATCCTTGATAACATATCATAAATAATTACTAATATGTTGTTATTATTATTGTTCTTAAATTTTTCCTCTCTTTTTTTCTTTTCTTTTTTTTTTAACAGTTGGCCCATGGGTTATACGGGCCAAGTCAATTTGGCTCGCTTTTAAACTAGCCAAAAAAATTGGCCATGGCCCTCTTTTTAAGCAGGTAAATGGGTCGACCTGTGGGCTGCGACCCGTATGCCCAGCTCTATAAATATCATGGAAATAAGATGATCTAGAACTTGATCTTGAGAGAAAATAAGTTATTAGATGTTCATATTTGTTTCTGTGATGCTTGGGATTTGTTCTATCTACAAAAATCTATGATATGTTCTTTTTGTGCATGCTTAAGCTAAATTTATGTTAAAACTTGGTTTTAACAACTTAAAAAACATATTATGAAATTTTCTAATAGCAACTTGTACAAATTTCTAGTATGTGAATGCTTTTTCATGTTAAAACTCTTTTAGAACTTATTTGTTGCTTGTGCATCTCACCTTATGTGAAATGTTCTGAGTTTCGTCCTCTTATTTATAATGAGTATAAAGGGGGAGATATGTTGTATGCACAATTAATATGCATGAAGTATATTTTCTATGAGTCTAAAGGGGGAGAGATATATTGATTTGTATTGTTGATTTTCAATGAGTTCAAAAGGGGGAGGAAAATAATGAATTAAGGGAAAAGAGAAATGTTGAAATATTGAATGGAGATATTGTTTGATGAGTACATAGGGAAGAGGTATATTTAATGCACATATTAACATGTTGAATAGTGCTTAATGTTGTTTATCTGTCCAAAGGGGAGGAATATGATGAGTTAAGTGTAGCTTGCATTTCCCTAGAATTAAGTATTAAGTCTTTGATCAAATTTAAGAAAATTCCTTTGAAACCTGGATGCTTATTTGAAAGGGAGTATGCTTAATTCAAAGGAGTTAATTGCGAACAATTGTCCGCATCAAAAAGGGGGAGATTGTTAAACTTGCATATTCAATGTAGATGTTGATAAGATAATTAGTGGCACAATTAACTATTTAATTATGCTAAACTACTTTTAAGTAGTTGAACAATGTGATGAACAATATCCAAGAAAATACATGTGTTCTGTACATATTGTTCTTTGGAGAGTATGCAGAATTTAGTAGGGAAAAATTCTGAAGCATAGCTTTAGTCGTAGGTTACATCAAGGGCTCAATGAGTCCATACATTTGAGGTGTGACAAGCTTAAATCTCAGGCTCAACAAGATCAAAGAAGCTTAACCTTGGTCGAGGGTTAAATCCAAGGCGTGACAAGTTAAGGTGCAAAACGGTGAGTTTGAATTCAAAGCTTGAAGAGTCACAGGCTTGATTAAGGGTCAAATATAAGGTGCAGCAAATTGAGACACGATAAGTCTAAGGCACACAAGTTTAAAATATGGAGACAATGTAGCATAAAAGAGCCGTCACACATTTAATGTATAATGATTTTTGTCACGCTCCAAGGGGTACCATAAACGTAGCAGTCCACTGTACATAATATTAAAGCCTAGGAATGATCATTAGTTGCGCAAAGGCTTTCATATCATGCACAAGGCGTACATCACAATCAAGTAAATGTATCGGACTAGCACAATCATGTTGATAATAATTAAATAATAAGGCGAGAGAAATATAACCCATTAATCATAAATAAGATCAATTGCAATTCTTAAGGGCATATCTCTGCTAATGTCTTCAACTATATATATAATACACACACACACATTTCCTAGTGATCTCCAAAATAATAATATATCATATATATTATTCATAAAGAAACTTTCAAGAATGAAACTTCATCATATGCTCCCATTTCTTCCATAAAAGCTTAAAAATCCACCGATGATTTTTTTATTGTCCCAATCCTTGAATGGAGTCTCATGTATTCCTATTTCAAAAAGAAAAAAAAATCATGGGTGTAAGCTTATAACATACTTAGTGAGATACTTCCTATCATTCGCATCAAAAATCAGAAACAAACAAATTCATTAGTCAAGTATATGCTATGCAACAACCATATGAAACATGTAAGTATGTAAGATCATCCGGAAACCATACGTAGAACGGATTTACCCCTTTGTAATAAGGGTTAAGAAAATCAAATTGAGGCTCTGCTTTCTCTACTGCTAGTCCCTAAGCACCTACTTAAAGCGATCGATCAGCACAGATCCTTCCGAAGGATGTATTCCTTGAACGTTTGTAATCTCCTTATGAAAGAACAGATTTATGTGTGCGGTAGGAATCATAGTCTTCTGGCTTTTCGTGTAGGATTAGTAGCCTTCTGAATGTGACCCAACGATATGCAATGCCTGATTATTTCTTTTTTTTAAGCCAAATCTTTTTAATGTTCTTTAGAGGGTAATCAAACAATTTAACACTCATAAAGAACCATACATGTAAGTAATCAAAACAATTAAACAAACAATTCAAGATTTCAATATGCTTAACATTCCCTTGATTACATAAACATAGAATCACATACATAAACCCATGAGATCCCCATACATATTCATTTTTATCTTTTCTTATCATATTAGTGCCATATTTCTAAAAGCACAACAAAGTAATGAAATTAGGAGAAGAACTCACTTGCCTATTAGAGCAATTTCTAGTTGAAATAATCATTTAAAGTGGTACATCAAATCCTTCATCACTTAAACAAAAGAAATACCCGGAATGAGTATTTCATAGAGGTTCCACTTAAACTTCTAACTCTACTTATTCTATTTGCATCATTTTCCCGGTTGCAGAAATTTCAACTTAAAAAGGCCATAACTGGCTTATTTTACCTCAGAATTTTGCATATTAGTAGTCGTTTTCTACCAACTAAAAAAGATCCATCTATTTCTAAGGTAAATATTAATTCTTGGGGTCTTTTAGGGGTCAAACTAAATGGTACCTATTACATATTTCATGTTTTAGCCCTTGTTTTACTTGTTTTTCAAAGTTTCACTTCATTTAAACATTCTATACGATGCATAAAAATATGAATATCTTTGAAAGATATTTAATATTGATATTAACTCATATTATGTGCATGATCCTAGTACTATTGTTCCTAAATAATGTTTTGTAAAATAATCTTTGTAGAAAGTAACAATGTTGAGTTTTATGAAAAATCACCTTTGGACATGTAATAAAATTCTTTTCCTTAAATTTTGTAAACATGAGACTTAAAAAAAAAATTTATGGTTCTATACTTTGGACCCTTGAAGGTCTCATATTTGTTTTGAAACTCCATTTAACAATCCACTTTACAAGATATGGGATTTACTCCTTATGACATAACATTTGTATTTCCTTTGAAGTTTTCTTAAGTTTGGTTTTAGATAAGATCTTAATTCTTAGACTTTGTAAATGCAAAACTCAACTAAAGAAAATCATGGTTTTATATTCATTATGAATCTATGAATATTTTATTTTCATATTAAACTTTTTTTAACTAATTATTTGTCAAGACATGGATTTCTATGTGTTTGGGGATAAAATTTATTCTAGTTGTATCATCCTTAAAATATTTTAAGTTTTGGCTTGTAAGAAAAATTAGGTAAATGACTTGTTTTAAATTTTTATTTTTTTAATAAAAAGGTTTGTTCACATATTGTAAATAAGATTTTTAAAAAATTTCACATAACAAAGAATTATCAACATTTTTATTTGAGAAATCCATTTTGGCCAATTGAAAAATATACTTGAGTGTTTTCTTTCAAATTCTTAATGAAAAGATTTTCTAAGTATTGGAAATAAGATTTTATAAAATATTTTGCATAAGAAGAAATTATCAATATTTGTGTTTTAGAAAAATTGATATTTTGCGAACTTAGTTGAGTATGTATTTTTATTCTTTTATCCTTAATGATGATTTTCCCTAAGTATTGAATATAAAGTTCTTGAAATTCATTTTATAGATTCCCTCATCTTTGATGGTTTATTATGACAACATCACTAATGACCATGTGTGTACATGGGTAAGAATATTGTAATATACTTAAGGGTAAAATCACTACTATAGACTTATCAAAGTATAAAAATTTAAAGATAGATAACAAAAGAAAAGCAAATATAAAAATAAAGGCATGGGAACCTTAGCTTGTCATCAAGACTCTTCGGGACTTGAATAAATTCCAGTCACCATAAAAATAAGAAAATCATAAAGAAAGAAAAACATGAAAATCTTAGATCTTTTTCCAGGCTTCGTAAGCCTTGAAATATTTCTAGTCTCATAAATATAAGTAGGATAAATAATAAGATAACATGGGAGTCTTTGATCATATTCAAGGCTCCTCGGGACTTAGAAATAGACAAGTCCCTTCAAATAGAAAAATAATAAAGAGCAAAACAAATATAATAGAAGCCGTAGAATTTTTGGACAAAAGATTCCTGAGACTTAGATTATAGACAAGTTTCCTTTTGTTTTGACTTGATTAAAGTCAAGTCTAAAACTAGAGTTTGACTAGTCTTAATTTACTAGCAAGAAATAAATAAAAGCATGAAATAAAGTGTTAATAAGACGTCAGATTAGTGAGCTTTAGGTTCTAGAATATATATATATATATGTGTGTGTGTGTGTGTGTGTGTGTGTGCATGTGTACTTATACATATTAACATATAGAAAGTTATGTTAGAATCAAGAACACTACATAATCATAAATTCAAACATGGGGTTAAATAAGATATGAACAAGATGTTATTTCTATCATTTCATTCTCTAGCATAAGCTCATGCGGATTTTGTTTGAAATCATAATACATTTCTTCATGTTATGTTAACATAAACTTTGGGGGGGGGGGGGGGGGGGTCGTCGAAGGGTAGGGGTGGGGTGTGTGTTTGTTAGGGTTTGGGTTTGTGTTTCGCAAGGAGAGGGAAGGGGAGAGCTCACGGTACTAGGGAGAGAAGAGAGAGAATTTGTGGAGAAAATTTGCAAAGTTTTGGTATGGTTTAAGAAGTGTATAATGAATGAAAGAGGAGGGCGTATTTATAGAGTTTTGACATGGCAATTTAGAGTTAATTAAATAGACGAAAAAGAAAAAGAAATAGAGTATAGAGAGAGATGGTGTGGTCGACCATGGAAAGAGGGAGAGAGAAAATGAGATTATAAATAAATTTAAGTAAAAAAAAAAAAAGTAAGTAAAATGTAAGAGAAGTTATGTCTAAAGGAGTATTGGTAATGTAAATGTAAGAGTAGGTGTGTAAGAGATGTAAAAATAGATAGTAAGGAAACATATGGATAAATGAATTGTAGTGAATAGTAAACAAAACAAATAAATTACTAGTAGTAATAAAAATACACACGTAAGGGCTATATCTTATTTTTTAGGAACCGTAAAAATTGTATTTGATATTTTTACGATTTCTTACCACATTATGAGTCTAGATTAATTGTCGAAATATTTTCCTCGTTTTGTGTATCGGTATCTTGATTTCAAAAACTGATTGGGTTCGGGTTCGGGACTATCAAATTTTTGGCGAATATGATCTTTTTAGGTTATATGACCTTTTTTCGGGTTATAATCTAGGGTTAACTAATTTTTATCATTTTAGGGTTCCTAGATTGACCTTGCCAGACTTAAATCTTCTTAAACTTATTGTTGTCTTAAGGTAGCTATTAGGGTTCCAGTTAGATTCTGGTTTTAAGATTTACTTATAGGATTATAAAATATGGGGATCACACTTACAATATATATTTGTTTCATAACTGGAGTTTACTCTATTTTTATAATTTATTTAATATTCTAGGATGCTCGGAATTGTCTAATAGAGTTTAGGGCTTCTAGTGTTAAATGTTGACTCGGTTTGAATTTTAGGTATTAGCTTTAAATTTTGACTCTAAGATTCACTTATAAGGTTACCAAAGATTATAGGTTTATAATTTTGATCATTAACTGTTATTGGGTGATGTTGTCTCAATTTGTGTGCTCATGACCGGGTACGAAAACGGTTTTGGCTTAATTGATGAAATTTCAACTTGATAAATTATTACTGTATTATGGAAACATTATTTCGTGTTATTTTGTCATTAAATATTATTTAGACTTACCGTCTCGATTTATTTGTTAGAGATAAGATAGATGAATTATTTAGCATAGGAATTTCGAGTTGGACAATTATTGGATTTTTATTTGGTTTTTGAAGGTGCTCCTTTTCTTAAGGTTATGAAATTCTGTTTTTGATCTTATTTAGAATTTCTAGAGTTCAATTTTAATCTGGGTTGGTTTTAGGGTTTTGGTTTCGGTATTTAGCTATAGGATTATTTCTAGGAGTACCGAAAAATTCAAGGGCTTACAATTTTAAAACGTTATCTCTAACAGACATTTAAATGTTTAAAGGCTATAAATACGTGTTCCTTTAGAGATTCAATTAGAGAAAAGAAATTGAACTGTGAAGAACTGTGAAGTATGAAATTATTAAGAGCTTTTATTTGCTAACATACAAATAAGAGAAATCTCTTATTATCTTTATACTCTTGTTCATTGATTTGCAAAATCTATAAAGAGAGAGAAAACATTTAAATGCTATGTTCTTGAGCATCTTGTGATAAAAGGAAATATTTTATTTCCTGTGTAAAGTGATGTACTGCTTAGCTTGAACATGTGTGATTGTGATCAATAAAGTATGTGAAGTCCTCAGTTGGGGGCAATTGGTGATCATGGAGAGTATGGGTTGAAGTCCTGTTAAATCTAAGCTTAATTTTTCTATCCCCATCTCTTTTATATTTCATATTATAATATGTTATTGTGATATTCGCTACAATTAAGGTTTAGTTTAATCTATTGCATAAAAATTAATTATTTGTGCATTTTAGGTCAAATACTCAATTCACTTCCCCTCCTGAGTATTTTCTAGTGCATTTTCATAGTGAGTTATCCCTATTAGTGTTAACAATATATCTAATCTTAACTATTTGTTAAAGCGACTTAAAGTTTAACTACTGTCTCATCTTTACATGCTTACAAGCATCAATGGTGATTGATTATCCGTGTGAGAAGGTCAATCATTAACATGTTTTAGACAAACTTGTTATAAACAGATATGAAGAATAATGACAATAAACGTAAAGCGCATACACACATAGATTTACATAGAAAACCCTTGATGGGAAATCTCACGGGCAGAGGAGAGAGAATTCACTATATGTTGAAGAAGAAGGAGTACAAGTGTGCGAGTACAATGATTACACCACAAACCCTAACTAAACACACACACACACACACACACACACATATATATATATATATATATATATAGATGTGTATAAAGATGGCCTAAGAGCAAAGGTTGGCTTTCAGCCTTTATTTCAAGGCCAATGGCCTTGACTCCAAAGCTGATAGCTTTGGTCTGGTTTTTATGGATTCAGGTCACAAACTGCAACAATCTCCACCTTGACATGAATTCAGAAGCAAAACACAAAATCCAAACTTCAACATAAAAACAAAGCAATCTCCACCTCTTCCACAAATCCTTAAATGAGATCAATTAGTAATGAACACTAACCAAGTCCAAGCAATGTTCAAACTTGGCTATAGGAAGTGACTTGGTCATCTTATCAACAGGATTATCATGAGTAATAACTTTGCTCACATCAATATCATCATGAGCAACGCACAAAACAACATCGAACATTAATGTGCTTTGTCCTCTCATGAAACCTTTGATCCTTTGTAAGAAAGACTGTACTTTGACCGTCACAATATATTGTAGTAGTCTTCAAGTCATCATTGAGTTCACCACATAATCCTTTCAAGCAAATAGCTTCTTTACAGGCCTCGGTAATAGCCATATACTCTACTTCAATAGTAGACAAAGCAACCTTAGCATGCAAAATAGCTTTCCAACTAATAGCATAACCACCAATGGTAAAGATATACCCTTTAAGAGATCTTTTTTTATCTAGGTCTTTCACAAAATCAGAGTCAACATGTCTAATGACTCCATCTCTAGTTTTATTAAATTGTAAACAAACACTAGTATTACCTCTTAAGTATATGAAAATCTACTGAATTGCTTTCCGGTGTTCCTTATCAGGATTTGCCATATATCTATTGGCTGCACTAACTGCATATGACAAATCTAGACATGTACAAACTATAACATACATAAGAGATCCTGTACTAGAATACGGAACTTATGGCATATATTCAACCTCATCATCTAACTGCAAGTTTGAAATGAGCTGCTAAAGGAGCACTAACAGGTTTAGTACTTTGCATATTGAACTTGCTAAGAACCCTCTCAATGTAACTCTTTTCACTTAGGTGCAAATTACCTACTTTTCTATCCCTTAGAATCTCTATTCTAAGTATCTTCTTTGCTGCTTCCAAGTCTTTTATCTTAGACTCTTTGGTCAACTATCTTTGATCTTCCTTATTTCTCCTTTATCTTTGGTTGCTATAAACATATCATCGATGTATAAGAGCAAATATACAAATGACTCATCACTACTCTTCTTGAAGTAAACATAATTGTCAAAATTGCTTCTCTTGAAATCATGAGAAGTCATAAATGAGTCAAACCGCTTGTACCATTGCTTAGGTAACTGTTTCAAGCCATAAGGTGACTTTTTTCAACAAGCAGACATAGTCCTCCTTTCTTGAGACTACAATACCCTCTGGTTGTTGCATGTAGATGTCTTCCTCAAGTTCTGCATGTTGGAAGGTTATCTTCACATCTAATTCTTCAAGCTCAAAATCGTGCATCGCTACAATACCAAGCAAGGTTCGACTTGAGTTGTACTTTACAACTAAAGAAAACACATCTGTAAAGTCCATACTTAGAACTTGACCGTGGCCTTTTGCAACTAGTCTTGCTTTATACTTGGGTTCTTCAACTTTTGTATTCCTTCTTTCTTCTTGAACACCGATCTACAACAAATAGTCTTCTTACCCTTAGGAAGTTTCACTAAGTCCCATGTACCATTCTTATGAAGCGATTTAATCTCCTCCTACATAGCAATCATCCACTTACTAAAATCGTCATAACTAAGTGCCTTTGAATAAATAGAAGGCTCCATATTTGAATCAATGTCTTTAGTTACATTTAAAGTGCAAGCAACAAGATCAGCATCGTCATATCTTTGTGCAGGCTTAGCTTCTCTCCCAGGTCTGTCTCTAGTAATAGAATGCTACTGCTGTGGTGGTGGTGTAGAAATAGTGCCGCCTTGCAATTCTAGTCTAAACTAAGAAGTAAGTTTTGATGTAGAATTTGAATCAATCTTAACCTCTACCTGCATGCTTGATTTCTGCTGGGCTTTATCAGATGAAGTGCTAAAAGGTAAGTCATGTAACATAGCAATTTCATAAAAAATAATATCTCTACTAATTATGACTTTCTTCAATTCTAGACACCATAACTTATATTTTTTTAACACCAGACTTATAACCAAGGAATATACACTTTACAATCTAGGGTCTAGTTTTCCATTATTAACATGAGCATATGCAGGATATCCAAAAACCTTTAAATTTAAATAATAAATGGGAGCACCAGACCATACCTCTTGTGGAGTCCTTTTCTCGAGAGAGACAAATTAATCAGAAAACATGCTGTAGAAGCCACTTTGGCCTAAAATGACTTCGACAAATGGGCATTTGAGAGCATACATCGAACTTTCTCCATTATAGTTATTCATTCATTCTGCCACAACGTTTTGTTGTGGAGTACTAAGAACTGTCAAATGCCTTATAATCCCTTCTGACTTCCATAAAGCATTAAATTCATTTGAACAAAATTCCAAACCATTATTAGTGCCAAGATGTTTTACCTGCTTCCTTATTTGTTTCTCAAACATAATTTTCCACTCTTTAAATGGAGGTAATACGTCATTCTTTTATTTCAAAAAGAATGCCCAAACTTTTCCGAAGAAGTCATCAAAGATTGTCACCTCCACTAGAAGGCACTCTAGATGGCCCTTAAAGGTCAGAATGTATGTAATCAAGTGAGCCCTTTGTGTTATGAGTGCCTGTGGTGAATTTGACTATCTTTTGCTTCCCAAAATTGCGTTGTTCACAAAATTTTAGTTTACTGAATTCCCATCAAGAAGTCCTCTTCTACTACGTTTACTCATATCGTTTTCACTCATATGCCCTAGGCACATGTGTCAGAGTCCAGTAACATCATCATCTGATAAGGAAGAAGAAGCAACGACTGCATCACTTATAACTATAAAATCCTACAAAACATATAAATTTGCATTCTTTTTATGCCCCTTCATCATTGTAAGAAACCTTACTAATATTTAGAACTCTACCTTCACCAATGTACTTGTACCCTTTTGAATCAAGAGTTCTCAAAGAGATCAAATTTCTTTTTAGCTTAGGCACATGTCTCACATCACCAAGTGTCCTGACAGCACCATTAAACATTTAATTTTAATTGTGCCTGTACCTGCAATCTTGCAAGAAGCATTATTTCCCATCAACATGGCACCTTTAGATACTGTTTCATATGTTGAAAACCAGTCTCGATTGGGACACATATGAAAAGTGCAACCAGAATCAAGAATCCATTCCTCACTTGTTTTAGAATCATCATCAAAAGCAATAAGGAGTTCTCCACCACTTTTGTCTTCTGCTACATCAGCTTCACCAGATTTTTCTGGTTGATTTGCCTTTTGATTCCAAGCAGCTTTCTTGTTCTTGTTCTGCAATTTATAATGCTCAGATTTGATGTGCCTTTCTTCTTGCAATACTCGTAGTTTTGATCCTTATTTACAAACTTTGCTCTACCCATTGTATTACCACTAGAATTGCGTCTTTGGGCCCTTCCTCGAATAACAATACCCTCTTCTTGAGGCTCAGATTCAACCACAAGATACTTCATCTTTTCAAAAGAGCATATCTTCATAAACCTCATCATGGGTAAGAGAACCACGACTATATAATATGGTGTCTCTAAAGGTTGAATAAGAGGGATTTAGATAATATAGTAAAATCAAAGCTAAAATCCTCTTCATTATACTTAACCTCCAAAGTTTCCAAGTAAGAAATAATTTCTTCGAAAATAGTTAAGTGATCTTTTAGAGATGTACCTTCTATCAAACAATGAAAATATTGTAATCCTCCAGATTTTATGCTATGATTTATGCCTAAACCCTAAACCGAACGTCAACCAGAAACCCTAAGGTCAATAAACATATATTAAACCCTAGTAGATTAGATCCGGTAATTTTGTGCTCTTAACTTCAAAACAAAAAAATTGAAATAGTAGTGGATAATAGTTCGTGATAATATAAGGAAGGCTAAAAATATTAGATTCGACAATTTCTAGTGTCTTTCGAATCCGAACGGGATTAGTTTTCGAAAACCATGCCCTGAAACACCTGATGGCAAAAATATTCCGATAATACCAATAAACTCGTAAAAATACAAGGATTTCAAAAGTATCAGCTTTATAATTTTTTTGTATCTAAAAATATCAGATATAGCTTAATTATGCGTATTTTCTTTTCTAACCATATTAAATTGTCTTATCTACTATTCATAATACTATTCTATACTATTCACTTATCTCTACTTTTATACACCTATTCTTATACTCTACCATACATGTTTCTACTTTTTACATTTCCCATATATTTTCTTTCACATCAAACCTTACAATTTATTACTTTTAACTAACAAAAACACATCAAAACACACAATCTCTCTCTTCCCTCACATTCACGCCGACCATACACACACACACACAATTTATTTTTTTATTTTTTAAATTATTTAATTCACACAATTTTCACTCCTTAAAACTATATAAATGCTCCCTCTCTCTTTATTTCTTTCACACATTCATTTACCATATTAAAACTCTCAAATTCACTCCCTAAATTCTCTCTCAAAAATCTCTCTTTTCTTTTCTCTACTACCCATTTTTCCTACACACATACACTATCTAAACTTTTCCTACACTACCACTTCCATATTTTCTCTTTAAGTAAATATTCTTACCTTTCTACTATTTATTTTCCATGTCATGTAACTTAGCATGACTATGGTGTTGTTTCTGAAAGACTCATATGAGTTGTAGAAGCAACAATATGTTCATGTTTTGTTCTTGCACATGCCAAGAATTCCAATTTTTATTATCTTGTTATTATTATGATGTTATGCTATTATTATTGTTATTATGCTCCCAACTTAACCTTGTATATATATTATTATCTATATGTATATCTATAAATTTTAGAGCCTAAATTCTCACTAACTCACTAACAAGCTTATTACTATTATTGCTCTTATTATTGCTTTTCTTTTTCTTTTCTTTTTAGGACTAGTCTATTCTTAGTCCCGAGATGCCTTGATGAAGCTAAGACTCCCAATACTTAACCGAGTTGCCTTGATGAATTTAAGGTTCCTAATACTTGACCATATTATCTTGCTTATTATTATCTTGCTTCTTATGTTTTCTTATATTTTGATCATTTTCATATTATATGCTCATATACATACATCATCATAATGATATTGTCTCAACAAAATTTAAAGTGGAATTTTTCTTTAATAGAGGAACTTGAAACTAAAACTCTTTTGTTATGAAATAAAGGAGTTTGTCATCAACAACTTAGAAAATGAATTTTCGCAACATCTTCTCAAACTTTCCCAAAGTTTTATTAAATGACGATAAAGATAGTTTTACCAAGGAAATAAAAGAAAATAATCACCTTCTTTTCATAATAAGATAACCTAAGGCTTAGTAAAAATAATTTGTTGGTATAGAAATTTTTCATAAAAAACCTTAAAATTGAAGTCTTTCCAACTTCATAATAAAAACCAAGAAATAAACTAGTTTTCAAAGTTAAGATAAAATCAACTCACCAATTTATAAACCCACTAAGGAAAATAATGATTTTTAAGTTTTTAAATGATAAACCTATTTTCAAAATGATAAAAAGAATATAAATATGATGAGTTAAAAAACAATGGATTTTATCAATAACTTAAAAAAATGATTTCTTTTCAAATAAAATCGGTACAGGAAATTAAAAAACCAAGTTTGATAAATAAAATTTATTCTTAAAGAAGTTAATAAATAAAAATATGAGAGGATAGAGACTTATTTATCAAAACCATTTTAAGGAAAATATATATGTAACTCAAAATCATTATAAGTTATCAACAACTTATTGAAAATTTTGGAAAACTTTATTTTTATCTCTAGAAGCAAAATTGTGAAAGACCAAAGTTAAGAGAAAAATTTATTTGTTTTAGAAAAGAAATTAGAAAACAAAATAAGAATAAACTCAATTACAATAACCTAAGAAAGTATAAAGTCCCTCCAAAACCCTTAGAAAGGAGATTGTTAATATTTCAGTTTTTAACACCATAAGGCAAATTATTTTATGAAAAATAATTGTTGAGGCAACACCATTAGAGTTTTTGCATATAATATGAGTCTATATATAAATACTCAAAGGAATTTTCAATCATATACATATCTATGTTTTTGCTAAAGGATTTTTGAACAAAGATGAATTTGGAAAATTGTTTTACAAAGGCTAGGATTTTCGTGTTGAATCTGTACCATGAATTTTAGAAAACCAAATGACCTTTTATGAAGAAAATAACCTTATAAATGAATAGATCTTCTTGAGTAGGTAGAAAATGGTATATAATATGCAAAATTCCGAGTTAAAATGAACAAGTTATAACCATTTTAAGTTGAAATTTTACTCTATACAAATTTTGACGAACTTAGTAGAATAGAATTGCAAATTTAAGTAGAACTTTCAAAAAATACTCATTTCGGGTATTTCTAATGTATAGGTGACGTGGAGTTCGAACTACCTTAGCCGAAGGATTACTTCGACTAAGGAGCTTCTGCTACTATGGCTGAGTGAGTTTAAATTCTTGTATTTGGTACTTATGTATTTGCTTGTAGTTTAGTGGCACTAGACTTTAGGAAAAGATAAAATACGATTGCGCATGTACTTTACTTATGTGATTGAAATTATGATAAGTATATCAAGGCGGGAATTGTTAACTAATCCTTGTATAATTTAGTATAGGAATGTTTTGTTTGCAAATTCTATGATCACTTATAAAATGTCTAAATATTATGCCATGATGACTTAAATAAAATGATTCATGCATGACACGTAGTGAGTCACATTGCATTCATTACTATACCCTTGGTGGGACAAGGGCCTGGTAATGAGGTTAAGGAACTTGAAATTATACTCTATAGTTTTGATTGCCTATAATCAAATGGTGACTGAGCACCTAAATTAACTACATTTTAGCGATTAGTAGGAATCGGTATAAAACTATAAAAGTATCATTTGGAAACAATGGCCTTGTTACTCGGAATACCTAACCACTGAATGGAAGGGTAAATCCATTCAAACATATGATTCCCGGAAGATCATATGTATTGTTTGCTCATGTGTTTGATTGCATCTCATATGTTTGCTAAACAACTTGATTGATTATTGATTTTTGAGTACTTTACTTGTGGATTTAATTCTCACTAACCAAGAAGCTTACCCCCTTATAGATACCTTTTGCAATTTCTCTATTTATGGTTGAAGCCTCGAGGTTATTTCTCACAGGTATTACTTTTTGACTTAAGGAGTTTTTGGAAGAAGTCAAAGACTAGATATAGACTTAGACTTCTAAGTAAATCTCTATGTAATTATTTTGATAGGCTTTGATAGACCTTGATGGACTATGTCTTTTGACAGGGGAATGCCCCTTTGTTATTTGTAAGACCTCTATATATTTCTCTATTTCAGATATTATGTTATGATTTTCATTCTTAAACTACTATATGTATGTCTTCTTAAATAACTTGTTTCAAAGTTGCTCCTCTATGATCGTGAATGCACGCCTTACACCCGGTATCGAAGCTTATGGGATGACTAAGGTTGTCATACTTAAACTTTAATATTGAGTGTAGCGGACTGTCGCGTTTAGGGTACCCTTTGAGGCTTGACAACTATACTTGTTGCTTCACATGTAACTTGGTGCTCAAGCTTTTTGCCATGCACAACTATTCCAATTTCAACCATAATGCAGCAGGAGTCTTCTCCTTCAACACATCTTACAACATTTGATTCGATAAGTGTAGATGAATTTAAGATAGGGCTTTTCGGTCCTTGCATTGTTTTTATTCCAGTGATCATGATGAAGGCATCTTATCAAACCCTAACAGCGCATCATCTAAATCCATCTGTGCAAGAATTGCTCACATCTTTACACTACCATAATGAAAATTTAGTGTTGCGATCTAAGAGCGGAATGTCGTATTTCATAGTTGACATTATCATGAGTAAATCAAGTCTATTGCTCTAATACCAATTTGTTATACATAGATATGAAGAACAATGATAATAAATGTAAAAACATATATAGATTTGCGTAGAAAACCCTTGACGGGAAAAACCACGAGTAGAGGAGAAAGAATTCACTATATGTTGAAGAAGGAGTACAAGTGCGTGCGTACAAGAAAATGATTACACCACAAACCCTAACTAAACATTATATATATGTGTGTATAAAGATGGCCTAAGAGTAAAGGCCAACAACCTTGACTTCAAAGCTAGCAGCTTTGGTCTAATTTTTATGGATTTGGGTCACAAACTCCAACAATACTCAACAAAATCCATATATGTTTTCCAAAATAATAATAAAAAAATAATAGCAATGTCAATGAATCAACATAATTAATGTCTTTACAATTTATACAAATCTAAATATCTAACATGCCCTAAATAAACATCTCTAGGTATAGGTTTAGTAAGAGGATCGACAATCATTATATATGTTAATATATACAACAAAATAACTTCCTTTTAAGCATTAATATTCCTTAAAAAAATTATATTTAGTGTCTATATACTTGGTCTTGCAATTGTCATGACCCTAATAGGATTATGTTAAAATCATCATATCATGCACACACCCATAATATGAGGACCGCCTTGCAAGTTAAAGTTTACAAGACTCTAATTTATTATTTTCTCACCGTGTTATACATATATACATTTGTTGAGAAACTAGTTTGGATATCAATAATTCCATAAAACTTGTAGTGAAATTTTATTTCTTAGGAACTTATAAAGGAGTGATTCAAACTTAAAAATGAGGTTTTATACTTGTTTTACTTCTTTAAAAGTTTCAATCCTCTTAAAAATTTCAAAAATAATTTTTATTGTAGTTCACAAAACATTGATCTTCATGTGATTTTAAGGAAAGAATTTCAAATTGTAAATTTTTTCCAAAATCATGCCTACGGTCTTGAAATTTTAAAGAAAATAAGGTGTAAGGTTTGTTTCTTGGTTCTATCATTTATAACATTAAAATCATGTTAATTTAAAAAAGAAAAATCAAAGTTTCACATCCCTTGTTTATACCTATAAATCAAACATTCTTGAGAAAATAAGAGTATGATTTTTGTTTTCAAAATTTTCTCTTTGGTAAATGATTTCCCATGTATTAAAATTGAGTTTTAGAAAATATTTTACATAATAAGGAATTGTCAATATGTAGAGGTTCAAAACTTTATAAATTCTCATATTATGCTAGGCTCTCTAAATTAGTAAGTGATTATAATGATAATCTCAATATCATCACCTTGTTCTTAATCTTAAATTTAGAGACTTTTAGACATCATTGCATTTTGGGTTTAAAAAATCACTTTGGCATTATAACTACATCACCATGAGCATTTTATGTATGTGAACATAAAGAAAGTAAATTCTTAAACAATGAACATAAAGAAATAAATTTGTTGGCAAGAAATTAAATAACATAAAGTAGAAATGAGATTTTTAGATTTATGACAAGGCCATCATGCCTTGAGGGGTACTCTAAATATGGCAGTCCATCGTATACAATATTGAAGACTAGGAATGACTACATTGGTAATGCAAAGGCTTCCATATTATGCACAAGACGTATTTTACAACAAAGGGAATACATTAGAGTATCACTATTTATGATGGTAGTAATTAAGTAGCAATGCAAGAGAACTATATATTAATAAACTTGAACAAAATTGATTACATATCTTAGGGGCATACCTCCGCTAATATCCTTAAATGATTAAGGTATTATATTCATTCATAATAGTCTCTAAAATAATAACATATCACATATCTAATATAAAAGGGTTTCCAAGAGAAACTTCATTCTTTGCTGTCAAATCTTTTGTTTAAGCTCCAAAAATGCACTAATGGTTTTGTCACGCCCCGAAGGGTACCCTAAATGTGGCAGTCCGCCGTACACAATATTAAAGCCTAAGAATGACCACCTCAATCGCGCGAAGGCTTCCATACTATGTACATGGCGTCTAACACATGAAGAAGACACATCGGAATGATACATTTTATGTTGATACAACTGAGTAACACTGTAAAGGAAATACAAATTTACTATACTTCAGATACAAATCACTATACTTCAAAATACAATCATTCAACTTCGATTACATTCATCCACAGACTTCCCTATATAAACTATTACAAGACAAATCATAAAACTAGCTGATAACTTCAAACATTCGTATTATTTGCCGAAATCTCGGAGTCATACCCGGCTCCAACCAATTCAGTCCCCACTTTGTATTCTTGAAATAACCTGTTCATTTAAACAACTATAGGGGTATAAGCTACACTAGCTTTGCCATTACAAGATTTGGGAGGAATAAAGCTTGAAATCAACATACCAATAGAGTTTAGAGGTAGAGAAGAAGAGGATTTGAGCTTGTGTGTGTGAGTGTGAGAGAGAGGAGAGTCACGGCAATAGGAGGGAAGGAGAAGAGAGCGTTTTGTGATTTTTGGAAAAATGAAGAATGAAATGAAGGAGAGAGAAAGTTAAGGATTATTTATATTAGTGAATTTAGGGTTTGTTTGGAGTAATAAAAGAGGTAAATTAAATCAAATTGGGCATGTAGGGAGGGGGAATGGCGCGGGCCATGTAGGGTTGTGTGTGTGTGTGTGTGTGTGTTTGAAATTATGTAATAAATGTAATAAAAGTGTTAATTTAATAGGAGACAAAAATTTCTTGGAAAAGAAAATATAATTAAGTGGTTGTAAGGATGTAAGAATAGAGTATGGGTAGTGTGTAGTGTAGGTTGTACTTGTGAATAATAGACAAGACATCTACTTTACCGATTGTAACAAAACACGGGAAGAAGGCTATAACTGTAATTTTTATAGCCCGGAAAATTATAAAATTGATATTTTTGGAATTCTTATAAAATTACGGTTCTAATGAATATTCTGAAACATTTTTCTGAGCTCGTGGTCTCGGGGCACGCTTTTCTGTAATTGAGCTCGGAAAGGCCCGGAATTGAAAATTTTTCGAAATCAAAACTTTGTAAGGTTTAAAATATACTTTAAAAATAATATTCCACATTAAATTATTTTATAAAAGTTCTCTTGATATAAAATCGAAAGAAAGCCAGACCTAGGGCTTCCAGGTTTTTCTCACAAGGTCTGAACCAAACCGGTTTAGGGTTTCGTTTTCAGGTTTTCGAAATTTACTTGATTACTAAGACAACCGAGGTTTATATTATAAGAATAATAACATTGTAAAATGAAAAGTAGTGAATAGTTGTCACGCCCCGTAGGGTATTCTGTACGTAACAGCCCACCACATACTAAGTAAGACTCTCGAGTTCCCTACCCGGGGCCTTTGGAAGTCTTAAGTAGATGTAAAGCGTTCCTTTACGACAATAGAATACTTCAACAAATGGAGTTAAACAGTTTAACGAGGCATTCATTAGCCATAGATAACAAATCAAAACGCATAAATTAAAGTTTACAAGATCTAAGGGGCATTCCCCCGCAAAAGAATAACAGTCTATTACAGTCATCCAGAGTCTTTAGTTTCCAATGGAAGTCTATATAAAAAGGAATGGATTAAACTTCTATGGGAAACTCCTATCTCCAGTACCTGCGCTGTGGCTTGTCTCGGCCTAAGCCATATAAAATCATGCTGCAAAAGATAGAAACTATGGGGGCGTAAACTAACTAGCTTAGTGAGTGATAACTTCCATAACGCAATTAAGTATAAGTCATTCAAACAAGTATTTATTCAGGCAAGTGAATGCATCAAACAAATGTGATCATCAAACATATGACCGTCCGGAAATCATATGTGGATGGACTTGCGCCCTCCATCCCGGGTTATCAGATTAACGAATCCTGCGGTACGACGCCGTTTAAGCTCACGGTCAACTAATAATAATTCGTTTTATGGATCACGATTAACTAACAAGTCGTTTTATGGATCACGATTAACCAACATATTCGTTTTATGGATCACGATTAACCACCAATGCGAATGCTCCAACCCCATCGTGACATGAATGAATTCAATTTATAGTCGGAGTCGAATATTCATTAATTCAATTCTTTTAAGTGACCAACAAGTATTCGCAGACATTCATCGTAAGATACTAGTAAAGCATCAATATCTTAACACCCGGTTTCGATATACCTTAAGCTCCATTTCACATATCAACAATAAACATCATAAATAATTCCCATATACCCCATCATGCTTATACAATTTCTTTTATCTTTGCCTACATCACTAGTGCCACTTACATTACAATCACATGCATTAATTGAGAGTGGAAGTAAACTCACTCGGCCATTGGACGCCAACTTCCTAATAATAGTAGTCGGGAGGTAGAGTGTCGTCCTGCTCGGGATCACCTACCAAGCAAGAATAATCCTAATGAGATTCTCATCATGTAACTAAATCAAACTATACATCTAGACTAGTTGAATTCGGATTTCTCGCTATTTGCGAAGTCCCGACTTAAAACGGCCATATCTGGACATTTTAACTCGGAATTTCGCAAATTTTATATCGATCTTCATCTACTTAGAAAGATCTATCTATTTCTAATATTAAATTCAAGTTTTGAAAATAGTAAGGTCATGGAACAGTGGATCAGTTCTGTTCCGCAATTGATCCAATTTCGAAAATGTGCTTTGCGTTTGATAAGAAATGTTCCTAGTTGGTGATTCATGCATGAATGATATAGGAATGAACTACTAATGTGTATGCCATGTAATGAACTCAATATGTGCATGGTCATGATAATTTTTGTGGTAATAAACCCTTATGAACTCCTAAGTGTTAGAAAATCTTGCAAAGGTTATTTTCTAGTAGACTATTTTTCCACATTATACTCCTTAGGGTTCTTTGGCTTTTAGTCTTGTAGTCCACATGTTTTCTATCTAAAAATAAGTCCCAAGTCTATAATAGTCATGGCCTCCATTCATGCATAAAAATTCACATTTTTCATTTGGTAAACTTTTTAAATAAGCTACTTGTAAAAATCCGAATTTTCAAATTTTTATTTTCTTGCATTTTTCTTAAGGAAAATCTTGTCTATATGTATTAAAAAGTGAAGCTCCAATATATATATTACCTAAGGACTTCATTTAGCTTATAAAACATCCAATTTAGACCCCAATACTAAGTGTCCTTGTAGGCATGAACCTAAGTTACGAATTTTAACCATTGATCAACATACCAATCCTTTCATCCTAACTCCACTACTTGTTTTATATTCCTATGATGCCTAAACTCATCCAAGCTTATAAATCATTCCTCCAATATTCCTATTTACATACCCTTCATTTTTCTTATGAAATATGAGTTTAAAGTTGATTTTGGGGGTCTTTAAGGTAGGGTTTCCATTTCATCCGAATTTTCAACTTTTTATATTTGACAAAGTCCTTCCTTTTTCAATGTTCTTGCCTTCTATATGTGAAGATCTACTATCTAACATCTCTTACATGAACAAGACTTCATTCTATGATCATCAAGCATATAAACAAAATGAACTATGATCATGCATGTACATGAAGTTGTGAATGTCTAAACCTAAGATCTACTACATATGATATATAAAGCATGGACCCCATGGCATGAACAACAATATATGTACAAGATCACTACTTTCCATGCATGAACATGATGAGATCTTAACAAAAACACATCTAAACACTAGATCCATGTCTTGTGATGGCTTGATATTCTTGTTCATGTGTTTTCATGTCCTAGCATGAGCTCATTGGGATTAAATGAGAAAACACACAAGATATAGCTTTGCCATTACAAGATTAGGAAGAAACAAAGCTTAAATCAACATACCAATGGAGTCTTGAAGTGAAAAAGAGAAGGAGCAAAGTTGGAAATGAGAGGGAATGGGGAGGGGAGTGCTCGGCAATGAGGAGGAGAAGAAGAGGTTTTTACTCTTTTTCAAAAGTTAAAAAGAGAAGAAATGAGAAGAGAGAGAGTATAATATGTATATATATGAAGTAAATTAGGGTTTAGCTTTACAAAATGGAATAAAATTAATTAAATGAGGAGGAAAAACAATGGGGGGGGGGGGGCGCCGGCCATCATGCATGTGTGTGTGTGTGTTTAAAAATTTGATATTTGTAATTTAGTAAATGAAATTGTAATAAATGTAATAATTATTTAAGAGACAAATTTTCTTGGAAAAGAAAATTGAAATGAGTAGTTGTAAGGATGTAAGAATAGGGTATGGGTAGTGTGTAGTGTATGTTGTACTTGTGAATAGTAGACCAGACATCTACTTTACCGGTTGTTTCGAAAACACGGGAAAAGCTATAACTGTAATTTTTATGGCTCGGAAAATTATAAAATTGATATTTTTGGAATCCTTATAAAATTACGATTCTAATGAATATTCCAGAACATTTTTCTGAATCCGTGGTCCCGGGCACGCTTTTCCGTAATTGGGCTCGGGAAGGCCCGAAATTGAAAAATTCCCGAATTTAAAACTTTCAAGGGTTTGAAATGTACTTTGGGACAATAATTTAAATTCATTCACTTTATAAAATTTATTTTACTATGAAACCGAAGGAAAGCCGGATTTAGGGTTCCTAGGCTTCACTCACGAGACTCAACCTGATCGGATTAGGGTTTCGCTTCTAACTCCCGGGGTTTTCCTAGCTACCGAGAATACCGGGGTTTACAATAGTACCAAAAGACCAGTTAAATACCAATAGTGATAAAATACGAAATAAATCGCAAAAATCAAATAATTCTAGTTATAAAAAAAAATTCATAAAACTGAAATATTTAGAAAGCTTAAGAAATTATGAGTCTAATGGTACTAATATCGTATATTTAACATTTCGATCCCTGGGGCACGCTTTTCAAAGTCTGTACCCGATCGGATTCAAAATGAATCGAAAATTCGTTCATCTCATCTTTTAGATCATCCTAGAATTAACACGAACCAACTACACCTTTTTCTTTCATTCTGACTCCTTAGTTTAGGAATACGGAATCGCCGAATCTAGGTTACTATGGCTTCTCGGGAATTTCAGGGACTTAGGTTTTCCGGTTGACTTTCCGGTTTATACCTTTGCCAATTTTGGAAACTGATATTTTATGTTTATACAACATATTTGATTTGAGATATTTATTTTAAATTTTATTTTTGTAAGTATTTAATATCTTTCAACCTTTTCGGAATTCTTGAATTGGGTTTCGCTTCTGAAAGTTAATCGTTATTTACTTTTTAAATTTGATTTTGGGTTCTATATTACCCGATTTTACAAGTCGGAGTAACGTATGGAATTTGTCGTGCGTAGGGGTTTTGGAATTGAAGTATGATGAGTTCTTATTTTGTTTTTAAGGATTCTAATCTTTCTCCGGATTTGGAAATTTCTGGATTCGCTCGTGTTCTTGAACTAGTTGGAATTCGGTTTTAATTTGGAGTGATTTTTAAGGTTTATTTTAGAAGTTCATGTTGGAATTATTTACTGAAATTTTCCGGGGCTTACAGGTTTCCTTAATGTCTTGCTCCTGGAGCAAAGCCTCATGTATTCCTATTCCAACAAAAATCTATAGGGGTGTAAGCTTACAACATGTTTAGTGAGATAATTCCTTTGTTTGTACCGTACAACCAAGACCATAAAAGTTTCTTAATTTCAAACATATGCATGCATGCTATGCAGCAAACACATGTTACAAACGGATGTACGGGTATCTGAAAACTATACAAAGAACAGATTTACGAGCTCTGTGTCAAGGGTTAGGGAATTTGATTTGAAGGTCTTGTGATCTTTGCTGCTAGTCGCTAAGCACCTGCTCATAGCGATTGATTGGCGACTCATCCTTGAGGCCATGTTCCCATACGAATTAGTTCCCTGAGAATGAGCTAAGTAACCCTAACCCTTCCGATTCCTCAGTAGGGGCAACGGCCTTCAACATGTGAATCGGTGGATACAATGCATGCCCATTTTATTTATATTAAAGCCAAATTTAATTATGGTATGCTTAAAGGTGATCAAACAAATATCATACACACATAAGCGACATGTAATATTGATGATATACTTAAAAACCATTCATCGTTTTTGATATGCTTATCATCTCTTGTCACATTTTCATAAAAGCACATACACATAAACCCATAACCATATGTCATGTCCCAAAGGGTACCTAAACGTGGTAGTTAGTCATATATAGTATTAAAGCTTAGAAATGACTTTCTCATAGTCACCGAAAGCTTTGATAGAGACGTAAGGCATACTTCACAGCAATAGAAGACCAGTGGAATATATAGTTCGAGATAGTAACATATGTCATACAAGAAAACACTTAATCATATATCATTATAACTTAAAGATAGATAGTTTTACATCTTCGTAGGCGTAGAATTTCTCCAAAAATATTACGTTCCTATCATGGTCTTACTTGTAACAAATACAATATACTGAAAGATTTTAAAGGAAATCTAGTCTAAGGTCTTCGAGTAGAATTCCCCCAAAAGCTTCCCAAAAACGCATGTATCTTACCCAAATAGGGTGACCTTGCGTATAAAAGCAAATGATCATGATAACAAAAATTATTGGGGTATAAACACAACTAACTTAGTGAGAATATTCCCGTGATAACATATGCGTATAAGGAAATCAAACAAGTTATTAAACAAGCTACGGAATGCATCAACCACATGAGCAAGCAATACATATATCAACAGGAAATCATATGTTTGAATGGATTTACACTCTCCATTCGGGGTTAGTGTCTTAGGCCCATATGACCATAGTTCGCAAATAAATTTTGTAGATCTTTCATGCTACTACTTGCTACTAAAACTTGTAGATCTTATAGATTACTACACACCACTTGTAGATTTTCATGCTACTACCAACCACCACTATTATACTCTTGTCCCACCGAAGTATAGCAGCGAATGTAATGCAGCCTACTTCGTGATATGCATGATCAATTTTGATTTGTTCTTAACATGTAAATAAAGTATCTTAATGGTGATCATAGAAATATTTGCAAACATTTCAACATAACATAAAGACAATAATTAATTTACTAAAATTCAAGTTCTGATGTACTTAGTTTAATTTCACAAGCACCATAAATCCTCATGCATATCCCATTTTATCTTTTCCCTATCTCTAGTGCCTATAAGCTACAAACACAAACATAAGTATGTAAATTTGGGAGATAAACTCACTCGACCATTTCCTGTAAAATACTCTTTAGTTGTAGTAGTTCTTTGGATAAGAATCCTCCAACTCCTCATCACCTAGATGAAAAAAATGTCCGAAATGAGTATTTCGTAATGATTTATCTAGATTTTCTAATTCTATTTCACTATTTGCGTCTCTTTTTCTGATTGAGGAATTTCTAACTTAAAGCAATCATAACTTACTATTTTAGGTCAAAATTTCACATATCAACAATCTTTTTTTACCTACTAGAAAAAATCTATCTATTTCTGATATTAATTTTAAATTTTAGGGTCATTTAGGGGTTGGAATAGATCGGTACAAATTGCATCATACATGTTGATTTCCTTGTTTTTCAAAGTTTTACTTCACTTGAACACTTTATTGCAAGCATAAAATATTATTACCTTAGAAAATATTTAATACTATCATTAAATCATATTATATGAATTATCCTAGTGATTTTGTAAAAAAAATGATTTATTATATAACAATCTCTTATAGAAGCTTGAAAAGTTAAGTTTATGGAAAACATGACTCTTGGTTTGTTGTAAGTATCATATTCAGTTAGGAAAATGTTTATTTTTATATTCAATTGTCTTTATGGAGATTTTATGTTCATAATAAATTCTTTTTATCTATGCATGGTTCAAAACATGATTTCTTGCATTTTCATTTGAATTTATTATAGGTTGGATTCTTTTAAAAATTGTCTTTAGTTTTGACTCCTAAAAGAAACTTCATGGAAGGTTTGTTTGAATTTCTTATTCTCCATAGAGAGTGTTGGTATATGTTTCATGAGTAAAAAATTAAAAATCTTTCCTAACTAAGAATTATCAATATTTGTATTTGAGGTAAAATTCATTTAACACTTTGAAAATTCGTTGGGTGCCTATTCCTACTAATAACAAATTTTTCCTAAGTGTTGACAATAAGGTTCTTCGAAGGCTAATTTTATAAAACAAAGGATTATCAATATTCACATCTTTGAAGTTTTATCATGGCAACATCTCTTTGATCATTAATGCATATGATTAAAGTGCAGTAATTATGCCAATAACAAAAATCATTAACACAACTTTATAGAAAAATTAGAAAATAGAAAATCGAAGTGGAAAATATCAAATAAAATTATAGGGGCCTTAGCATATTTTCAAGACTTCCTCGGGACTTGAATAATCTCCTATCACCATAAAAATAAGAAAAACATAAAGAAAAAAAAAATCATGAAGTCTTAGATTAATTTTCAAGGCTTCCTGAGACTTTAGAAATAATAATCTCATAGATAAAATAAGAATAGTAAGAAAATAATTATGAGAGTCTTAGACTTTATCAAGGCTCCCTAAGACTTAAATATTTTTAGTCTCATGAATAAAGCAAAGTAAGCAAATAAGAAAACATGGAAGTCTTAAATTAATATCTAGGCTTTGTAGGACTTTGACAATAGACAATTCCCCTTTTTGTTTTGACTTGATTAAGGACAAGTCTAAGACTATAATTATGACTAGTCTTAATTTACTGGCATGACATAGATCATGGAATAAAGCATTAAATAAAAGTTAGATTAGTGAGTATTTAGGCTCTATAGATATACATATTACATATATTTACTAACGTATTCAAAGTTAAAGTTAGAAATAACATTTCAACATAATGTAAACATGAACATGAAATTAACAAGACATGAACAATATGTTGTTTCCATATTTGCTTCCCTAGCACATGTATCATGGGGATTTTATAAACATAACATAAACATTTTTCATGTTATGTTAACATGAACTAAGGAGGAGGTTTATGATAGTTACCTAAAATAGATGAAAGAAGAAAAGTTGAGCGAACCACTGGGGATGTGTGTGTTGTTTTTGTTGGCATAAAAGAGGAGAGAAGAGAGGGGACAGTGTGTTTGAGTTTCCAATTTGTAAAAGTTTTGTTGTGTGTAAAATGGATGTGTAACGAATGAAGAGGGAGGGGTATCTATAGAGTTTTGAGATGAAATTTTGAGTGAAATAATTTAAATGAAAAAGAAAATAAATAGATAGAAAAGAGAGGGAGAAGGCATAAGTTTGGAGGGTAGAGAGGGAGAGAGATGATTAAAAATTAATTTTTAGTAAGAAAAAAGTAAGTAATGTGTAAGATAAGTTATGCATAAAGTAGTATTGAAAGAAAATGAAATAAATAGGTTTATAAGATTGTAAGAATAGGTAGTAACAAAAAATAGAGATAGATGAATAATAATAAAGTAAACAAGACAAATTAATTAGCAATGAAAATAAAAATACGCATAAATGAGTTATATCATATGTTTTTTGGAGCCGTAAAAATTTTATCTAATATTTTTACGATTTCTTACTACATTATGATTCTAAATTGATTGTTGGAATATTTTTCTTGTGTTTGTGTATCGGTTCCATGATTTTGGAAACTGATCCCGTTTGGGTTGGAAACAGACGAAGTTTTGGTGAATATGATCTTTTTAGGTTACATGATACTTTTTCAGGTTATAAGCTAGGGTTATCTCATTTTTATTATTTTAGGGTTTCCAGCATGGTCTTATCTGATCTAGATCCACTAGAACTTATTATTGACCCATGTTGACTTTAAGGTTCCGTTTGACTTTCGGCTCTAGGGCTTATCATAAGACTGTAAAAAAATATGGGGGTTTATAACCTATCCCCTTTAAAGAAAGTTTTTTTTCTCAAAACTGGACTTATGTACCTAGTTCGCTGAACAAATTTGGGTATCTACGTTGAATCTCGTCCTTGACTTTCCAAGTCGTTCCTTATTGGTGTAGTTCCTCACAAAACCTTGACATACTTAATCTCTTTATTTCGAAGCCTTTGGACCTTTCAATCTAGGATTTAAATTGGATACTTTCATAGGTGAGATTCTCTTTTAGCTGTACGGTTCCAATTCCATGATTTGATCATGATCTGATACGTGCTTTCGTAAGACTGAGACGTGAAATACATTATGTACACCAGACAAGTTCGGTGGGAGCGCCAAGCGGTAAGCTAGGTCTCTTACTCTTTTGAGTACCATAAAAGGTCCCATGTATCTTGGGCTTAGCTTCCCTTGGACGCATACTGGGTGAATGCTTTTGATGAGGTTCACCTTTAAGTATACATGATCTCCAACATTGAACTTAAGCACACGTCGCTTCAAATATTCTTAGCTTTTCTGCTGTCTTGCACTTCCTTCATGCTTCATCGTATGATTTGTACCTTGTTTGCTACGTCTTGTACAAGATTAGGTCTGATTGCTAGCTTTCTACATCATCCCAGAAAAGGGCGATCTGCAACGTCATTAGTACAAGGCTTCGTAGGGTAGCATTTGAATTGTGGAAGGGTAGCGATTGTTGTAGGAAGATTTCCGAACAGCAGATGGGCGTCCCACTTCCTTTAAACTCCATAACATAAGCACGGAACACATCTTCCAAAGTCCGTATCGTCCTTTCAGATTAGCCATAAGTATGGGGGTGATATGCGGTGCTAAAGTGTAGCTTTGTTCCCATGCATTTTTGCAAGCTTAAACAGAACTTGGATGCGAATCTTGGATCTCGATCAGAAACAATTACGGCAGGTACTCCATGTAAGCACACTATTTCTCTTATATATGTCTTGGCTAGTTTATACATCGAGTACATGTCATGCCCCAAATGGTACCTTTAACATAAAAATCTGCTATATACCATACGAGACTTAGGAATCACTAGCATGGTCATTCATAAGTCTAGTATTAGATGCAAAGCGTTCCCTTACGACAATAGAATACTTAAGCAATTAGAGATAGATAGTTTAATTTGATAAAAAAATGCATCAAAATAGAAATCACATATATTCAGGATCATTTACAAAAACTAAGGGGCATTCCTCCGCAAAAGAATAATAAGTCTACGTAATAGTTTTTAACATCAACTTGAGTATCTAAGGTTTCCTATGGAAGTCTATACAAAAGCTGAACATAAACTTCTAAGGGAAACTCCTATTCTTGCTTTACCTAAGTCAGCCAATTCCTGGGTCGCAACCACAGATATGGGAACTGCAACAAAAAAAAAGCTATGAGGGTATAAGCTACACTAGCTTAGTGAGTAAATACTTCCAGAATATACGTATGCAACAATTTCATACAATCAAGTTGATTTAATCATCCATATGAAATGCAATAACAAAATGGGCATACAAGACATATGATCAACCAGAAATCATATATTGAATGGATTTGCGCCCTCCATTCGGGGTTGGCAGATTAACGAATCCTGCGATACTGACTTTAAATTTACTGTTTCGTTTTATGGTTCACGAGAAACCCATTAACTATATCGTTTTATGGATCACGAGTAACCTATTTCATTCATACCGTTTATGGATCACGGGTAACCAACGTTATTAGATGCACCATGCCCAACGTGAAGTGATTATGTCTATTTTACTTGTTAATTTGAGTAATCATTAATACAATTTCATAGGTGACCAAGCAATTCGCAAACAACCATAATCATGGCATATGGACATCAATCAATTAATCACCCGGTTTCGATATACTTAACACGTTTCTCTCAATACATCAAGAAAACATACATAATCCCATAATCGCCCATCATGCATTTCCATTTTTATCTTTGCCTATCACTCTAATGCAACTACGAATTACAAGCACAATAAGGAATCGTAAATAGGAAGTATGACTCACTCAACCATGGTCTTTGATCTTTACTCGTAATAGTCCGGAGGCAAAGAATCCTCCGATTCAAAATCACCTAAATGAAAGAAATACCCCAATGAGTATTTCCAACCATAACTAATCCCAACTTAACAAACAAAAAATTTCAAGTTCATAATTTTCATAGTTAGCGGAAATTCCAACTTAAAACGGCCATAACTTGATCATTTTAACTCGAAATTTCACAAATAGGTAGTCGATTTCTATCCACTTCAAAAGAGCTACCTAATTCTAATGTTACTCCTAAGTTTTGAAAACTTTTAGGTCTCGAAAAGTTCGGATCAGATCTGGTCAATAGGTAAAAATCATGTTTTCGAAATTGTTTTGCGAAAACTTACATTGTTTCTACCATGTATATTAAATGTACATGCAATATCAATAAGTTAATATCATGAATGACATGTTGTGAGCTATCTATATGTATGCTCTTGATGATATTTGGTTAAAAAGAACTTTTAGATACATTTCACTTTGAGAAAACTTCAAGAATACTTGATTTAGAAAAATTAGTTTTGTTTCTTGAAAAACCATCCTTATTTTTACTAAAATAAAGCCTTGATGACCTATATGCCTAACACCCTCATTATTTTAAGAAATTTCTTCATTTGGGAGTTGGCAAATAGATGTTTAAATGGGGGTCTTGCCTAGTTACGAATTTTACAAGAATTGTTGGTGATGAAAATAGAGTTTGATTTATGTGTTGAAACTTTTCCTTTGTTTTAAAAATATTCTTTGATAAAATTCATTTGTTCTTGCCACAATTTAATCCTTACTATACCTATTCCCAAAGGCTTCCTTTTCTCAACTAAAATCCTCATTTTGGAATTTGAAAATAGGTGTTTAAATATGACTCTTTTTTAAATCCGAATTTTGAAATTTGTTTTGAGATTATTTCTTGGGTAAAACTCACTTGATCTTTCTAAAATTGAGTCATAATCAAACCTATTCCCAAGGGCTTCCATTTTTTTAATAAAATTCTTATTTTGGGGTTGGAAAATAGGTGTTTACACATCAACTCCTCCTAGTTACGAATTTTATGTTCTTGTTGGAGTTGAGACAAAGTTCTAATTTAACTTGTGCAAACTTTTCTTATTTTGAAAATATCTCTTAGTAGAACTAGATTTAACTCATCAAAATCATTTCTTTATGATACCTATTCCATAAGCCATTCATATTTTATATAAAATCCTCATTTTGGAGTTGGAAAATAAGTTTTCAAAATGGGTGTCTTTTTAAATCCGAATTCTAAAAATTGTTTTTGATGAGAACAAAAATAGATATTGAGCTTTTGGCTACATCCTTATTAATACCATCATACTACAAGTCTTAATTCACATAAAACAAATTTTTATGACATTTATATACTCAAAACAAAATAGGAGTATGATGATATTTATTTTATGGATGCAAATGCAAGCTTGGAAGCCCTAGATCATATTCAAAAATAGATATTGTTTTTGATGATGTTAGATGCATGAGATGCGAGATAGACCATTGTGATGATGAGGTAAGTAGCAAGATATATTCACAAAAATATCAACAAGAAGATATATAGTAAGAATAACTTAAATAAAGAGATTCACAACATTGTGATGGCATGAAAATCATGTACAAGTGTTAAGCGAAATCACACATATATAATCTTGCCATTACATGTTTTATGTGGAGTAGGGTTTAGATCTATTACCTAATGACTGGGTTGGATAAGAAAACTCATTTTTATTGTTATGGGGTATTGTTCTCGTTATTGCCGGACTTAGGGTTCCTAGGTTCCATACTAGCACTAAGCATTCTTTTTAGGGTTTCAATTTCCCATTCCGATTTTCGAAACCGAGTTTGGTTTGCTAAGAAAAACAATGGCTTACAGTACGTCATGTTGATTGGTAGAAAATGGGCTGATTTGGTCATGAGATCTACCACAACCCATATGGCGTCGAATCCAGCTGATGTCATCGGTAATCCGCATACAAAGTCTATTGTGATCTGGTCCCATTTCCACTTGGGTATAGGCAGAGGTTTCAAAAGTCCTCTAGGTCGTTTATGTTCCACCTTCACTTGTTGACATGTTGGGCACTTCATCACAAAATCGGCTACGTCTCTTCTCATACCATTCCACCAGTAATGGCTCTTAAAATCCTGATAAATCTTAGTTCCTCTAAGATGCATTGTGTATCTTGAATTGTGTGCTTCACTCATGATTTCCTTCTTCATCTCATCATCGTTCAGTACACACAACCTTCCTTCATCCTCACCACGTCTTCATCATCTATCATAAAATTAGTGTACCTTCCTTCCTATACTTCATGTTTAACTTTTTGAATTGCATCATCATAGCGTTGTGCCTCCTTGATTCTTTCCACTAAAGTTGACTCAACAACTAACGTGGAGATTTCCACTTCCACATCTTGCCCTATGAACTTGATACCTCAAATTCCCTTATTAATTCCCTCTTATCTGTAAGCAAAGTAGTGACTTCCCCATGATTTTTCCAGCTTAAGGCGTTAGCTACTGCATTCACCTTACCTGAGAAATAATTTATTCCAAGATCTTAATCCTTTATGAGCTCCAACCATCTTCTCCACTACATGTTCAGTTCCTTTTGTGTGAATAGGTATTTAAGGAATTTTTATACCCTTGGCTATACAAGTAACGCCTCCATAGTTTGAGTATAAACACTATGGTGGCTAACTCCAAATCATGAGTCGGTTAATTTTGTTCATGCGATCTCAGCTGTCGCGAAGAGTAAGCAATCACCTTTTCATCCTACATTAGCATACATTCAAGACCATTTCTTGATGAGTCACTATGCATCATGTAGGACTTCTTTGGATTTGGTAACACCAAGATTGGGGTAGAAACAAGTTGTTGCTTTAGTTCCTGAAAACTTTGTTCTATCTTTTCAGTCCATACAAACTTCTCATTTTTCTAGGTTATCTAAGTCAAGGGCTTAGCTATTTTGGAAAAGTCCTTTACAAACTTCCTATAATAACCAACTAGACCCGAAAAACTTCTCATCGTCTTAAGAGGTTTCCACTCTACAACTGCTTTTAACTTTTCGGGGTCTACAGATATGCCTTTGCTTAAGACAAAAAGACCCAAAAAGGAGATTCAATCTAAGCAAAAATCGCATTTGGATAACTTAGTATACAGCTTGTGTTCTCTCAATGTATGTAGTGCCATCCATAAATGCTCCTCATGTGTTTTTGAATAGATAAGGATGTCATCGATGGAGACTATAACACTTGTCCAGTAAAGGCTTATACCTAATTCATTAAGTCTTTGAAGGTGGCAAGTGCGTTCGTCAATCCAAAAGGCATCACTAGTAACTCGTAATGTCCATATCAAGTCCAGAAAGTAGTTTTTGATGTATCTTCTGGTTTGATTCTCAACTGACGGTATCTGGATCATAGATCAATCATGCTTGCTCCTTATAGCTGATAAAAAAGGTCATTGATCCTTGGTAGCGGATAGTTGTTTTTTAAGGTAACCTTGTTGAGATCACAATAATCAATGCATAACCTCATGGATCCGTCTTTCTTCTTTACAAAGAGAACCAAGGCTCTTCAAGGTTAAACACCTGGTCAAATGAACCCTTGATCTAACAATTCTTGCAATTGTTTCTTTAGTTTCGATATAGGTTTGGTATTTGCCACCAAGTCGATCTCTTGCTTCCGTGGTAGTTCAAGCAACTCATCTGAAAAGAAACTCATTGACGATAGGGATATTACCTATGATGGGCTTCTCTTTTTCATTCTCCGTATCACCAACATAACCCTTTATTCTTTCCTTGATTTCCTCTATCAACTTTAAGGAACTTAGCTCCTGTCTCCTTGAAATTATAGATTCATTGATGAATGCGACCCTTTTTCCATTTTGCCCCATGAATTCCACTTTCTTATTTTGATAGTCTACTATAGCCTTAGCGAGATTTGACCAACTCATACCTAGGATTACCTCATACTTATCCATATCCAGCACTATAAGGACGCCTATAGAGGGATGCCCTTGTATTTCCAAGGGACAGTCTTTCAATATCTCTTTTGTCATTACAAAACTACCTATGGGGGTCTTTCTTTTGAAGTTGGAGGTGATCACCGTTATGGGCAATTCGATCTTCCTAGCCAAACTAGTGGTGATGAAAGAATGAGTGGCTTCCCTGTCAAAAAGGGTATAGGTGGTTTGGTTAGCTACTTGTATAGTTCCTGCGCTCAAGACGTATGGTTACTTAATTCTTACTTCCTTCTCTAAAGTTCTTTAATCATCTATCTATCATTTATATTCTTTTCTTATATCTTATTCTTTATGGAAGTGAAGGAAACAATTAATTAAGGTTTAAAGCTAACCTATGTCCAGATTACAATTGTAGCAGTCCTCATCTTCAAGAGTAGCTAGCTGAACTCTTTTATCTTCCATCTCTTCACACATCCATCGACCTTCTAGATTGTAGATTCTTAATCCATGCATTGAGGTTCCAGCGGGATTTCTACTGCCATTTCCATTCCCAGTCTTCATTGGAGTGAGTCCTCCAAATGGTCCAGATGATCGAGAACTGGCATTCTTCCTCTATGGACATTCATTTAAAAAGTCATGTTTGCTTGCAAACGAAGCAAGTGGTAGAGGCTTTCTTTGGACAGTCTGGAATCTTATGATTGAGATCCCCGTAGAAGTAGCACCTGTTCTGCAACTAGGGGCACTTCTTTGCATAATGTGCGCCCTTGCATTTCAAACAAGTTACATTCTTAGGTACTTCCTTTTTCTACTGACATTCCCTCTAAAACTACTGATAGAATTGAATCTTTTTTATGCGTAACTAGAACTTGATCCTTCTTTTAATTTCGTTCCAAAAACATAAACTTTCTTCTTCAACATTCTCGTCTTTCTTTTCTTTGCTCCCTTAACTACCTGAGCTCTTTCGACTAACTCATGGAAGGTTCTTATGTCAAACTTCTCCAATTTTACACGTGGATCCTCATCTAGCCCACTTAGAAAAAACTTGCCTCTTCAACTCTTCACTATACTTGTATGAGGCAGGTGCATATTGAAGTAATTAACTATACTTGATTTCATATTGCTTGACAGCTATGTTTTATTGGACTCAAAGACTAATCGGGAAGTAGTTCTCCAATAATTCTCAACAGAACATATCCCATTTGATTGGAGGTAGCAACTCTTGGCTTTTAGACTCCCACCATACTCAGGCATTCAAGCGTAGCATGTACGTGCCATAGCTAAGTCTCATATGGTGAGGCACTTCAAATGCCACAAAGGATCTCTCGACTTGCTTAAGCCAATCTTTCATCTCATCGAGCTTGCCAAAAGCTCCATTAAAGTACCGGTTGCTTTTAATAAACTCTAGCAAAGTGCTCTAGTAAGGTCTAACGTGGCGGCGGCAGTAAAGGCGCGGTATGCGATTATGCATCTTGTGGTGCAAGCACTTCCGCAGAAGCTTGTTGTACATTTTGGGTTGAGGTCGGTGCAGGTGCATTCAAATTCTGCTACTGCACAAGAGCATTCAATAATTGTGTCAACTGTCCAAGGGTGGCAAGGAGGCTGCCGTGTTAGTTAGGAGGTGGTGTAGTTTGTAGATTTGGTAAAGGTGCTTTTGGTTGATTTTCTTCTTTAATTGGTAGTTGTTTGAGGTGCGTTGTTCTCGATTGCTGCCTCTTCTAGCTTAGTTATTTAGATTGTTTTAATTACAGTTCAAAATTTTGTCCAGATTTATTAATTTTTGAAGTGTTGTTTTACAAAAATCATGGAAATTTAAAATCGATTGTTGCAATTACCATAAGTGAATATAGAAACCTATAAGTTCCTAGCTACTCTCTACACTACGTTTGGAAATTATTACATATGCTAACTCTATTTATCACATGCATGTGCACATTTATTTATAGGCTAGAGGCACATAAATAGTGATGATTTTATTCGTTGACATGATAGATTCTTTATAACCGAATTCATTCTCTATTTCCACGTGTGCGTCATAAAATGCCAGCTCAAAAAATTACTTGTTGCATGGTAAGTCAAGTGCTCAGATATTGCATGAAAGTAAGGCTCGACTTAACCTGGGGCATTTTCTAAAATGCTCGAGTTTTTGTTCACTCTTTAAAATTTAGTACGTCAAGGGCTTGGCACATGAGTTAGATTCTAATTGTACTTCTAATCAACAATCTGATCTAGAATTTCCAAAACCGGAATCCAAATTGAAACCTAATAGCCACCTAAGTCAAACAATGAGATATAGGGGTTCTAGGTTCGATAATCCCGTGCTTGAAACCCTGGAACAATAAAAATTATATAACCTTAGATTATAGTTCGGCATAATGTCATATAACTTAAAAAGATCATATTGACAAAAAATTCTCTCGTTTCGAACCCAAAGCGATCAGTTTTCGAAATTAGGACCCTAGCGATAAAATTATTTCGACAATCAATCTAGACTTGTCTTGTGATAAGAATTCATAAAAATATTATATACAAATTTTGGATACTAAAAATGTTAGATATGGTCTATTTTACACGTATTTTTCTTATTATTGGTAATTTAATTGCCTTTTTTATTATTCATTACTATTCACTACTATTCATTTATCTCTATTTTATTACAACCTATTTCTTAGATTTTACATACCTATTCTTACAATTTTCTTTCCCTAGAAAAAAAAAAAAAAAAGTTTACATCACTTTTCACTAAACTTTTCTTACGCATTTCTTCTAATTTTTTTTCTTTTTTTACAAGTCATGCTGGCCACCCCCTGTCTCCCATTTTAATTTTTTTTATTTCAATTATTTTAATTACAACTAATTCTTCTCCACATTTCTCTATAAATATCACCTTCCCCTCTACTTCTTTCACACATCTTATTTTACTAACAAAACTCTCTCAAAATCACTCCAAACTTTCCTCTCTACAAAAATCCTTCTCAAACACTCTTTTCCTCTCTACCTTCGTCAGTCTCCATCTCCCTTTAGGTAAGAATACTAAATACTTCTTCCATTATTATTTATGTTATAATGTTTATGTGTATGTCATGTTTTGATATCCAAATAAATTCCCATGAGGTTTGATGCTAGGAATGAAAATACAAAGACAATACATTTGCATTCATGCTTCTATCATGCTCTTACCATATTCATTCTATTCATGTTACTAACCTAACTTTTAGGTGATAATATATATGAATATATGTATGCATATTTTTCTTAAAGTCTAAATACTCACCAATCTAACTTATTTAATACTCTATTTTATGCTTTATTATCTATTTCATGCAATAAATAAGAGTAGTTTTTTTTTTCTAATCTTAGACTTGTCTTAAATTAAGTCAAAACAAAAATAGGACTTGTCCATTTCTAAGTCTTGGAAGCCTTGAAAATAATATAAGACTCTATATTCTTCTTTTCTTCTTTCTTCTTATTTGCTTATTATTCTTATTACATGAGACTGGAAATATTCGAGTCTCAAGGAGCCTTGTTAAAACCAAATACTTCCATAATTATTTCTTTGCTATTTATGTTCTATTTATGAGACCGATATTCTTTCAAGTCTCAGGAAGCCTTTAAATAAATCTAAAACTTCTATATTTTCTTTCTTTATGCTTTCTGCTATGTGGGAGGATGAGAACGCTATATGGAAGGACAAAAGGAAGGATCATGGGGAAAAGGAAGACGATCAGGGAAGGATTAGGGTTTGTAGTTAGGGTTCGGTGGAATTTGGTTCGTGGAAAAGTAAAGTAAGAAGAGAGTAATGAGTTAGCTGTTGTCAGAGATCTTTTGCATGTGGTCTGGTTAGTACTAAACCGACCGAATAAAAGGAAAAGGAGAACCGAGAATCAGAACAAATCCAATAGTGGGTCCAGCCGAACCCAATATAATAATTTTAGTCTTAATATTTAGTTTAAATAGTCTTAATATTACAAATTAAAATTCTGTTGTAACATAATTGATTATGTGGCATAACGAACCACATGATTGATTCCCTAGCACATAGGTAGTTATTTCTTTTGTTCCTATTAATACAGCTAGTTTGTAATCCAGGAATTATCAGAAAAATACAAAAATACTTTTACTATTACATTGCTTGTATGCGAGCCTAGCTGCATCCGGCTAGTATATTCCCTATTCTATATTTCTTTTCCTTTCCTGATTGCAATTGGTATCAGAGCTGTGACAATGGAGACCAGAGAATCCAAGCGAATGGAAGACGCCATGAAGGCCATATTCAAGGAGCAGATTGACCGCCAAGAAGCTGCTATCAAAGACCAAGCTGCTCGCCAAGATGAGTGGGTAAAAATGTTTTCAGAAGCCCTACAAAATCAACAAAAGATGATTGAAAAACAGAATCAAACTCTTGAATCATTCACATAACATTTAAGCAAGGAGAAAAATGCAGACCTGTCACCAGTTAAGGAAATGACTGGAAACATCAGCAAATCCATATCCGAGTCCACTCAGAAATCTGATAATTCCATTGGAACTACGTCAGGTTATCAGGTACCAACTAGGAACACCAAAATTGAATTTCCAGTATTTAATGGAGAAGGATTTAGGAATTGGGTTTCTCGAGCTGAGCAGTTCTTTACATTAGATGAAACACCAGATGACCTTAAGGTCAAAATTGCTGCTATGCATCTTGATGATAAACCTTATGAGTGGTATAACTCCTTCCTTAAGGCTAGAACAGAGACCACACCTTTAACCTGGGAAGAATTTACCAAAACTCTGAATACAAGGTTTAATGACAAAGGATTCGAGGATCCTATGTCTGAATTAAAAGAGCTTCACAACAAGTTGGGTCTCTTCAGGATTATAATGATGAGTTCATGTACCTATCCACCCTTGTCCAACTACCAGAAATACATCTTGTCAGTTGCTACCTTAGTGGCTTAAAACCAGAGATTCAGTATCCCATTCGAATGTTTCAACCAAAGTCACTTACACAAGCCTATACACTTGCCAAATTACAGGAAGCCACCCTCTCATCATCCAAACAGAACCTTAAATCATTCAAAGGCCAAGCCACACACATTTAACCCACAATATCGTTATCATTCTTCACCATCCAGTACTAGTACTGTCAGTCCTTCCAATAAGCCCTTCATTCTAAACACTTCCCACAACCCTAATACACAGATTCCAAACACGAGACCACCTTTCATTCCTAAAACCAACTATAACCAGCCTAATAGAACTACTAAGAAAATGACCCCTGAAGAACTCGAAGAGAAACGTAGGAAGAAAATTTGTTTCTGGTGTGATGAGGCATTTGGCCCTGGCCACCGTGTAAGACTAAGAGGCTGAATCTCCTAGTAGTTGAGCCAGAGGAAGGGTTTGCATCCGAAGAAGGAACTAATGAGTGTGTTAATGAGTTGGGGATTGATCTATCTCAATTGCAACTCAACTCAATAAGTGGAGAAGGGGGAAGTACAGAACAATGTATGCGTGTGAAGGGAAGACACGAGACTACTGTGTTGAACATTTTGATTGATACAGGGAGCTCATCCAATTTTATGGACACCAAAGTAGCTCAGAAACTGAGTTGTACCCAACCAACTCTCTCTTCAGTTTCCGTTATACTAGCGGATGGTACTAGGCTAAAAAGTACCCAAATAGTCCGTGAATTTCAGTGGGAAATGCAAGGTACTACATTCAGTTCAGACTTCTATGTCATTCCACTGAATTCATGTGAGTTAATTTTGGGAATGCCTTGGTTAGTCTCACTGGGCAAGGTGACTTGGGATTTCAAGGCTCTAAGTATGTCCTTTATGTAGAAAGGACACCCTTGTTCTCTAAAGGGCGAACAGGATAGGGTAAGGCTTATTTCAGGAGCTGCCCTGAATACCTTACTGCATACTGCTACTAAGGACACTGAGATACAATGTTGGATGATCACCAACTTGGTGGACCAGGATAACTCTCCTGCTCAACCACTACCTCCGGAAGTCATAGATATGCTGGAGGAGTTCCACGAGTTATTCGAGGAGCCATTGACACTTCCTCTGGACAGACCTTGCAATCATCGAATACACTTGGTTGAAGGAGCAGAACCAGTTAATCTGAGACCTTATAGGTACTCCACAATCCAGAAAACAGTCCTAGAAGGTATGATTAAGGAGATGCTCAATAGTGGGGTGATACGCCCTAGCCACAGCCCATATGCATCTCCAGTTGTCTTGGTTAAGAAGAAGGACAACTCTTGGAGGATGTGTGTTGACTACAGGGAGCTCAACAAACAAACAGTGAAGGATAGATTTCCCATCCCAATAATTGAGGATCTGTTTGATGAACTCCATGGAGCAAGATTTTTCAGTAAGCTAGACTTACGATCTGGTTATCACCAAGTTTTAATGCAATCACAAGACATCTACAAAACTGCATTTCGCACACATGAGGGGCATTATGAGTTTCTTGTTATGCCATTTGGTTTAACAAATGCCCCATCTACCTTCCAAGGACTAATGAATACAGTTTTTAGACCCTACTTGAGGAAATTTGTCCTAGTTTTCTTTGATGATATTCTCATTTACAGCCCTTCTATGACCCAGCATATGGATCATCTCAGAATTGTTTTTGAGACTTTGAAGAAGGAACACTTGTTCCTCAAGCGAAGCAAGTGTGTCTTTTGTGTTCAAAGAATTGATTATTTGGGGCATGTTATTACAGGCGAAGGGGTTGCTACTGACCCACAGAAGATAGAGGCAGTAGCCCAGTGGCCTATCCCAAGAAACTTACGCCAGTTACGTGGGTTTCTTGGCTTAGCAGGCTATTATAGAAGGTTTATCCATGGGTTTGGAAATATTTCCAGACCACTCACTCAACTCTTGAAGAAAGGCCAATTTAGATGGGGAGAAGAGGCTCAAGATTCCTTTGATAAACTCAAGGAAATGTTGGTACAATCTCCAGTGCTGAGATTACCAGACTATAGTAAGCGATTTGTAATTGAAACAGATGCGAGTGGAGAAGGAATTGGGGCTGTTCTAATGCAGGATAAACATCCTATTGCCTTCATTAGCAAAACTTTGGCTCAAAAACATAGGGGCATGTCTACATATGAGAAAGAACTTTTGGCTTTAGTGTATGCTATCGACAAATGGCGTCACTACTTGTTAGGGAGACGATTTGTGATCAAGACTGACCACCAGAGTTTGAAGTATTTACTTGAACAAAGACTTGTCACTCCTAGTCAGCAAAAGTGGTTGACCAAACTACTTGGGCTTGATTATGAAATCGAGTATAAGTCTGGAAACTCAAATAGGGCGGCTGACTCACTTTCTCGAAGGGATAATACTCAACTGAATCATCTCCAGGTTCATGTCACTCTTCCTGATGTCTTAGAAAGAATCAAGGCCAGCTGGACTCTAAAGGGAGGTTATGAAGAACTCATCACACAACTCCAAAAAGGTGAACTAGTGGGACAATTCACTTATGATGGGGCATCTTACGGAGAAGGGGCAAAATTGTAGTAGGCCCAGCAGCTGACTTAAGGAATCAACTTCTCCAGCTTTATCATGGGGGTCCTTTGGGAGGACACTCAGGTGTCCAAGCTACCTACAAAAGGCTATCCTTAGTATTCTATTGGCCTAAGATGGAAAGAGAAGTCAGACAATGGGTTAGGGACTGTGAAGTCTGTCAAAAATTCAAATTTGAGAATGTGGCAACTCCAGGGCTACTCTCACCATTGAGCATTCCTGATGAATGCTGGCAGAGTATAAGCATGGACTTCATTGAAGGTCTTCCTAAATCACATGGGAAAGAGGTAATTCTAGTTGTTTGATAGGCTTAGCAAATATGGCCATTTTATTGCATTATCACATCCATATAATGCAGCCATTGTAGCTCAAGCCTATATGGACAATGTTTTCAAGTTGCATGGTATGCCTGAATCTATCATCTGTGATAGAGACCCTATTTTTGTGAGTTCATTTTGGAAAGAGTTCTTTCGACTACAATCAGTCGAATTCAACATGTCCACGGCCTATCACCCACAAACTGATGGGCAATCAGAGGTCGTGAACAAATGTGTGGAATGCTACCTAAGATGTGTTACAGGGGACCAACCTAAATGTTGGAGTAAGTTCCTATCATTAGCTGAGTGGTGGTATAACACCAACTACTACTGCAGCACTAAGACTACTCCATTCGAAGCTCTATATGGATACGCCCCTCCATTACATATCCCTTATGTACCTGGGGACTCCAGAAACGCTGTGGTAGATACTACACTCACTTTGCGTGAAGATCGCTTAAGGTTGCTCAAGTTCTATCTCAAGCGCGTGCAAAACCGTATGAAACAAACCGAAGATAAGAAGCGTTCTGATCGACAGTTCCAACCTGGGGATCTAGTGTTGCTCAAATTACAACCCTATCGACAGACATCTCTCAAACCATCTCGGATACACAAGCTACTACCTAAGTTCTATGGGCCGTACAGAATCATAAAGAAGATAGGCTGTGGCTTACCAGTTAGATCTGCCCAACGACGCTACGATCCACTCCACGTTCCATGTATCACAGCTCAAGCGCTATCATGGACCCCGATCTGACGTTTCACAACAACTTCCTGGCAACATGCAGCACACAGATGAGTTAGTTCCTGATACAATACTAGGAAGGAAAATGGTAAAACATGGAAACAAAGCTGAGACACGTATACTTATCTCGTGGAAGGGCCGCATCCATCCGAAGCCACTTGGGAATCATACACAACATGATCGCGCGTTATCCGGATCCCCTTGTGGACAAGGGGTCTTCAAGTGGTAGGGAATGCTATGTGGGAGGATGAGAACGCTATTGGAGGACAAAAGGAAGGATCATGGGGAAAAGGAAGACGATCAGGGAAGGATTAGGGTTTGTAGTTAGGGTTCGGTAGAATTTGGTCGTGGAAAAGTAAAGTAAGAAGAGAGTAATGAGTTAGCTGTTGTCAGAGATCTTTTGCATGTGGTCTGGTTAGTACTAAATCGACCGAGTAAAAGGAAAAGGAGAACGAGAATCAGAACAAACCCAATAGTGGTCCAAGCCGAACCAATATAATAAATTTTAGTCTTAATATTTAGTTTAAATAGTCTTAATATTACAAATTAAATTCTGTTGTAACAGAATTGATTATGTGGCATAACTAACCACATGATTGATTCCCTAGCACATGGTTAGTTATTTCTTTTGTTCCATATTATACAGCTAGTTTGTATCCAGGAATTATCAGAAAAATACAAAAATACTTTACTATTACATTTGCGTATTCGAGCCTAGCAGCATCCGGCTAGTATATTCCCTATTCTCTATTTCTTTTCCTTTCCTGATTGCACTTTCCTTATTTTCCTTTGGTGACTGGAAATTATTTAAGTCTCAAGAAGTTTGATATTAAGCTAAGACTTCCATTTTCTCCATATTGCTTATTTGATTTTCTAGCTAATTTCTATATGGGTTTATGAGTATTTACTATTGTTATGCCCTAAAGGGTATCCTAAAACGTGATAGCCTACCACACTCAGTATTAAAGCTTAGGACTGACTACCTTAGTCATGCAAAAGCTTCGATAATGGGTGTAAGGTGTACTTCCACAATCATAGAGGACAATACTTTGAAACAAGTAGTTTAAGGAGATATAGATAATAACATTCAAGAATGGAAATCATAATATCATAACTTAATTAAAAAAAATATAATACGAGTCTTACAAATAGAAAGGTTACATACCCCCATGGAATAATTACATAGGCTCCAAAATCTTTTTCCCAAAATAAATTACATAAGAGATTTCTATGAAAGTCTAGGTCTACTCTATGCCATGACTTCTTCCAAAGCTCCTTAAGTCAAAAGTTGATACTTGAGAAAAGTATCACTGGGGCTTCAACTAAAGAAAAGGAAACTTGCAAGAAATATCTAAGGTCTCATAACAAAGTACTCGTATAATAAAATCAAACAAGTTAATTATACAAGCATATGTAATGCAACAAATACGTGAGCAAGCAAGACACATGATTAACTGGAAATCATATATTTGAATGGATTTACGCCCTCCATTGGAGGTTAGGAGTTTTGGGCCCATACGACCATAATTCACAAATAGATTTTTATAGTTCTTTTAGGCTACTACTCACCTTTAAATTGTGGTTCTTACAGGCTCCTACGCACCACTTGCAGATTTACAGGCCCCTACGTAGCACCACTACTATGCTTTTGTCCTACCAAGGATATAGCAGTAAATGCAATGAGATTCGCTTCGTGCTATGTATTGATTCATTTAATTAAATACTCTTGGCGTGAAATTAAATATTTTAGAGGCGATCATAGGATTAGCAGACACTTCAATACAATACTAGAACAACAATTTGGTTATAAACAATTGAAGCCTCGATATACTTAGAATAATTTCAACCAATATTACAAGACACATGCACTTTCCATATTTTTATCTTTCCCTCATCTGGTACCATTATACTACAACCAAAAACATAATTATGAAAATTAAGGAAATAAGCTCACTCTGTCATAACTCGAGCAGTCCACTAGTTGTAATAGTCCTCAGGGTAAGGAATATTGCCTTCCTCGTCACCTAAAAAAAAAAATACCTGAAATGAGTATTTCATGAAAGTTTTACTTAAACTTTCTAATTTCATTTTATTTTCATGAAAAATCGTTGATTAGAATAAATTCCAACTTAAAATAGCCATAATTTGCTCATTTTAACTCGGAATTTCGCATATTAGTAATTGTTTTCTACCTACTTAAAAAGATTTATATATTTCTAAGGTTATTTTTTAACATTAAAGCCATTTGAGTTTTGAAATGGGTCGGTACATAATTGATCTGAAAGTTCCAGCCCTTAAATTGTAATTTTTCCAAGTTTTACATCATCCAAAATTCTATAGCAAGCACATAGTTATATATATATAGTTGGAAAATTCTTTAATATAGATATATACTCATATTATATGCATAATTCTACTGATGTTTCTCCAAAAATCATTTTTCATATATCAATTTATTTTAGAAGTTTGAAAAGTGAAGTTTACAAAACCTTTTTTTGAGTTGTTGGAAGAAAATTTAAAATTTTGAGTTTGTTATCAAAGAGTGCCTGCTCATTAAAAACATGCTTAAAGCCACCTGCAACAACAAGCACAAACAAAAACACAAACATAGTAAAGCTCAAACATATCACAAACAAGTTTTTGTTTATTAAATGTAACCTTAACTAAGTTTTAAAGCATGTGTAGTACATTTTTTCATCAAAACAAGATTGTAACCTCTACATGGTTGAACAATTAGAGGTCGTAGTGGGATCATGAATGGTTGGAGGCCATGTTTTGATTTTCTATAGGCTGAGACCGACCAAGTTATCCACATTGAGTGCAGAGATACTTGAGCGACTTCTATAAGCCAAGACTGACCAAGCTTTCATGTTGAGTGACTAGTGGTATGGGGATATTCAAGTGACTTTCATAGGGCTCAGTGCAAGGCTTTGGAGTTCCTTCTGGATAAGACTTAGCTTCTATCACTGAACATTATGGACAATCCTTTGGGCAAACTAATACTTTTTCATTTTTCATCTTTTCCATTAACTGAACACTTAAAGAGTTACTAATAATCTTTTTACATTTTTATTATCATCAAAAAATACTCAAAAGAACCTAACATGATTAAACATGTTTGATGAGTAATGTATTGAACATGTGAAATGTTTGTGTTTATGTATGGTATGTGTATGTGTATGTGTATGTATATGTGGTGTGTTATGTTTTTTGCAAAATTGTGCAGGCTTGATATGTACTGACTTACTGGTACAATTTTTTTCGTAGCAATGACATTCTATGGATTTTAGGGTTCTACCAGAAGCTTCCTACCATGTCATTAGTGCTCCCAACTTTTGGGCAAATTTTGTATACCGATGAACCAGTAGGATTTGTATACAAGCAAGTTGGTAGGGCCAAAACTAGCCATTACATTCATTTAATGCAAGGTCAAAAATTGATGAAAATTATGCAAAGGCTAGAAGACTTTATGAAGCTATAAATACAAGTTGTTGGAGAGTTATTAGAGATTGATAGAGCTCATTTATTGCAAACAAAGCATTGTATACACTTTGCAAAGCTTATTGTGTTATTTGTATTACTTTTGGTGACAAAGCAAGTTGAGTAATGCTAATGTTTTTTTTCTTGCTATCTCTTGTAACTCAATTGCTTGTGAGTGCATTAGTGGAACCTTGAGTTTGTCTTGTGTGTTGGGAAGCTTATTGTAAAGGCACAACTCAAGTGTGTTTGTGATTGTGTTAGCTGTAATTTCTTGTGGAACATTGTTTGTGTTGGTGAATAAAGTATGTGAAGTCCTCCTTAAGTGAGGCATTGTGTGGACCATGGAGACTACGGTGGATTAACTCTACGTTAGATCCCGATTTTATTCTCTTCATCTCTATCTCTTTATTTATTGCTTTTAGTTGTTGTTGTTGTTTATTTGTTGAATTGCAATAATTACAGATTAAAGTTTTTAAAAAGAGCAATATTAGGCAAAATCGCATGTCCTAGGTGCTACATAGGTGTTTCTACATAGTTAGGGTCCGACACTAAGGCATGGAGTAGATGCTAGCTTGATTAGACATAATTAGTAAGCTATTGATTATGTTCCAATAGGTTGGAGCTTAGATGCTAAGGGAAGGAGTCCGAACGCTAGTATATTTTTTTAGAAGGAGTCTAGATGCTAGTTGATGAAAAAATAATCGTTAGAGCTTTTTCAAGAAGAGCATTTTTGGGAGAAAAGAAGGCAATGACTATAAAATTTGAAGGCCTTATAAACATAGTTTTCAAGTGAGAGTTGAGCTTAAATGTAGAACTAATGTTGTCCCTCTCCTAATTTTTTGTTTTTTTTTTTTTTTTGTATTTCCTTAAGTGAGAAAATGAATAGCAGCATATGTGAACTTAGTTGGCTAACTAATTGCAAGGCACTACTCATGTATTTATAATTGTGTTTTTATTAAAAGCTTGTGTATGGGAAAATAAGTTGTTCCTTATGAGTGTGTTGAGTGTAAAAGACATAACTCATGTGCATTGTGGTGTACATACTTAGAGCATTCGTTTGTGTGAAATGAAGTTCATCATAAGTCTTCCATTGAGAGACAACTATAGGATCATGGAGACAAGTCGGTTGGCGGAACTCTACATTAACTCTAGTGTTGTTTCTCTATCTCTTTTCTCTTTATTCATGTATTTTGTTTTTTATTGCTTAGTTTATTTGATTAGCATGAATTTGTAAAAAAGATAAAGATTGGGGTAATAGAAACCTCCTCTTGAGTTTTGGGTTAGGTGTTAGATAGGTTTTACAGTTTTTGAGTTGCAATCCAAATGTCATTTGGCTTTAATGCAAATTTTTATTCATCAAGTAAATATTTTGATTCATTGAATAATATACTTTGACATGATACACCATTTATTTTGCTCTAATAGTATTCTAATACTAATTTTTGTTTATAATTTTGTGATTCCATTATTTGAAAATAAAATATTATGCGAATGTAAACTAATCATTGGAAAGTTTATGTGTTAAATTCTTTAAAAATTGTTAATTCACTTGAAATTATATTACTAAGAATCATCATTTCACAACACAAAATATTCCTATGATTAAGACTTTGTATGCATATAATGTCATGTTTATGAATCTTGTAATCACAAATTTTAAAAAATTAGTGCTAGGATATTTAAGGGTGAGTGAGTACAGAGTGGGTAGGCATGAAGCACCACTTATACTCTATCTTGTAAGGTACATGGTATTGAATTTTGTACTTAGAACCTATCCTATGGCTCCTTGTACCCATATGTATCCTATAAAATCAATAGGGTACAGGTGACCATGAACTTGTAAATTTTTTTCTTAAACAAAATCTCTATATTCTTTTCTTTCTTTTAAAATACCAAGTTTGTAGTCGTTAATATGTTTTCATGTAAATGTAATACTATCTTATTTTCATACATTCAATATAAACAACATACAAAGAGAAATTAAAAAGTAATTTGTTAATATCACAAGTTCTACAATATAAGAATCTATTCACATGAAAGTTGAAACCTACAATAAATACATGTGGAAATTTTTTATATGATATTAAACAAAATTATAAAACTCGCACCAAATTCCAAAATTAAAAACTTTGGAACTACTTCTATATATTCATTGGTATTATAATATAAACAATATCTATATATAATTTGGAAGTTCAAGTATGTATACACAACCATGGTTATTTAAAATAAAAATAACAAGTCATTCTAAAATAAAATAGTACAAATCTTTCTATAATAAAACTTTTTTAAATGTAATCTATAAATAATAATCTTGAATATAAATGGTTTTAAAATAAATTATAGAATGTCATTATTTATTTACTATATATTAATATTATTATATAATATTTAACATGATGGATACATGATACCGTAGAAACTTTACCTTATATAATATAGTACAGGTTCTAGGGTGGTTATAAGATATGAAGATCTCATTCTTGTACTCTATATTTTAAGAGCAGGTTCTGAAAAATTTATACTCTTACCTTACATTGTAGCTCTTGATACCTACCTAAACTCTACTCGGTTAAGCAGGGTCAAGTGGATATCTGTATGAGAGGTTTACCCGCTCACCTCTAAGTATACTATTAGAGATAATAAAATGTTATATTATGTAAATTATATTATTCAGTGACTAGAAAATTTGCATTTCAAAGTTAAATGATATTTGATTTGCAACTTATAAGCATTTAAATTCATTTAACTTGCAACTTATAAGCATTTAAATTTTACATGGTTTAAATAATTGGAAGACGTGTATGAGACCTTGATTCAAATAAAAGAAAATCTTAGAAGTTTCCCGACATTATAAACTAAATTAAGATGTCACATCTAAAAATTATTCATAGTTAAAAATAGGAAAAAATAAATAATTTTATTTTGATTTTTAAATAATATACCAATCTTGAAAATCAAGTTTTTAATTGTAAATAATATATTAGTGAATAGACATTAACATATAATCAAAACTAAAGTGCAAAAACTAAAATGCAAAAAAATTATTATATATATATATATATAAAGCATTTGCTAAAATATTAGTTAATAGAAATACTAAATTAAATAACTAAACATTAAATTGGGCGATCGCTGAAAATAAAAATTTAAACATGAAATTATCAAAAATTAAAACAAAACACTTCGTTTCTCTTATCCCTGAATGAATTGACATAAAAATGTTGTTTAGCTAGCATAGATGTTATTGACACGATTTGTATCTTAAAAAGAGTTTTTTATTTTAAATTTTTAGCAACACTTCTACGTAGAGATCTACATAGTTCGGATCTTGAAAATGAGGAAAATGAACGAAAATGGAAATGTCTCCTAAGTTTCGATTCGATTTTATGGAACTGATGGTTCTCAATTCCGGTTTTGGAACCATGGAATCATCTTTTTTTTTTAAGTAAAAAATGAATTTTATATTTTAATAAAATAAATTTTAAACTTAAAATAATTAATTATTAGATCTAAAAGTGTTGAATTATTTAGCCAAAATTTGTTTAAAATATGCATTTATTTTTATACAAACACAAGTAATATCAATTATAGTTAGTAATATGATATTGTAAAATACTCTAGAAGATAAAAAGAAAATTACAATATAAAAAGTAGTCTACATTATTAAGGAATGAATTTTACTTTTAGGAGTAGTTTATATAAACTAAATTATATATAATTTTAAGTTATATTTATTTGTATTATTGATAATAAAACAATAAATATTGTAAATAGATAATAAATTTTACTATTTATATGAAATAGTGTAAACATTAATAATTATATATTTAATATATAGATTTTTTATTTTTTTATCTAATTATTTCTTTCTTTTTTTTTTCCTTTTTAATGAAAACGATTAGAACCAAGTGTTCCACCCGATTTTAACGAAAAATAGATGACATCCAAATTTGGCTACACCTTCTATTGAGGGTGTACCAAATAAGATTATAGGACCCTTACGGTCCCACATATGGTATTGTATTAGCCCCACAATCTTATTTGACACACCCTCAATAAAGGGTGTAGCCAAATTTTGATGGTTTAAAATCCACCCACTTATCTCCTGACTGTAGAATCACTTAGAAATAAAAAAAAACAGTTCTTAACTAGTTTTAGAACCAGCTAACCGGTCTGGTTTCGTTATAGAACCGCTAATAACAGCTCAAAACGGAACCATTCTACGCACTACGTCATCGTTTCTTACCAGGGTGAACTCGCACTAATTCCAGCTAGCTTTATTCTACATCAAACTGGCTTCAAGAGGGACGTGAAGAAGTTCGCAAAAGGAACATTTTACGATATTTCATAAATTTAACACCTGAATTACAACATCTAAGACCTTACCTACAATGGACCTATGGACCTGAGAATTTCTAATCAACAAGACCAACCAAAGAAACTCCCTCTTATTATAGAGATCCATTACATCAATGAGTTGCAGCGGTAAAAACTGGAGGACAAAATAGGCTTGCACCCTCATTTCCCTTTGAAAAAAGTCCAGATTGAATCCAGAGCAGGCAAGAATGACATCGAAATGAACAACGGAATAATCATCGAAATTAAAAATTAAACATCAAATATAGAGAACATTTTCTTTAAGTGGAATATAAACTTTCCTCTTCAAGTTTTAAGTGGATTTCTTAATCTAAATACATTTTCTAACAACTCCAGGCAGGAAAACGAAGGTTCTAACCACATGAAATTAACAGATGCCAACAACAGCCACGACTCCTTTCAATAAAAAATTTCCTCGGTAGATTTCTTCTTAGAAGGAAGGATTGTGCAAATCTGTGAATCCAAACGTGTAGACCTTGCATTATTTACTGCACTTTGATTGTACTCAAGTCAATAGAAAACTACAAGCGGATTACATCCTTAAAGCAGAATGTACCCAAGAGGAACCAACCAACAAGGAGAATGACAAAGGAAGCCCAGATAGTCAAGAACGTTGAACCACCAAGTAGAAGTCCAAGAGGGAAGACAATTAGAAATGGCAGGAGAGAACGGACTATTGCAGCTTTGTTAACCCAGCGACCTTCAAATACAAATAGAGTAGCCAGGTTCACCACATTCCACCCTCCAGAACGATAGCCCAATCTATTCAAATTGTTGGCTACAAAGGAATGGCAGTTGCAAGTAAGAAGATTATAGGCAAGGTGTTGGAATTCCTGGGTACTTTTATGGATGGCATCGTTCCAGCCTGATATTTCTCTCCTGCTTATATCTTGAGGGTCTTCATCTTCGGCTTTGTGCAAGGATATATTGGGAGAAAGAGAGCACTGCTATGCAGAAAGAAGGCAACGTGAGTAATAGAATCAAAATAAAGAAAACACAAGCAAGGCATGTAAGAAACAAATTTCTTTGTCAATACAACACCAAACCCACTAACAATGTAGGTTAGTTGTCAAGACTATACTCTTAATGACTAGTCAAGGATTCAGCCCGTAGTCATGACCTACTTATTAATGAGACAAACTGCAAAATAAATAAACGTTGGATCATTAATTTAAGATATACCCTATCTTTAGCTATCTGAATATAACGAGCTGCAGCTCCAAATGCGAAGTTATCAACACACACGAAATTAGGCCCTGCAAAATCTAAGATAACCCCATCCTCCCGGCAAATACCAACATGTCCAATGAAAGGGATAAACCAAGATATAACAGGAAGTGGGGCCCAGACAATACAGCATGGAAACCGTGCCTTCTCGGATCAATTTGATGAGAATGAGGAGGACTTTCTCCAATCATTATCTGGTTTTCAGGGTCTGGGTTTGTTAACATTACAGTGGCTCAAAACTTCTACCTGTTAGAATAGATTAAGTAAACCATTAAAGACAGGCCTAATAAATATTCAAGCGTAAATGCATGATTACATAAAATTCAAATTCTGATGGATGATCAACCACTGTCTGAATATAAAAGTAGAAGTGATATCAAAATTCAATACAGAGAGTAAGTATTTGCAAATTGCTGAAGTTTCAGTATTAAGTACAGGCATGGTATCAGGCCAAAAAAAAAAAAGTACAGGCATGGTGACACTGGGGAGGGCAAGAGAATTCATGGTGTTCAAAACCACAGCTGACAAGCTTCACCTTGTCTCCCATATGTATAATTAAATTTGTCAACAACTGAGTTTCTAAGCCACATATTCTTGCACTATGGATACCCTCTGCCACGTCCATGTAGGCAAAATGGAGGACGGTGCTAATCCAGCATGATGTGTAAAGATAAGAAAAACACCTTTTCTGTATTTTACTACTACTAGTCCAACAATTCAAGCACTGGCAATCTCTTGTCTTTAAGAAACCTAGGATTTAGCAAAGGGATATTGTATTGATTGGCTCACAGTCATGGAAATCTGCATTACTAAGCCAAAAAAAGAAAGAAAGGAGAAAAAAAAAAAAAAAAAAAAAGAAGCTTAACCTGAGCCTTTGAGCTAAAGTTAGAGGCAGCATAACTCCCAATTCCATCCCATAGCATCAAACTGTACAGCATATCAACCATTACACTCTCATTGTTAATGATCCCATAAAACATACAGCTAACAAAGCCACTTTACATTTTCAACTTTAATTTTATTGTAATTATTCTTATATAATAAGTAGCCACAAGAGGTGTTAGTGGGCTTTAAACCCAACACCACAAACAAAATGACATTAGAGTTCTAGGCCTTATCCACTATGCCAAAACCTTGTTGGTCACTTTTAACTATAATTTTTTAATAGCATTTCTTTTGGTCATCACAGTAATTGAAGTAGGATAACTGAATAACAGGAGCAGAATTTTGTGTGGGGCAGCACAGTCCTTGTTCTCCTTTCATTCATTTATGCCATATAGCTCCATTGACTCAAAAGCCTTTTGATAAGAACATAAGAACAGGTGGGTGAGATTTCTCTTTTCTGCAAAAGCTTGTAAGTTTCTTCATCCATAAAGAATGAATTCATTCCATAAATATTGCTACTTCCAACGGTATAAACTTAATGAATTTCTGAAGACAGCCCTATTGCTTCTTTTAGGAACTAGTTGGTTTCCATATGTTATAATCCACTATGCACTTGGGAAGGGCTAAAAACAGTTGCTAGTGTACTCTAATCAAAATTTCACCAGCAAAACTGAATTTAATACTTCATGGCTCTTGAACTTGGGACTTATGAAACCAGACCCTCCAAAGAGAGTGCAGACTTTAGGTACTGCATTGCAATGTTGCACAACATTTTCATCAGTGGAATTTTAAGCTACTATTTGTATTGATAAATAAATCTGGAAAGCCCTCCTGCACTATCTTATATAATAGAATCCTAGTTCCTACGGCAAAGGGCCAGCAGCAAATCCGGGAGATAAACTATTAGTTCATTGAACTAAAAATTTAAAAAAAAAAAAAAAACAAAAAAAGGTAAGAGCTTTATTTCCATTCTCTAATATAAATTTACACATAGGACAGATTTGCTTAACAGAATATATAGTTATATATGTACATATATATAATTTTTTAACTCTTAACAACTAAAAACATAGGGGTGATGGACTAATCATTTTAGCAATGGCATTAAATCTTTTCTTTCCAATAAGTGAATCAAAAATCTTTCTCCTACTCTTGGTCGTTGTTAAAGCAAATGTAAACATAACCCACCAAGAGTGCTACCTGATATCTCAACTCCTACCACTCCACACCATCACTGCTGTCCTATGTTGGTTTGTACAATGTAATTTAATTACTATATAATATTTGACAATGCTAAACACAAGGCCTGATTGAAAGAGTTAACAGTACAAACAATATTATAAAAAAATCCATGAATAATTAGGGTGAAACAAATATCTACCGTTCTTATAAAAAAGATTACACAAATGCAAATTGTATAAAAAAGAATTACCAAATCACTATCTCTATATCTCATGTTAGAGAAAGATATGAAATTTTATACATGTATGCATCTTGAGGGTGAGATATAGTAATCTACTGTACAAAAGTTGTAAAAATTCATGTACCTTATATAAGGTGTACAATCCAAGAAAACACGTGGAATGTGCAATACATTTAAAAAAAAAAAAAAACTATAGATGCTAATTGAATAATTATTTTTGTCCAAATTGTATTTGTATAATTTTTTTTAAAAAAACTATGATTGACATGTAATAATCTCAAATAATTGAGATTTTCATCTTGCAGATGCCTACAACAACTTTGTTAAAGCACTTTAATCATCTTTTCACTAAGTATGCTGTTTTGCTACATATCACCTTTGTTAATTTGAAGGTTTTTTTTTTTTTTTTATTTGGTTGAAACCCCGGAAACGTTGCCACTGAACTACACCGCCAGTACCATGCTGATGTTCCTAATCCTACATTTTCACTCGTAAGAGTTACTCTTACGAATCGGGAACACGACCTGACATGTCGGAAATGTATGCATTTGACACATGGAGATATGGAGCGCAAATAGCATGAAACAACGGACGTGCAAATTCGAACTGAAAACACCAAATGTTTGAAACCTAATTCCGATTACAAAACGAGCTTTATCATAAGAGAGACAGAGACAGAGAGAGGGTACCTTGGAATAGTGCGAAGGAGAGACGAGATCTCACTGAACAGAATGGAGATTGGTAGGTCTAATAGTTTGTCGTACCTAGACGACATAGACGATTAAATTTGAGGGTTTTGTACGGATCATCTTTTTTTTAAATTAAATCGAAAATATCTTGTTTTGAAAAGATAATATGCAAATAGTCGAACAAATACGTATTCCAGAAAGTGTATATAAATATTTATATTAGTAGCGTACTTCTCAAGTGCACTCAAATTTTTAATCACGAAAAGGACTGGAACACATTTAGGAAATGCATTCGAAATTTTTTGTCTAAATTTTTTGACTTATTCAAAGAATGCAATCAAAATTGTTTAGCAAAATATTTCAACACATTGAGAGAATACGATTAAAATTTTTTCCTAAATATTCATACGCATTCAAAGAATGCGTTCCTTTTTTTTTTTGGCAATATCACGGATGCATTCATGGAATGCGCTTGAACATAGTGTCTTTTTTTTTTTTTTTTAGCATCCTGCTTTGATATGCATTTCCATATACATAACAATGAAAAATCAAGTACACAATACATCATATCTTAGTAATGAAACACTAAAATCAATCCAACCAGCATACTATTTATCAAATTCCATCTTTAAAGCGATAATTCCCATCAAAATCCACTATAACTCTAGTGCAATCATGAGCAAACTTATGATAGTAGTATAAGCACTTTAAATAAGAATGGAAGTAACCATATAAACACATTTTAGTAGATAATTATTTAAATACAAATTAGTTAAGTAAGAAAAAGTCTCAAATACAGTAATGGAGATAATAACAATAAGAAGTGCAATCTAGCTATTTGTTCTTCAATCGTCTAGTGAAGGTTTTTCCGAATATACTAAACACAGATTCTTTCTCCTTGTCTCTATGTTGACGATCACCCCTTTGCTCATTTGCTTCACTAGAAGCTTCTTCAAAATCTCTAGGGGCCATTGGATTGTAATATGACGTAGATAACTGTTGGGTCAACTATGTTCTTCTCCTAGATCAGGCTCATAAGAAAATACTGACATATGGATACCACGCTCTCTACGTGGTGCTGGAGGAGTACTGTCACGCCCCAAAGGGTACCCTAAACGCGACAGTCCGCCGCACTCGATATCTAAACTCAAGTATGACAACCTTAGTCACTCTATGAGTTTAAACACCAGGTGCAAAGCTCACGTTCAACATATAGGAAACGATACTTTGAACCAAAATAGCTTAAGGAGACATACATAGCAATAAGAATATAAATCATAACAATTATATCTAGTTTTAATCTATTACACAATCTAAGGGACATACCCCGGGCAAAATATTAAGAGTTCTTAAGTTCACAAAAGTCTCTTACAACAACCATCATATATATCAATTATGGAGATTCAACTAAAAGTCTATGCCTATATCTAGGTCCCGACTTCTTCAAAAAGCTCCTTAAGTTCCAAAAGTTGTACCTGAGGAAAGTAGCCTCTCGGAGATAGCCATAAATATTCATACTGCAACAGGAAACTCTGGGAGTATAAGCTTACGAGCTTAGTGAGTTTCACTTCCAAAATTAAATGCTCAACAAGTTATATATAACAGACAAGTTATATTAACAACCATATGAAATGCACAAACACGAGAGCAAACAATACATAAGCCCTCCATTCGAAGTTAGGTGTTTCAGGTCCATACTACCGTAGATTTTAATTTTTCTCATTTATATTGTAGTTGATACAAGTGCCTACCCACACACATTTATAATTTTTCTCATTTATATTGTGGTTGATGCAGGTGCCCACCCAGATACATTTTCAATTCCGGCCCCTACGCTAACATTCGAGTTTACAGACCTCTCGTTGCTCAACTATTATGCCTTCTTCCCATAAAAGTATAATAACCCATGTAACGTGACTCACATATGGTATGCATGGCCAATTTAATTATAAGATCATGACATAATAATTTAACAATTTATGGGTGATCATAGATATTTTAGACACTTTAATTTTATATTAAATCATACAAATATTTACAACAAGCTCATTTTGATATTCTTATCGTCAATTCATCCAAGTAAAACTCATATACACACAGTCAAATTTTTACATTGCCTTAATTCTAATGCCACTAACATTACAAGCACAATCACAAGCATATAATTTAAAGATTGTGAACTCACTTTGCGATGACGCGAAAATTCACTTAATTGTAATAGTCCTCGGGAAGGTCTAATCTGTCTCCCAAGTCTCCTAATTAAAAAAAATAACTCAAATGAGTATTTCTATAAAGTTTGAATGAACTTATAAATTATATTCTAACAAGTTCGCCAAAATTCGTCTAATAGAAAATTCCAACTTAAAATCCATAACTTGGTCATTTTAACTCGAAATTTCGCATATTATATACCGATTTCTACCTATTCGATGAGAGCTATCTATTTCTAGAGTTATTTCCAACAAACAAAGTCGTTTGGTCCATGAACAGTAGGGTACAGAATAATATACGAATTTTCCATTCCACAATTCCACTCCTAATTTCAAACCAAGCATCATAATAAAGTTTTGATCGATACTTAGCTATCATTATATCTTGTAAGACTATTATATACATATATAACTCAATATCATGCATGATTCATGGGTGTTGGTAATTCTAATTTCTCATGTACTTAGATAATGTCAAATAGGATGCATAGTACATTATTTTCCTTACTTTGTTTCTACAAGTGCATCATATATATATGCAACACCTGCAAGCTATTGTCATGAAGGTCATGAGATGAACCATCTATATGTATATTCTTAATGATATAGTACCAAGAATTCTTTTTGAAAAACTTTTGTTTTGTAAAACTTTTGAAATTTACTAGACTTGAGAAAAATAGTTTTTCTTCTTGTAAAATCATACTTACTTTTATCAAAACTCAACATTGATGACCTATATAGCCATCACCTTCATCATTTCAATAAAAATCTTCATTTTGGGGTTAGAAAATAGATGTTTAGATAGGTGATTTACTTAATTACGAATTTTACAAAATTTTAAATAATGAAAACATTGTTTAATTTGTTCTTTGAAACCATTCCTTATTTTAGGATCATACTTTTATAAACCTCTCTTATTCTTATTAAAATTTGGTCTTTATTATATGCATCCCTAGGACTTCCATTTTTCTATGAAAATCGTCATTTTAGCATTTGGAATTAGGTGTTTAAATAGTGACCATTTTCAAATCAGAATTTTGAAAGTTTCATTTGAGGTTATTTTCTTTGTAAAACTCATTTAGTCTTTCAAAAAACCATTTCTTAACCATACCTACTCCTTAAGGCTTCCATTTCTTTAGTAAAAATCTTGTTTTGGAGTTGAAAAATAGATGTTTATACTTCAAGCTTCCCTTGTTATGAATTTAAAACTTGTTGTTTGGGATTGAAAAATAACTCTTGTAATCTTTTCCTTGTTTTGAAAATATGCCTAAGTAGATCTAAGCTTTTCTCATCAAGTTCACTCATTTATGATATCTATTCCCTACTTCCTTAATTTTTAATGTAAAATACACATTTTGAAGTTGAAAATAGCTTTTCTAAATATGATTCCTTTTTTATCCGAATTTTTAAAAATCATTTTTGTTGAAGCTAAAGTAGATCTTGAGCTTTCTATTTTTTTTCCTACTATCATCATACTATTACAATTTATTTATGAACATAAAATAAAAGCCTAATGCCTTTATGAACTCAAACAACTAGATCTAGTTTACTATACTAGTCATAAATGCATAAACATTATAATGATTATGCGAATATGATTAGATGATGAATATATGCACAAATCATTAATAATAACAACATAACTTGATAATAAAACAATGTAATAGCAAAATAACTCAAATAACAAGATCTATAACATTGTGATGGCAAAGATCTTATGTTCAAGTGTTTCCACGTCCTTAGCTTAAAGCTCATGGGGATTTTTTAGTGGAATCACACATGAATGATCTTGCCATTACATGTTTTTAAGATACTAAGGTATAGATTTATTACCTATTAGATGTGTGGAGTAAGAAACTTGAAAGGAAAAAAAATGTTGTGAGGGTGTGTGTGTGTGTGGAGTGTCACGGCAATGAAAGGAGGAGAGGGAGAGAAAACTTGTTTCAAAAGTTGATTTTTATAAAGAAAGAAAGAAAGTGAAATGAAGTTGGTATAAAGGGGTATATATAGAGAAATGGATTAGGGTTTACTTTAATTAAACAAAAGAAAAATAAAACAAATTGGAGAAAGGGAAAGAGGGAGAGGGGCGTTTGTTTCGGGGTATGGGAGAGAGAGAGATGTGTGTTGTGTAAGTTTTAAAATTAAATAAGTAATTCAAGTAGTAAAAGTTGTATTGAAAAAGTAATTTGTAAGGAAAATGATGAAATAGTAGGAATAGATTTTAAGGATGTAAGAAATAGGTTATGGGTAGTTGTACTCGTGAATAGTGTGAAAGAAATCAAAAAGTAGATTAGACATTTAAAGTACCAGTAGTACTGAAAATACGATAAAAAAGTTATAACTGTAACTTTTATAACCCGAAAAATTATATAACTGATATATTTGGAAATCTTATGAAATTATGAGTCTAACGATATTAATATCAAATATTTTAATATCTCGAGCCCCGAGATATGCTTTTCAAAGTCTGTATTCGATTAGGTTCGAAATAGGCTGAAAATTCGCTAATCTTATCTTTTTAAACTTCCTAGTATTGTTACGAACCAAACTACATTCTTCACTCGTATTTCGACTTCTTAGTTTAGGAACACGGGATTGCCTAATCTAAACTACTAGGGTTTCCTAGGAATTTGTTGACTTAAGGTCTTCGGTTGACTTTCCAGTTTAAGGTTTGAACTTGATATTACCCTAAAAACTAAGGGCTTACAAGTAATAGCTGACTCATATAGATCATGGCTGAACGAAGGAGTAATGAATGCAGTAGAATCATACATTGAACCACCCATGACATGACTTAAGTATGAGCTACCACCCGGGTATGATATATCACCCTGGTATAAGTTGCCACTTAGGTATGAATTATCACCTGGAAATGTGCTACCTAAGGGACATCATGAAATGATGCATGCACGGGGTATTGTTGATGGGTGGGTATGGAGGACGTGCTTCGATGCCCTCAACGAGCCATATTTGCCCTTTGGTGCCATGGACGTTGTAGTTCAATATTTTCTTCAGCTCCTTCATCTGCATAAGGTACCTGAGCTTCCTCTCCTTGATGTCTATCCACATGTGGATACAACCCAATTTCATTCTCCTCCTCCGCAGTTGTCATTGACTCGTGTGCAAGGTCACATGTACTATCTAAACTATTTGATCGACTAATCTCTTCTAGTGTGCAAATCTAGAAAATTACAGAAGCAAGTACTTTTAGGGAATGTGCTACAAGATTATATTGAAAGTAATGTTCAGGATCTCACCATGTGTCCAATCAATGTGCCGATATGGGAGATGTATCTGCGAGTGATACACCAATACCAGTTCAAGTATTCCACATCCACATCGGGTCCCTCTTCAATCACAACAAGGTTTGCATGGCGATCCTGCCACAAAGAAACAGAAGCCATGTAAAGCTGCTGCCAATTTGCATTTGACCTACCCCGAAGGCTAATGTCATGGAGAGCTCCATCTTTAACATTAGTCAGGATATGCTGAAGGCCTCCAAAATGTCATGCCACTCAATGATGGTGAAGCAAATGAATGGCACATGGACTGTCCATATTTGTTGCCCTGCAGGACAAAATGGAGGGAGTGTCACCAACAAGTTATTGAGGTATGGCTCCCAATCCACTTGCATACAAGAAAGTCTTAGCATTAAGTGTAGGAAGAGTTAGGACCAAGTGTAAAAAGTATTTAATGAAACGTTACATGTGTTTTACATACCCAGTGAGGCATAAGCTTATCTAAGGCCAGTCGATATGCGGTGACCACGTATGTAGGATGGTATGTGATGTTCCCGCGCATGTGCCATCTACACTCCAATGGTTAACCAACAAGTACCATCATATCGTTCTTCCTACGAAGAGCACACTAAGGAAATTTATCGCAACCCCACACTTGCAGTAATATGGCCGCACCTGCTAACTCTGGGCATCCGATGTAGCTGCACGACATAGTTGCCTATACAGCCAAGCCAAACATGCAGCCCCCCACACATGCATTCAAATCTCTTAATACACCGAGGAACATGGAGTGAACAAGGTTTCCTTATATGTCATCAAAAAGAAAACCCCCAATCAACTAAAGTATATATACCCGTGTGTGTCCAATAAGTACTTCTTCATCGGCATTTTCAATAATTTCATCAAACTGGTGGCCGATTCAATTAAGGTTAATTCGCCCTCCCTTTAAGTTTGTGTTCTTTGGTATAACTCCCAATAGGTTTTGACATGGAGTTGGAATAATTAGATTGTTGCTCCCTATCATTACTAATCCGTCCACCCACAATCCTAATCGGACCTCCACATCCTACAAAGTTATTGTCATCTTTCCTGTCGCCATGTGGAATGTATGTGTCTCTAGTCTCCAACGCTTCACAAGTGCTATAATGAAGTGCCAATCCAGCTATATGAATGGCAGACAACTATCTCCATAGAATCCAGCCTGCTGTAAGTATGTCACTATCCGAGGATTAGGATGCCTAAGAGTCATCTCTCGGCATCTAACAGTCAATGTCTGAGATGGAATCATAGGGCCAGCATTTACTTGTAAGTACAAACAATACAACTGTTACTGAATTTCATAAAAATACTTACATGGAAATGAACAGCAACATTATACCTCAGTAATCCACACATCTTCGGATTAATGTGTCGCCCGCTTTGTCAATACGGATGGATCTATTAGACCTGGCTCCATCTATCTTATATATGAGAGGTAATAAATGTTAGAAAATTACATTAACCATGCATCACAACTTCCAATAAGTAATAACTGAAAATTAGGTCATGATCTTAACCCCACTTGTTTGTGTTGGGGCATCGTCTTCTATTATGACCTTGCTTGTGACAAACACTACAAGTGATCGTATCCGAATGGCCTCTAATGTCCATCTCCATCCGAAATCAGCGAGTTCGTGGTTTACCCTTCGCACGAGTCATACTAAGATCAGACACCAGGTAAGTGAAGTTGGCTAGTGCAGGCTACTCCATTCCATAACATCAAGTCTAATACATCTATCTATACCATAGCCCTACCAAGGTTGTTGTATGTAATCTCATGTGAGCAGCAGCAGCTGTAGCGTGTGAACATGGTGTCCTATAGATTTGCCATTTGTTGCATGTAAAAGTTTGTTTCCCAGGTCAACCTTGCTCATCCGGCCTCCCCCCTTTAAGCCACCACCTACACGACATGGCCCTATCCATACTTTGAACAAACCAGTATTCCTATGGAAACTAGTGACCTAATGGTTGGTAGAACGTTGGCCCCATACCTCTAAACTTTCTCGGTCATATATAGTGAACAGATGATTAGCTTTTATAGCATCAGTATCCTCTACCATTCTTTTCTCCCAACGCATTACACAATCGTAGAAAATTTTCTTTACAAAAGCTGTCACAAGAAGGCCCCTCGCACCTTGGATGACAAAATTGTTAAACCATTCAATTGCTTCTTCATTAATTTCCTTAACCAAGTCTATGAATTTCTCAAACTTTCGCAGTTGTGCCTGAGAGGCAGCATATATAACCAAATTCTGCATCTTCACGTTCCTATACACTTTGTTGAAATTACTAGCAACATGTTGAACACAAAACCTCTTAACAGTAAATGGAGGCAACCACCCATTTGATTGCTCTTTGTATGTTGAGATAATTCCTGCCCCCCTATTTGATATCAAGCATATCGTCTCCTCACCATAGTGGCCAATGACATGTCGCTTTAATCGCATAAGGAACCGACTCCATGACTCCATTGATTCTATCAGAGCCAAACAAAAAGCTAAGGGAACAATCCTATTGTCGCCATCTATCCCACATGCAACTAATAGCACGTGTTTGTACTTCCTGTAAAGAAATGTTCCATCTACGCATATGATAGGTCGAGAGTACTCGAATGCTTCCACAGAAGGGCCAAATGTCTAGAATAACCACTTCATGATTGATTTACCAGGCTCTATGGATCTCATCCATACCTACTTAACTCGTGTCCCAGGATTGCTAGCTTTCATTGCTTATAACAATTTCGGGAGCTCATTGTCTGCTTTGTCCTAGTCTCCATATACCATGGAATTGTTCTTGTCTTCCCTTCCCATACTCTCTGTTGTGATATCTGGTATCCAAATAGATCATGTGTATGCCCCATATATCGCTCTTATTTTTACATCTGCATCATCCTTGACCATTGTCAATAACTCTCTGGCCAAGACATTAGAATTTATTTAGAATGGTCTTGTGCCCAACCATAGGTTTAAGACATGTGTGAGGTCCTTCCAATCTTGTGATGATGAAAAGGCCCTCAAGCTTCTTCTTACAAGCATGCGATCTCCATTTACACCCCTCATCTCATTTCATACAATATGTTGACCATACAGTTTTGGTTGAATCATTCACCCGAAAGTTACAGTGTTGGTTCACATGAAACTTTTTCACATGGTTAATAAGATCTGCTTTTGTGTTGAACATCGTACCTTTGTTGAGATCATCTGTGTTTGATATGTTCTTGCTCATTATAGTCAAGCTTTCCTCCCTTATCCCTAACACTGCCCTAAAGACATCATTACTTGGAGGACTTTCTCTTGAACTGGATGGTTATTGTGATGTCATCACAGTCATAACATCGGCATGATGCTCATTGATATGTTCGGGAGTATCATTATCTTCACTGTCACTTTGTTCATCCTTTATTGCATCTCCATTCTCATCTACATAATACTGACCATCCCAATTATCGTCCGTGGCTCTAAGATTTAGAATTGGCGTAACTTTTTATTCAATTCTCCTTTTAAGTTCCACCATTCCTTCTTCGACATGGGTTGGCTCATACTCTTCAAAGTTCATAGGAGAATGATCACCATAACATGCCGTTGTGGAGTTTGGTTACACACATCGACCCTACCGATGGGGTGAAGACACGTGTTTTGCTGGTCTTCTAGATTTAGAACCTCAACTTGTTTCAATTGAGATGGTATAAACCCGGTCTGAACATTGCATTATCCTTATACCTACACATACAACTCTTGTAATAGGCTTAAACCAAGTTCCTTAGCCTGATCAATCAAGTCTTCAAATACCCTCATCATCTACAATAGGAAGCAGCATGGACGATGGCCTATTTGACATGTAATGAGGGTGTCTATGGACCATTTAGACAGCTCCCATAATTGGATCTATCCTGACACTACCACATATCTTGCTTAAAAAATGATTAAAGTCAGCATTAGTTCTCATCCAGACCTTCTTAATGGGAGCTCGGTCATACTTTGGACCATATCTTCCAATCACAACATTCCCATGAGCATATAAAATGAACCGAACAAAATCCCCCATAGTAAATCCTATTAGACATTTTATCAAACACTTATCAAGCATTTGTGAAAATCAACACGTCAACCCATGTAAGCTTCCAAATCATCACAATACAACCCAAAAAAATTAAATCAACACAACAAATCATGCATTATGAGCTAAATATGTCAATCTTCGCTACATTCATTTTTAGGGTTTCATATTCAAAAATTTCGGAAACTAACGAATTTAACTAATAAATATGAGAAATTGATTTTGAGTTTTACCTTAAGATGATCTTATCAACGCATGGAACAAATGAGTGTAAGTGATTTCACAAAAAAAAAACACCTTAGACCGAGCAAGAGCAGGGAGTGCATTTTTAGGTGCATGAATGGCAAGAGAGGAAAGGAAGGAGGGGATGCGTTTTTTGGTGTTTTAGTGAGGAGTAAATGGCGTGAATGGGTTTTTGAGGGGTCTGTGGAGGGACTGAGTTTGAACGTATTCACTAAATGCATTCGTTACTATTATAAAAAAAAAACACATACTAGTACGACTACAGCGACAAAAGAGAAGAAAGAGAAGCGAGTGAGGCCAAAGAGTATAGAAAGAAGCGACTGAGGCTAGACAGTAGAGAGACAATCAAGTGAGAGAAAGTGGATTCGAATGCATATACAGAATGCTTCAAAAAATTTTGAACACATTCCCTAAATGCGTTCGAGTCCTTTTTGATGATTAAAAAGTTGAGCGCACTTGGGGAGTGCGTTACTAGTGTAAATATCTGTACGCATTCTCAAAATGCATTTTTGTTTGGATATTTACATATTATCTTTTCAAAATAAGGTATTTTCAAATTTAATTTAAAAAACAAGGGTAGATCCATACAAAACCCTTAAATTTGACAAGGATCAGATTAAAAGCCCGAGCTTGACCCATAAGATCCACATATGAAGGTGCACTTTAATTAACTCTTATTATAAAAATCTTGCTACTTTATTTTTAGGTTTTTTCTCATAAATTCTTTACTTATATTTATATTTTAAGGGTCTTATTTAACTTACATAAAGATAATATCATGAATGATATTTGACCTTTGATAAAATATGTAATCAGATAGTTAAACTTTGAAATTGATCAATTTAGTGCCTAAAATTTGAAATTGATCAATTTAATACTTGAAAAACATTAAAATTGAAAAATTTAAGACTTGAAAGAACTTGATAGAGGTTTTACTAGTATGCATGACAAGATCTTTTAGGTACTAAATTTTCTAATTTTAAAATCTAACTACAAAATTGATTAATTTCAAATTTCAGATACCTAATTATATATTTTGTCAATATTCATATATCATTTATGACATTAACCCCTCTATATAATACCCTCACTTTTAAAATAATATGAAGGAATTCACTTTTTGGTCGTTCGCAAAAGATCCAAAAAGTTGAAAGACTCTTCATAATCGTAAATCGCACCCTAATTATAATTTTATTATTCTTTTTAATGAAGAGGTGCTAATGCTAACTTTGCCTGTCTAGGAAACCCGTCAAAAGTGCAAACAGATGTCTATTAGTCCAACTACAACACATTGCATTACGATATGATAATCATAAAAAGGCTATCCAACTTTTTCTCACAAGTAGTAGCCTCCATGGATAACCATCACTTCTCTTCATGTAGTAAGCTGATCATAAACTTTTGGCAGATTCATTCACATGGAAATTGCAACGGTGCTTCACATAGGACAATTTCACGAGGCGCATAAGGTTAGCCTCTGTGTTGAACATCATGCCTTTCTCTAAGTCATTCATCGCTTCTTGATATATTATTGCACGTAATATTCAAACTTTGCTCGAAAGAAATGTATGTGTCATCCCGTCGACATTGAAATACAAAATATTATCTCTAATAGCCATCCAAGGTAGATCATTATAACCAAGATTTCCCATTGAATTAAACGATTATTGTGCCAAAAAATCACTAGTAACATTGTCATGCGGCTCCTCACCCTCTTCCGTGCTACCATCATCATTACCGCCACTCTGCTTATCTTCAATTGGATCCCCATCGTAATCAACATACTAAATACCATCCCAATTTTCATATGCAACTCTAGTTTTGAGCACTGGCAAATTAACATGAATCCAAAGTCTAGAAGTCCTCAAGTGAATTGTTTTTGTGTAATTAATATTTATGTAATTTTTATTTAGACAAATTGATAACCACATAATATTCTCCTAAAATTAAAGTCAAGCAAAGATTTCCAAATGTAAAGGCAAGAGATAAAGATGCTTAAAATATTTTCGAGCTCCATTTTCATCTTGAAAGGCAATTCAGTTGATGCATGAATTTGCATTCTTACCAATTAAAAGGAAAAAAAAAATATAAGAATAAAAAATATTAGCAAGATAAAAACGCCTTTAAATATGAATTTTGAATTTTAAGCTTCTGCACTTCTAGCCTTTAGACTCTTATAAACAAGTAAATTGTTAATTTCCACTTCAATTTTCTTGAGATTTTTCTCTTTGTCAGCACTAATGCTTCCTTTATTACTAAAGTTTTAGCAACTCCCACATCAGTAGAATCAACTTGCTTTGAAACCACCACTCCAAGATTACCAACATTATCTCTAGATAAAATCCCCAAACCTACACATGAAGATTCTCGATCAATAGTAGAATCACAGTTCAGCTTTATGCCATTTAAATTTGGAGGTTTCTAGTTAATCCATTTAGCACTCAAATTCTATAGCAACTTAATGACCAATTTTTAACTTGTATTAATGTCATTTACACCCAATTTATGATCGTAAAGAGTATATCCAGTGGCTTGTTATTAAAACCATAGTTATTGTGGAACACTATCCATAATAGCATGAGTATAAGGAGCTTCAAAACCTTCCAATCCGATCCATTCCTTAACAAATCATTGGCCATGACTATGATGCATTTATCAACTCTAGTTATAGAGCCTTTTTCAATTATTAATACAATTGTATTAAACTCATAGTCCATTCACACTTAAAGTAAAGGTGTCCTATATTATCCTCTTCATGACAAAATCTTGCTAAAGGGAATAGTTATACTTTTTTTTTTTTTGGAAAAGTGTTACATCGGTTGCTAAAGTATCTATACAAACACACTGAACGTGATGTACTTTAGGGCATAAATCTAAGTACCAAATTCAATTCCATTTATTGGTTACACATTACTTGTTTGGCTTTGGAACGTGCGGTACATGAATATGTGTTTTGTTACAGTCATACTAGGCTTCACGCTCATTTTTTATAACTTGGAGTACTTATAATATTTTCAATGTGGATTTCCATTATGATTCTCTAGGTTTAGGGTATGAGGATGATGAATGAGGTTAAGTGTTGTAGCGAGCTCAATTTTGGATTACGAAGAGTTTTTATTTGAAGGGATTTTACTTTATTATCTTATCATGGTTTTGAAAATCTATTTAAGAGCATGTTTGAGAATGGTTTGTTATTAATTTAGCTATACTCCTTTCACTTTTACTTATGATACACCTATGAGTCCCATGCTTTTACTGGTTTGGCTGAGCTTACTTGATGAGACCTTTTGGTATATTTATAAATAAATTCATTTTTGGAAAATTATAGCACAATAGGCAAATTTCATATGTTTTGAAAACATTCAAAGTATAGAAAAATAGACAAAACTCTACTTAAATTTCTGTAAAAATAAATTATGATTTCTTAAATGAATTGACTATAAATCCATATAGATTAATTAAGTCTTAGGTATGTATTTAAAGTGATATATGCGGTAAAACTAATACCTTTGATACACCTGGGTGTGAAAGTAACTATTATAGAATATCAATAGTTAATGTAATTAAGTGTGTATATATTCTTTGAAATAATAGGTTGTAAAAAAATCTCTATTAATGGAAGGAAACTAAAAAGAAAGGCACTCAACCATTTACACATATTTTGCCATGGTTTCAAAGCCTCTCTCATGAATCCATAATTATTATTTGAAATTTTCTAGTCTAATTTCATTTTATTTTGGGTTGGTTAATTTTAAATCAGCAATCTTTTTTCCTTTGGTATTTAACTTTTTGTTCAATTAAGACTTATGGACTAATGGATTTGATTTTCTTTGAAAAATGTCTTACATGAATCCTTTTGGAAAATTACCTAAAGAGACTTTAGTTATCATATTTACAAGAAAGAATTATGTTCCATGGGAATTTCACTTTAGAATGTAGTCATATTTATGAAACTTTACTTGGCCTAAGGATGATAAGGAATGTATCCAATGGGAGATAAAGGATGCCTAGACTATCTCATGGATTTTAACATCTACTAAAGGGCATATGTAAATTACTTACCTTATTTTAGTATAACAAAAGAGATGTGAAATTATTGGAACCTTATGCATCATCAAGATAATAATGCAAAAAGCTTTCAACTTGAACATGAGATTAGTAATTTTAATCAAGTTAATATCTTATTGAGCAGTATTATTCTAGTTTTCCTAATATATATGGAAGAATGTTATGGTGTTATCTAATTTAGGGTATAAAGAAGCATTATTCGACTTTTAGGTGATCATGCAATTGGTAGGAGAGATCATTTTTTAATGAAACTAAGACCTCAATATGAGACCATTCAAGCTAGATTGATGAATATAAATCCAATTCCTTCTTCAAATGAATGTCTGTAAATTATTTGTGAAGAACAAAGATTGGCTACTCGAGTTGTCGTGATGGTGTCTAAGAAGACTTGTGATGTTATTGATGTTGCTTATGCTACTTAGGGGAAGAATATAAGAAAAGCATATGCACAGTGCTAAGTTATAAGGAGTTTGGGTATATTGTTCGCAATTATTATAAGAAATTTTGTAATTATTGTAACTGTAATCGACATATTATCAAGAAATGTCCCATACGTCCAAAAAACAATGGAACTTAAGCCTTTCAAAATGTTATTGCAAATATGGATGTCAAATTTACAATTTTACTATTTGCAAATTATAATAATGTTAGTTTCACATGTACCGCCACTAACACAAACCAGTCATCGACTTCAGAAATGGTACAACAAATGATTATCAATGTATTTTCAGCTATAGACCTTATAGGCTAAGGTAACGCTATCTTTTCTCTTTTGATTTTAGAGCATTTAATCATATGACTGGATCACCTGATTCATTACATAATCTACAATAGTGAGATGGTGCATAAAATGTCCAAACTACTAATGGTAGTAATATTCCAACTACAACCATTAATGATATCAAGCCTCTTTTCATCATGTATTTGTATCTCCCAGATTATCCACTAATTTACTTTCAATTAACCAAATGGTAGATAATATTGTGATATGTAATTTTCTCGTAGCAGTTGAGTTTGTGCAGATCAGGTGTTAGGGGAGATAATAGCGAAAGGGGGCTAAAGTGGGAAGATTGTTTACATTACAATTTACTATACCTAGAATTTTGTCTTTATCATCAACGATTGTTAACAATAAAGTCTCAATTTGGCATATACAATTGGACTATCCAAATAATGTAATTTTATCTAATTTAATGAAGCATGAATTTCTTTGTAACCAGCAGTGTATTACTTAAATATTGTCTTTTGATTAGTGTACTCAGAAATTAAAGAAAGGTAAAATCTTGTCTTTCCCTACACATAGTAGTCATGCTAATACATGCTTTGAGATCATAAACTCTGATATTTAGGGCATTAGTCTTGTCATTTCACATGCATAATACGACTTTCATTAATGACTATAGTCATTTCATATGGATATATTTTTTGTGCACTAAAGCTGACATATTCATTGCTTTTCAAACCTTTTTAACTTATTTAAAACAAATTATTCACCTGCATTAAGGCATTATGATCTAATAGTGGTGGTGAATATATATCACATGTAATTCAAGCCTTTTTGCATTAGAAAGGTATTATATCTCAAATATGTTGTCTTTATATACCTTAACCTAAATTTTAGGTGGAAGCTTCATTCATTATAGTTTATTTAATAAATCATCTGCTTTTCCAACATATAAAATTTGTTTCTCCTTAATATCGCCTTGCATCTTGATCATCATAGGTTACACACATTTGGATGTGTTTGCTTTGATCACTTGCTTCCTCATAAGTGTCACAAGCTTACAACTTAATCAACATAGTGTGCTTTTATGGGATATAACACTACTCATGAAGGATTTATATGTTTTGATAGTGTTGATAACCGTTAAGGAATTTCCAAAATGTAATTTTCTTCTACCATGAATATTATTTTCAGCAACATGTATCCCACTCCAATAGTTTCCTTCTTCCAAGCTTTGATTATATCACATCACCATTCAAATATCCAATGACTTTTCAAAAATCTTCTTGTATTAGTCGTCCTCGTAACAGGTATGGTTTTTTTTTTTTTTGCTCTTCTTGCTAATATTACACAAGCATGTTAAGTTAAAGCTCGGTGCAAGAAGAGCTTTAGGCTCTTTAGAAGAATTAAACTTACGATATTATTCCATATCCTTTCAGTGCATGGCACATTAGTTGTGAATGGTTATACACCATTAAGTTCTAATCTGATGGTTTAATTAATTAATACATATTGAGATTGGTGGTTGTCATGCCCCAAATGGTACCCTAAATGTAACAGTCCACCACACTTAATATTAAAGCTTAAGTGTAACAGCCTTAGTCATTACCAGAAGCTTAGATATTAAGTGTAAGGCGTGCTCTCACAATTTTAGAGGACCATACATGGAATTGTGAAGCTTAAGAAGATACAATAACAAATTAAGAAAAGACGATTCATAATATTCATTCATTCATAATCATTATCTTACAAGTCTTAAGGGCATTCCCCTGTCAAAAGTAACTATAACCTATTACAAGAAATTTCTATGAAATCTACATCTTATTCTTCACTAAACTTCATCTAAAAAAAATTCCTTAACCAAAAGGAAAATACCTAGTTGCAGGGTCCACATGGCCTCAACCACAAATAGGTAAACTGCAAAAGATATCTATAGGGGTATAAGCTAATAGGCTTAGTGAGAATTATTTCCATAAGTAGACTTCTTGTGTAGTAAAAATTCAAATAAGTTATTTAAGAAGTCAAGTGAAATGTAACATACACGTGGGCAAACAAGGCATATAGTTTTCCGAGAACTATATGTTGAATGGATTTACGCCCTTTATTCAGGGTTTGGTGATGTGTAATCTCAAAACAAGTAGTTTTAGTTAAGTCATGCTTTCGATCAATACCGCCGAGCATATAAGGTCTACTCGGGTTAAGCCATGCTTCCAGACTTTTTGCCAAGCATTGGTTTGATTCCATGTCTCCAAGCAATCGCTTTCAATCATAACCGTCAAGTGTTGCTTTCGACCATGCTACTATCCTTTTCACTCAATGATAATAACCCCATGCAACGTGACTCACTCGTGGTATGCATGGATCAATTTATTTAAAAATATCATAGCATCATTATTATCAAATTTAAGGTGATCATAGAATTTCATACATATCAAGTGCTATCCTAAAACAAACATTTACTTATAATCAATTCCGGCCTCGATATTCTTAGAATCCTTTCAACAATTTTTTGCATACATATCAATTTTTCTTTTTTTAATTCTAATGCAACTAAACTACAAACATAATCACGTAAAGCTTTTTAAGGAAATAAACTCACGATGACATGTTGATACTTCTTCTAAATGGATGAGCCGCTCAAACAATCCACTTAGTCGAAATAATCCTCGAGATACGGGTATTCTTCCTCGGAATCACCTAATCAAGAAAAATACCCAAAATGAGGATTTCTTGGTAACTTTCTTGAGATTTGACAAAACTATGTTATAAGAACGTCAAAGTTCGCATAAAAGATGATTCCAATTTAAAATGGCCATAACTTGGTCATTTTAACTCGGAATTACGCATATAGTATACCGATTTCTACCTACTCGAAAGGATCTATCTATTTCTAAAACTATTTTCACCAAACTATATCATTTAGGCTCAGAAATAGTGGTGATCAGATTCATCACGAATTTTCCCTTCCCAAAAGCAATTTGTTTCAAACATTAAATCATCCAAAAAATTGTTTTGATAAATATTGAGTTATCTATATAGTTGAAAAATTCCTTTTTCATAGATACATAGCTCATATTTCATCCATGCTTAAGTGTTTGTTGTCCATTAAAATTTCTTGAGTAAAACAATGTTAATTAAAAGCTTATAAAACCGTAGTTTGCAAGAAATTCATTTTTGTAACTCCTTTTAAAATGAATATACTTATTCTTTTGTTTTCAAAGGATTATTTCATGTTTATCTTACTATTCTTCTTAAATGACTTTTGGTAAGAATAATTTTCTTCTTTTCAAAATTTTCAATATTAGGGTCATTTTTCCTATTTGTTCTCTATACAATTTTTCTTGGACCATTTATTTGAAAGATTTTAATTTGAAAACTCTCATTCCCTTTTCATGGGGTTTTCTTTATATTATGTTATTATAGAAATAATTTTAGTATCAAAATCATCTTCTTTTTGGAAATTAATAGAAATGATTAAAAGCCTTTCAAAACAAAAGTAGCTTTTAAAATTATAGTAACTTCTTCCTAAAACTTGGAAAAGAATGAATTTACTTTTAAAACATAGATTTTACGTTTCATATAAACCATTATTAAGTGATAAAATCTCCTTTTTGTCAAAATATTATTGGAGCTTTAAAGATTTGGACAACAATCTTTATGGGCATGATTATGAGAAATAATAACAAGCAAATATAACATAACTAATAAATAAAGTCAAGTATTGGGAGTCTTAGCTTCTTCAAGGCTCTCGGGACTAAGAAGTAAACTAGTCCCAAAAAGAAAGAAACAAAATAAAAGAAAGAAAATTATTTTGACTTGATGAGGACAAGTGTAAGACTAGAGACTAGTCTTAAAACAACATGAAAGAAATAAATTGCAATGAAAGAAATAAATAAATTATTTTGTATGAAAATAAATAAATTGCAAGTGAGCTTATATGCTCTAAAGAATATATATATATATATATGTAGATACATAATAATACTTAATTCGATATAATAATAATAATAATATGAACAAAGTAAAGTAACAACATAAATAAATAAATAGATTTCATGAACAAGAACGATACATGAACATAGTGTAGCTTCCATAACATTTAGTTTTTGGAAACTCACACCATGGTCATGTAAAGTTAAATGACATAGGAAGAAGAAATTTGTAAAGAAAGTTTACCTAAAGAAGGTTTTTGGAGTATTATGTGTGAATGGGTTTTGTGTATGTGAAAGATGGTTTGAGAGAGTTTTGAGAGAGTAGATGGAGAGAGTATTGAGACGAAAATTTTGGAGAGTTTTGGTAGAGAATTTGTGAGTAGTAATTGTGTAAAAGAAGTGAAAGAGGAGGGGGGTATATATAGGAAAATGAGGAGTGAATTTTGTGTGTTTTAAATAAAAAAAATTAAAAGAAAATGAGAGAGAGAAAGAAGGGGTGTGCTGACCATCACAAGAGAGAGGGAGAGGAGAGTTTTAATTTTGTATTTTTGTTGATTAAATGTAATAATAAGTAAAGTAGATGTGAAATAAAGTCATGGGAATAGTAAAAAGTAAAGATAATAGGTGTATGATATTGTAAGAGTAGGTATTAGAAAACGTAGTGATAAATGAATAGTGTAGAATAGTAATGAATAGTATAATGTAAAGTAGATATGACTAATAAAGTACTAGTAGTAAGAAAATACCGTATAATTGCGATATCTGATATTTTTACTTATCAAAAATTATAAAACTGATATTTTTGAAAACCTTATATTTTCACAAGTCTAACGGTATATCCAGAATATTTTTACTATTCCGAGCTATAGGACATGTTTTTCAGAATTGTATCCGTTCGGGTTCAAAACTATTTGTGGTTTAAAACCGATCTTTTTAAGCTTCTTATGTAATTACGAGCTATTTTACATACTAATCTCTTATTTTCATTCTTAGGGTTGCGAACACGGGATTGCTGGACTTAAACTATTACGCCTAACTAGGGTTTTGTTGACTTTGAGGTTTCCGTTTGACTTTCTAATTAGGGTTTATGCTAAACCGATGACAAAACTTTGGGGGTTTACAGTGGTACTAGAAAATTGACAAGTATATAGGATGGACTATGAGGAAATATCCACATATGTTGCAAAGAGGACAAATGTGAGACTTATTTTAGTTATTACTACTTCTAAAGGTTAGGCATTGCGACAAATAGATGTTAAAATTGCCTTCTTATATGGAGATCTTAAGCAATATATTTATACGACTCTACCACTAGGATTATTTGCTACACCATCTTTCGATGTTTATAAGTTAAGATGTTTATTATTTAGTTTGCAATAAGCCATAGGTGCTTAAATTTGATTAGTTTCAGTTTTTGTTTTAGCATCTCTTTTAGTCAAAATCAATATGATTCCTCTTTAACTTCTTGCTAGATACTTATGGTATTGTCTTACTCCCGTTATATGTTGATGATATTGTTATTACAAAGATTGACACTAAATTGATTGCCTAGCTTTAGAAACATCTTCAATTTTCCACCTTATCGAGCTCAAAATTTGATCACATCCTCTTAAAGATTCTAAATCGTATTAAATCTGGTCCCTTTAATACGAAGCACTCAACAAAGAATCAATAAACTTTTTAGATACCCAGTTTTGAAAATAATTTATGATTGGAGTCACCATTAACTGAAAATAATTTATGATTGGAGTCACCATTAACCAAAGTTAGAAAATAAAAGGTGAATTGAAAACCAAAAGGTGGTTTGATTTTTTGTTTGGCTACTGATCCATGAGAAAAAAAAATTTTACTAGTCCCGAGGCTACTACTTTAAAACTCTAAAGATTTATCTAAGATTTTTTGGGTTTTAGAACCTTTAAATGAAATGGGCTAGGAGTGAATAATTGACAAAAGGTCATCCTAATTTAGTTTTTGTTTTTTTAATCTTTCTAGTTTTTAATTTAGGTTAATGTCGCATTTGGTACCTCAACTTTGCATAAATATATAATTAAACACTTATACTTTTATTTTTATCAATTTTATACATGGCTGAAGTTTTTGTGTATGCAAAAACTACCTGAGGTAATTGATGTTAGCTCCATTAATAATGTGACACTCTTACCTTTTAGTAATATGCCACGTGTAAGCTTATGTAGCATCTTACTATTTATTTATTTTATCATTATAATTATTATTTTTTAATTATTATCATCAGTTTTCGTGTGCAAAAAAGCTACCTAAGTTAATTGCCATTAGCTCTGTTGATAATGTGGCACTCTTACCCTTTAAGAACATGCCACGTGTAAGCTTACATGACATCTTACTATTTTTTATTTATTTTCTCATTTAATTAATTATTATCATAATTATAATCATTATAAATTTACAATGATATTTCTAACTAAGCTCATGACCTATTAATATTTTTAACAAAGCCCATTCTACAACTAACATGCTAACTAGTCGAATCATTTCACAAAACACAAAGTCGAAGTTTTCCAGAAGTTTATAAAATGCTAATAAGTTCTGTTCAACTTCAGTTGCAATCACTAACATAGGTAAGTGCACCTATCGAAGTAGCATAGAAAGTATTAGGTCATACTCCTTGGGGATTATTAGCATCTATCCTACTCCCTCTTTGTTTATTATCTAGCCAAAGAAAGATTTAGCAAAACATGGTACATAATAAATCTAAGCTATGGTTAAAACTAATCATATACTTGTTTTCAAGGCAAATTAAGAATATAAGTTGTTAATGCAAGACAAAGCTTAAGATTTACTTCACCAATTCCTTATCTTGTGATTTCTTAATAAACTCAAAGACTTATTTGTTAAGTATATTTGCATTGTTGGATTCATTGAGGTAAGCTAGAGCCTCTTTCGAGGTCATAAACTCTAGATCTAGATTAGACTACCGGAATCTCTTCACAAGCTATCAACAATCCAGATCACATAAAGATCAAGAATCCTTTGATTAAAAACCTATTTTAAGGAAACGAAGTGACAGAAAGTTTCACCATCTCACTTTTAAAGTGATTATGAGCAACTTCATAGTAGCTTGGATCTATTCAAAAGAACAATCTTTCAATCTATTCAATTTAAGTCAAACATAGATCTAAAAGGTGCACCTCACAGTTAGACCCACAAAATTAAGTTTGAGCTACTAATTATAATACCTAGTCAATATTCAATTAAAACACATTTGCACTCACATGAGTAGGTATTGGATTCACAAGCCCTTAGTTAAGATGATTATTTCTCCATAAATGTAAACATTAAACATATGTTCAAGAGAAATAATATAAAAATACAGATGAATATTATAGATTAAGTATAAATGGGTCTTGCAAAAACAAACTTTAGGTTTAAAATGAGTTTACCCAGAAAACTCGGAATTCCTTGCAAAAGAGAAAGATTTCTCTCACTAAGAATTCTCTCACTACTCTATTCTAAGTTAGTAGAATTTATTACATATGGTACACTCTCTATTACATGTCTGTGCATGTTTATTTAGAGGCAACAAGCATAGAATTCATGAAGATTTTATTTGTCAACGTGACAGATTCTTTATAACGAAATTCGTCTTTATCTTCATGTGCATGTATGAGCCAGCGCATTTATGACAGGGTCACTTTTCGAAGTATGAGTGCGGGCTCAAAGGTTGGATACTATCTAAGTTGTGTTCTTGTCATCATAATCATTATTTAGGGCTCGGCTTCAACTACGAGTGTAATTGTAGGCTCGACTTTGGGTGCAATTGATCTTGTACTTTACATTGCAAGGTGAAGATGTCTCAAAGTAAATCACAGTAATAGTCAAGGGTATGATTGAAGAGTCTGTTAAGATACGATTGTGTCAATGTAATCCGCAAGTTTGGTCAAAGGCACGATTTTGGGTATGATTGGGAATTTTGCCTTGTCTTTTACCCTTGGTTGGGATCTCTAGTAGTCGCGGTTGAGCCTATTTTTACTCATCATACTTCTTTTTATGATCTTAAGAGCTGAAAAAAAAACATTTGAGCAATAAAAAGCACAAAATCAATACGAATTTATCTAAAAATGGATCACATAAAGTATAAATTCCTATGAATGGAATAGAATATAAAAGACTTATCAAATTCTCCCACACCTGAGCTTTTGCTTGTCCTCAAGCAAAACATTAACTCATAATCACAAAGGCAAAGCTTCATAAATAGGAAAATAAATCATTAATGAAATTTGACAAGATCAATTAAGCTCAATTCACGCATTAAGCTCAGCACTTTATAACTTCAATCAGTCTCATTAAGCTTGTACTGAAGTTACTTTTGCTAAAATCACTAGACTTATCTAAGTAGATAAGCTTTTACCCTTATTATTTAATTAAGAATTCTAAAGTAAATATTATTGAAAAGATCAAACAAAGTAAGACGAACTCAATCAACCTTATCCCCTTATACTTATAAGTATGCAATCTCCTAATCATCTCTCCAAGCATCATACTAAAAAATGAAGGTTTGCACATCAGTTCATCCTTTCAATTTCTTTCCTTATCTATGCTTTCATTTCATTCTCATTCATTATTTATATACTTTAAAGCTGCAGAGGGGAAGGTTTTTATCTTTTCTTTACTTTTTCCTATGGAGGGGTTTTTGCTCCTTTTTTTTTAGATTAGATTAGATTCATGGCTTATTTAAAATTGATAGAGGGTTAAAAAATTACTCTTCTGAGGGACCAACCCTTGCCCATTTCAACCTTAAGCATATGATCATTTTAATTTTAATTTTTTCAATTAAGAATAAGAAAAAATCATCAAGTTACAATAGTCATTTAAACCTTCAAGTTACTCTTGCTCCATTATTTTCTTTTACCACCTTGGCAACTTTATCACCCATAAGCATGGTTGTTAAAATCAAGAGTCAAATATACATTTCTACGAGTTTATGATTTTCTATGTTTTTTCTTAATTAAAATGGATGCAAAATTGATTAGGTGCAGACTTTAGGTCGAATTATGAATTTAGGTATACAATTCTACACATTTACGATTTTGCACGATTTGTATTGTTCTACCGATTCTATACATTAAAGTGAATAGTAAAATCGCGATTTTGACAACCATGCCCATAAGTGCTTTAGCACCTCTAGTTCCTCTTTGACCTCAAGGGGTTATATTCTCTATTGGTTCTCTTATGACTATACCACCAACCCTTGGCATGTTTCTGCTACTTCTACCTCTTCCTCTTCTATTTTGTCTTCCTCTTGTAGCTCTAGATTTGCCCCTTATTTCACCTTCTCTAGAAGTAGTATCCCCTTTTTGCCTTTTAGCCTGTTCCATTCTGCAAATTTCATCTTCTTTCTGCTATTATTCTTGCAACTGTAAGGCATAGAGATAATCATTCTTTTCTTGCTCTGTCATGCCTACAATATTTTGCTAAGCTCTTATCTATTTTGCTCTTTTTTGTTGGAACTCAGCTTCTCCTTCCTTTTTCTCCTCTTCCTAATTCTTTTTCCTCTCTTCCTCTTGTTGCTGGGCAAGTTCTCTTTCCTTACCTTCTGGCTGCTTTTCTTTCTTTGGAGGAAACCAAGTTGTGTGCTAATTCAGCATCTAAAAGCCTTTGTTTCCTCTTCTTAGCTTTCCCCCTCACTTTCTCAAGACCAACCTCTCTCCTTCTTTAATAGGTTTCTCTTGCGGCCTTCTTCTTGATCATATATTGTACATCTTTGTTAGCTCTATATCTTTCCTCAACTCCAACAATTATCTCTGCTTCAAGCTCATAGAATTCTTCATCTGTTAGTAGTTGGTCTGTTAGTGCAGCAGAATTTTCTTCTATGAGTGTTGAGGTCAATGCCATTAGGGACTGTGGCATTGCCTTTTTCCTCTATAGCAGTAGTGTGGGTCTCTTCTTCATCCATTAAATTGCTACTCAAAGCTGTGGCAATATCTTATTCTTCTTCTGCAGGGGAGAAGGGGACTATTTGCCATGCTTCGTATGCCTCATTTGCACCAACTCACATATTTCTACAAATATTTCCTTGAAGATGGTTGCATCTTCTTTATTCCTTTCCTTTGTCTTCTCCTCTTCTTAAGGAACCTCTTCTTTAATTTTGGCCTTAGCAGGCATGTTATTTTCCTTCATTTCATCCCATTCCTCCTCATTTGATTCCTCTTGCACATAGATAGCTCTAGTCCACTTTGGTTTCTTAGCAAGAGTTTTCATTCCTTTAAAGTGTTGAGGGATTGACTAGACAAGAGGAACATGGCTTCCTTTTCATTGCTTCTATTGTGGCTAAGGTGTTGTTTTTGATGTAGGCTCTAGAGCTTCATTGGAGGTGGCAGGTTGCCTAATTATTTCATAGAACTCTGTGTCGGAGGGCTCTCCTAAAGAGACATTATTTACAATTGTGGTTGCCCCCTCCATAACTATCTTGAAAATGTTACTGCATAGGGCTTCAAGAATTTTATCCTCTACTACCAAATTCTCTTGTAGCCTGTCATCGTTGTCAGGTTCCTTGGTTGGTTTATTCAAATCAAAACCACCCTGTTTATCTTGAGATTGTGTTTTGGGAATGACTTCATTATCCTCACTTAGATAGTGAGCAGGTGACTTTGGCATTGGTTTAGAGGTGGGTGGTTGTGTTTGGGGTTCTATAAGAAGTGATGGGTATGTATGAGTTGGTATAAAGGAAACTGGTGGGAAGGTTTGTGTTTAAGGTTATATGGGAGAAGAAGGTATGTGTCTGGTGTGTTGTAGAAAAGGGATGTATGTAAATGGTGAGGGTGGCCTAGTTTCTTCATCATCATCATCATCATTGCCATGGTCTGTCTCAGCCAAGGTGGTTTCTTGCATTGTTTGGGTGTTTGGGTAAGCATCTCCATCAATTTCTTCATGTTGTCTTTCAAATCCCCCATGTCCTTGTCATAATTTGTTTCAAATGTAGCCAGCTTCTCCTTCAACTCTTTCACTTCAGGTTCCAATTTATTAAAGATGGCTAATAAGAATTGGGGTAGAGCTTCTTGCACAGATACTTACATAGGTATAGGTTGCTCTTCCCTTGTTGTCTCAGATGCAACGGCTGATTTTTCCTTGGCTGCTTCAGCTTCAAGGTTCTTATGCTCCACTTCCTTTAGACCCCACCCTAAAAAGGCTCTCTTGTTCAGGGCGTTAAATTTGCATATCACATCAAGAGGCCTTTGTCTTGGCCACAACTGTAAGTTTTTCAAAATCCTTGTGATCATGCCACCTAAGAAGATTCCCTTTTTTTGCAGACTGGCTTGATGTCCTACATTCATCCTTTGCTACTTCATCATATTATAGATGGGGTGGAGTTCTACTTCTGCTATAGTGCTTGCCCCCTCTAACTTAGAGAAAATGCTCTTGACCAACATGTAGTGCAAGATTTTGGCACTCTTCCTCTTGAAACAAGAGGCCATTGTCTTCGAAGGAATAAAAGGTCCGTCTATAGCTTCTACCACAAATTACCCAACTTTTCTTTTGACACTTCAGGAGGTAAGTTCTTAAGCTCCTCACTCAAAATGTCTTCCTCCGTATCATAAGGCCCCATGACTACTATGAACTTTATCATTAGCACATGTATGTACTCCTCAAAGGCATAAAAACTCACAGCATCTCCCATGTACAGAACCTATTGCTTAGTCTTGATACTTGATATAAAAGCCCTTGCTACTTCACCATACACCTCTTCTCTTATGTCAAAAATCTTCCTTAGGCCTAATCTTTAAAGTATTCCTTAAATTCTCCTTCTCGACCATAACTCCCCGCAACTTCCCACTCTATCACAACATTATGCAAAATTGATTTTTTTTTTAAGAAAAACCTTAATTTTTTTTCCTTATCTTCATTGTTTAACCCTATAGGGGGTTGGGGATGTGTACTTACCTATACAGGGGGCATAGTGTAAACCCCCTGAAAATTTTATAATTCTTAAGAAATAATCCTAAGAGTCAAACACCAAAAACGAAACCCTAAAAATCGAACCAAGTTAAAACCTAATTCTAAATAAGATTAAAAACGAGATTTCTTAATCTGAGAAAAAGAGAACAAAAAAAAAAAACAAAATAGAAAAATCTAACTATCGGTTGAATCAACATACGTACATCAATCAAATCACCCAACCGTTTCCTAACACGCAAATCAAGACAATATATCCAAATAACTCTCGACAACGAAATGTTAAGATCTTAAAACCCTCGATGAATTTCAGAATCAGAAATTTCAATTTTCACCAAAAGTCAAACTGAGTCAACTCATAACCCTAGACTCGGTTAAACGATCCTGAGAACTAAAGACTATTAAATAATCAAAATAAAATAAGATAAACCATAGATATCGAGCTAAAAATATAAAACGGAAAAAACTCCAAAATTATATGATTTTACGAATAACTAAACAGAACCGGAAGTCAAACCAAACCCTAAAAGTCAACAAAGCTTATAACAAACCCTAGTGTTTAAGATCCGGCAATCCCGCGCTCTTAAACCCTAAACAACGAAATGAAAATAATTGTTGATAATAGTTCGTAATAATATAGGGTAACATAAAAATATCAAATTCGCGAATTTCGAATGTCTTTTGGACCCAAACGAGATCAGTTCTCGAAAAGCGTATCCCGAAGCTCAAAATAAAAAAAATATTTTATTAACACCAAAAGACTCGTAATTAAACAAGGATTTCAAAAATATCAGTTTTAGAATTTCTCGGTAGCTAAAAATAACAGATATAACTCGTTTACGCGTATTTTTATTACTACCGGTATTTTATATGTCTAGTCTACTATTCATAGTACTGTTCCTACTATTCATTACTATTTCACTATCTCTACTTTTTCTTACACTATTTCTTACCACCTACATAAATATTTTCTTACACTTTTACATTTTCAATACATCTTATATCAAATCATATCTTACATATTAATTATTTTCTCACAAAATACAAACAAATCAACTCAATCTCTCCTTCCTTTCCTCATGGCCGGTGCTAGTACCCTCTCTCTCCCTCTCATTTATTTTTCTTTTTCAATTATTTTATTACATTAAAAATTTACTCCAAAAATTCTATAAATACCCAATTCCTCCTTCATTCTTTCACACAATTCATTCCACTACCAAAACTCTCTCAAATTCACTACACAAACTCTCACTACAATATCTTCCTCTACCAAAATTCTCTTTCACCAAATACTCACAAAATTCTCTCTACAACTACCATTTCTCAATAACCACATAACCATACATTCACTACCATCTTCAAACCACATAAACACTTTAGGTAAAGATTTCTTCCAACCATTTATTTTCTCATGTCATGTAACTTAACATGACTATGGTGTTGTTTTGAAACTCATATGAGTAGTAAAAGCAACAACATATTCATATTTTGTTCTCGTACATAAACTTCCTATTTTATTATATTATGTTGATTCCTTATTCATATGTAACTAAATATATTTACGTATTTATATATAATCTTTAGAGCATATAAGCTCACTTGTTGTTTATTTAATTTCATGCTTTGCAATTTATTTATTTCATGCTATTTCCTTAAGACTAGTCTTTCTAATCTTAGACTTGTCCATATCAAGTCAAAACAATCTTTTATTTACTTTCTTTAATCTTTTGGGACTAGTCCATTCTTAGTCCCAGGATGCCTTGATAAAGCTAAGGCTCCCAATACTTGACCAGGATACCTTGATGAAGCTAAGGTTCCCAATACTTGATATTTTATTTTCTTGCTTATTATTTGTTTCTAGTATTTTCTTATGTTTTTATTATTTTACATGCTCCTAATACTTACATCCACATAATGATATTGTCTCAACTAATTTGAAATTAGAATTTTACTTTACTAAAGGAACTCAAAACCAAATTTTCTATTATGTGATGTGTCACAAAATAATGAAGTTATTATCAACAACATAAAAATAAAGTAATACAAGTTTTCTCAAGTTTTTCTCAAATAACAAAGACAATTTTACCAAAGAAACATAAGGAATAAATATTTTCTTTGTATATTATGATAACCTAAGTTTTAGTAAAATAATTTGTTAATATTCAAAGTTTTTACAAAAAGCTTAAGATTTAAACTCTTTTTCACTCCATAACAAAGCTAAGAAACAAACTAGTTTTCAAAGTTAAGATGAATTCAACCCATAAAGTTATAAACCCACTTAGGAAAAATAATGATTTTCAAATTTCTAAAGAAAGAACTTGTTTTCAAATAATATAAACAAGAATAAGTTTTAGAAAACAAAAACTTATATTTTAAAATAATAAATATAAGAAGACAAGACTCATTTTCTGAAACCATTATAAATACAAAAAGGTTTTCAACAACTTAATACACTTTTGATAAATTTGATCTTTTATCACTAGAAGTAAAACTTATGAAAGACTAAGGTTAAAAGAAAATTTACTTGTTTTTGGACAAAGAATGAAGAAAAGAAAATAAGAATATACTCATTTATAACAACCAAGGAAAATATAAAGTTTCTTCAAATACTTGAAAAGAAATTATCAAAGTTAAAGTTTTAACAACTCAAAATGAATTGTTTTATGAAATAAATTGTTGAGATACTACCATTAGAATTTTTGCATATAAAGTGGGCTTACCTATATACTCAAAGTATTTATCAAATATATATTTATATATATATATATTGTTACAAAAGGATTTTCTTTAAAATGAAGATTGAGTTAGAAAATGGTTTTGCAAAAATCTAGAAATATTTGTTTTAAATCTGTACCTAATGTTTTCGGAACCCAAATGACCTTATATGACAAAGATAACCTTAGAAATGGATAGATCTTTTCGAATAGGTAGAAAACGGTATATTATATGCGAAATTCCGAGTTAAAGTGAGCGAGTTATGACCATTTTAAATTGGAATTTCATTCTATACAAATTTGACGGACATAGCGAAATAAAATTAGAAAGTTCAAGTAGAATTTCTATGAAATACTTATCCCGGGTATTTCTTTTGTCTAGGTGACAAAAGATACTTGAATACTCTTCCCGATGATTACTACGACTAAGAAGATTGCAAAATGGACGAGTGAGTTATTCCTCTTAATTTTGCTATCTTGCTTGTGCTTGTAAAGTAGTAGCATTAGTATACTAAGAAAAGATAAAAATGGATATATATTTGGGGAATTCGGGATTATGAGTATATATGTGATTCTATGTTTATGCGTGAAATGAGAATTAAGAATATCGCAACTTCAAACTGTTTGTTTAAATAATTTTGTTTACTTACTTGTATGACTACCTATTAATTGCTAAATTGATCGATCGCCCCCTAATAAATCTTAATAAGGTTTGGCTTAAGAAAAATGAAACACTCACGCATAGCATCCATCGAATCATATCTCTTTCGGAAGGCTGCTACTCCTACGCATAGAGTTGGATTAGCTGTGATCGTGCGATGGCACGGACCATGTTCCTTCCTAGAGGATCCAAATCGCCTGGGGAATGCGACTCTAGGTTCGGAGCCGAGCCAACCGAATGCTGTGGGTGAGGACCTGGGGACTAGCAGTAGAAGATCGAGGATCTTCAACCACGATTCTCTAACCTTCGATACGGAGGGGTAAATCCGTTCTATATATGGTTTTCGGATAACTATATATATTCCCATAATCACGTGATTGTTGCATTGTATGCATAGCATATGTGTGAAAGTCTAAATGAACTTCTTTGAAAATATGGTGCGAATGAAAAGGAATATCTCACTAAGCTAGTTGTTGCTTATACCCCTATAGATTTTGTTGAAACAGGTATACCCGTGGCTTAAATTGAGGATCATGACATTAAGGAAGTCATCGAAGGATGTGTAAGCTTCTATAAAGGAAATGGAATCATAAGATGAAGTAATTTTGTAAGGTTCTTTATTGTAATGCCTTTGATTGGTGTAAGTTGATTCTAGATGTATGTATATTTATTTGAAGACAATAGGGGGATATGTCCCTAAGGATTGTAATTTAATATTGTTTATGTTTACGATAAGTATTCTCTTTGCCTTGTTACTTATTTATGATCAATATAAATTGTGCTACTCCGATGCGTTCCCTGGTTGAATATACACCTTGTACATGATGGAAGCCTTTGCATGACTGAGGTAGTCATTCCTAGGCTTTAGTATTGTGTACGGTGGACTGCTACGTTTAGGGTATCCCTCGGGGCGTGACACATAGACTCAAGTCTAGCCTTTTTAGTCTGTTTGCGAGGTTGTGTTTGAAAAGGTCCTTTTGGTGCTATTAGTAGATAGAATTGATTGAAAAATTTTTGCCATAATTTTCAATTAAGACCTAAATTAGAGGTAATAATCATGCTCAAAGAACAATCTCATGGTATCTTTATTTGTAACTTTTCTTAAAGAATCTAAGATTAATTTTAACTACATTTTTGTCTTCTAACTTCATATTTGTATATGTATAAAAGAATCATATTTAAAAATAGCCCTAAACAACTAAGTTCATTTTGAACTTTTTCGAAGACAATAAGTCTCAAAAGGATATTTGAAAATTGTTCAAAAGATTCTTCAAGCTTTCAACAAGTTAATGTAAGAAATAGTCTTTTGAACTTATTTAAATCATCAAGTAAGCTGCTTAACATCAGACAGAACAGACTATAAAACTGAAACCTTAATACCGATGAGATTATGTCACGCCTCAAAAGGTACCCTAAACATGACAGCCCCTCACACTCAATATTAAGACTTAAGTATAACAACCTTAGTCATCCCAAAAGTCTCGATATCGATGTAAGGCGTACTTTCACGATCATAGTGAACTAAACTTTAGAACAAGTCATTTAAGCAGTTATACATAACAACAATTAAGAAGGTAAATCATAACAATATGATCAAGGTTCCAAAATATAGAGAGTCTTGGCATTCCCTTATTAAAAACAACTAAGTCTAATAGAGTTTATTTTCAAATAATTACATTTTTGAATTTCTACTTGGAACTACATATCTACTTCTAATTCTTGATTTATAACCAAAAGATCTTGGCTTCAAAAGGTATTACTTCGGTGAAGCATCCCCTGGTCTCCAACCAAAGATACGAATACTATAAGACATATCTAAGAGGGTATAAATTATGTGTTTGGTGAGAATTATTTCCACAATTAAACACCCAACAACAAATAATTAAACAAGTTTATTTAAACAACTATATGAGATGCACAAGCACCTAAGCATACAATACAAATGATTTTTTGGGAATCATATATTGAATCGATTTACCCCTCCATTCGGGGTTAGGTGCTCCAGGCCGAAAAGACCGATTTTCTTAATTATAATTCCTTTGTAGTTTTCTTCAAGTCACTACCCAACTGTAAAAACATAATCCAATCTTTTGTAGTTTTCATTCAAGCCACTACCCAGCTGCAAAACATAATTTCTTTCAAGTGTTTATGCATCGCAATTTAATTCGAGTGACCCTTCGCCATTTTGTAGATCTTACGGGCTCTACGAACCCCCTTACTTTGTCTTTGTGTAAACTCCGGTTTTCCTAGTAGTCAAGTAAACTCCGGAAACCGAAAAGTAAAACCCTAAATCAGATTAGTTCATGCCTTGGGAGAGAAACTTAGAAACCCTATATCCGGTTTTCTTTCGGTTTCATATCAAAAGAAATTTTATGAAATAAATTAATATGAGATATCGTTTTAAAGTATATTTCAAACCATAGGAAGTTTTAATTTCGGAAAATTTTCTATTTCAGGCCTTCCCGAGCCCCATTACGGAAAAACGAGCCCAGGGACTAGAAACTTAGAAAAATATTTCGAAATATTCTTTAGAACCAAAATTTTATAAGGATTTCAAAAATATAAGTTTTATAATTTTCCGGACTATAAAAATTACAGTTATAGCCTTTTTCCCGTGTTTTCTTTACTATCGGTAAAGTAAATGTCTTGTCTACTATTTACCACTATTCACAAGTACAACCTACATTATCACTACCCATGCCCTAGTCTTACATCCTTACAACTAGTCATTATATTTTCTTTTCCAAGAAATTTTGTTTCTTACTAAATTTTACATTTAATACATTTTATTACACAAATTATTCTAATAAAATTAACTCTCTCTCTCTCTCTCTCTCTCTCTCTCTCTCTCTTCCATTTGATGGCCGGCGCAACCCCCCCTAATTTCCCCCTCAAATTGTTTTATTTCTTCTTTTATTATACAACAAACCCTAATTTACTTAATATATATACTCATTTACATTCTCTTCTTCATTTCTACTCTTTCAAAAATTTTAACAAAGCAAAAACCCTCTCCATTTCCTCTCCTTGCCGTCAGCTATATCCCACCACACACACACACACCTCAAGTTCATTTCTTCTCCATTTCTTCACCAAATCCTTCCTTAGGCGATGATTTTTAAGCTTTATTACTACTTGATCTTGTAATTGCAAGATTATTCATGTGTGTTTTCACTTTAAATCCTCATAAGCAAATGCTAGGGATAAGAAAATACTAATGCATGAATATTAAGCCATCATAAGAGTAGATCTTGTGTTTGATGAGTTTTTGTTGAAGTATCATCATGTTCATGCATATAAAAGTAGAGATCTTGCATGAAAAAATATATGTTCATGCCTATAAACTTCTTTTCATGCACTATAAGTAGTAGATCTAGCACTTATACACTCATATTATACTTGACATTCATGTTCATATAGATATTTTGTGTTTTCATGCATTAATGCTCATAAAGATTTAGTCTTGTATATATAAATGTAATAGTTGGTAGATCTTTATGAAGATACGACAAGGAACTTGAAAATAAAAGGTTTTTGTTAGAAATGTCCAAAAGAAAATTCGTATGACTTTCAAACCCTATTTTAAAAACCCTTGTAACAACTTTAAAACTCATGTTTTATATGAAAAATGGAGGGTATAAGTAATAGATATCATTAAGTAATGATTTTTATAAGTTGAAATGAGTTTGGATGAGAGTAATGTGTAAAACAAGAAGTGGAAATCAAGATGGAAAATTTTGAGTTAGTATTCAACTTGTAAAATTCGTAACTTTGGATGATGTCTATGTAAACACCTATTATTCAAGCTCAAAATGAATGTTTTATGTGTTAAATGAAGTCTTTAGGTAGTGGATATAGTAAAGCCTTAAATTTTGATGCATTACACAAGTTTTCTCAAAGAAATCATTCAAAAAGTGGAGTTTCTAAAATTCGGATTTTTGAGAAAAGCTTAGTTAAAAACAAATTTGCAAAGTGAAAAATGTAAAATTTTATGTAGAAATGAAGATCTTTGATAGTATAGATGATGAAGACCCATTTTTTAATTAAGATAACTAGGAATTTCTAATAATGGAATCCAAAACACTAGTGAGATGTCAAAACTAGAAAATTGGATTTTCAAGAAGTAGATATTGTTGGAGTCTTATGAAATCTAGAAGTCCTCTAAGTTTCCTTTATCAAAAATCATCAAGATCATGCATACATTGGACTCATCGCATGACATTCATGTTAGGAACTCATTTGTATTTTATATATGCTTGAATCATCAACTAGTTACATTCTAAACAAGTGCAAAACAATTTTTTGGAAATGGAAAAGGTTACTGATCAGATCTGATCCCTCTGTTCTGTGACTTAAATATTTTCAAAACTTATAAATAATATTAGAAATAGATAGATCTTTCGAAGTAGATAGAAATCGATATAAAATTTGTGAAATTCTGAGTTAAAATGACCAAGTTATGGCCGTTTTAAGTTGGAATTTCCGCAAATAGCGAGAATCACGATTTTGTCTAGTTTTGATACATAGTTTGGATTAGTTAAGTGATAAAGTACTCATTAGGATATACTTCTTTAGTAGGTGATCCCAAGACCGACGAATCCCTACCACCCGATTATTACTATTAAAAGATCGGCGTACCATGGCCGAGTGAGTATCACTTCCAATTTCAATAATTGCTTGTGATTGTATTGATAGCTGCACTAGTTACTTAGCAAAGATAAAATGAATATGCATGATGGGGTTGAATGGGAATTATAATGTCTGCTATTGTTATGTGAAGTTGAACTTAAAGAATATCGAAGCCGTGTGAAAAATCATTGCTTGTATAGATGAGTTAGGACTGATTGTTTGCGGATATTGCTTGATCACCTAAAAGAACCGGTATAATTGATTATTCGATATTGAAGATAAAATTGAATTCATTCATAACACGATAGGGATGGAGCATTAGCATTTGTTGGTTTTCTTGATCCATAAAACGAATATAAGTTAGTTAATCGTGATCCATAAAACGAATATAAGTTGGTTAATCGTGATCCATAAAACGAATATATGAGTTGGTTGACCGTGAGCCTAAACGGCGTCGTACCGCAGGATTCGTTAATCTGCTAACCCGGAATAGAGGGAGCAAGTCCATCCACATATGATTTTCGGCTAGTCATATGTTTGTTGAATTCACGTGTTTGATGCATACCATTTGACTGATTAATCACTTGCTTGAATGTTATGTTTTAATTGCGATATGGAGGTTTTCACTCACTAAGCTAGTGTAGCTTACGCTCCTATAGTTTTTATTTGTTGCAGCACGAGTTTATTTGGCTTAGGCCAAGGCAGGCTACACCTCAGGTACAGGAGCTAAGAGTTTCCTATAGAAGTTGTATTCAGTTTTGTTTAGACTTCCACAGGAAACCAAAAGACTCTGGATGACTGTAATGGACCTTTAATATTCTTTTGCGGGGGAATGCCCCTTAGACCTTGTAACTTTTATGTATGCGTTTTGATTTATTATCTAATGATATCGAATGCCCATTAAACTTCTTAACTCCATTGAATAGAGTATTCTATTGTCGTAAAGGGACGCCTTACATCTATACAAGACTCTCGAAAGACTCGGATAGTAATCCGAGTGTTTTATATGGCATGTGGCGGACTGTTACATTTAGGATACCCCTCTGGGGCGTGACACTTTGTCCCACCAAGGGTATCGTAATAAATGTAATGAACTCACCTAATGATATGCATGAATCAATTTAATTAAATACTCATGGCATGATTAATATTTTACTGGTGATCATAGAATTTGCAGACAATCATTCCTATACTACATCAAACATTCATTATGAACAATTCCCGCCTCAATATACTTAGACATAATTTCAACCATATATGTAAATTGTAAAGCACATGCACCTTAGCATTTTATCTTTTCCTAATTCTAATGCTACTAATCTTACAAGCAAAAACATAAGAAATAAACTCACTCGGCCATTTGCGCAAAACTTCTAATCAAAGTAATCATCGGGGTACGAAACTCGGTCTCCACATCACCTCTACAAGAGAAATATCCAAAATGAGTATTTCTTAAAAGTTCTACTTAAACTTGCTAATTTTATTTTACTAAGTTCGTCAAAAATCATATAGGGTGAAATTCCAATTTAAAATGGCTATAACTTGCTCATTTTAACTCGGAATTTCGTATATAATATACTGTTTTCTACCTACTTAAAAAGACATATCTATTTATAAGGTTTTTTTTGTCAAAAAAAGCATTTTGGGTTGTGAAAAGGATCGGTATAGATTCATCACGAAAAATCTCATCCCTTGAAACGTAACTTTCCAAACTTTTCTTTATTCAAAGATCCTTTAATAAAAATATAGATATTTATATGATTAAAAAATCCTTTGAATACATATATATATAGACTCATATTGTATGCATAATTTAATGGTGTTATCTCAACGATTATTCTTCATAAAACAATTTGTATTACGGTATTGAAACTTGAATTTTAACAATTTTCCTTTCTATGTGTTTTAAAATAACTTTACAAATTCTTTGGTTATTATAAATGAGTATATTCTTATTTTGTTTTCTAATTTTTTCTAAAATAATTAATTTTTCTTAACTTGGTTTTCTACAAATTTTACCTTTAGTGATAAAAATGAAGTTTTCAAAATTTTTATTAAATTGTTGATAGACTATAATAATTTGACTTGTATATATTTTTCCTTTTAAAATGATTTTGATAAATAAGTATTTTTCCTCTTATATTTTTATTTCCTAACTTCTTTAAAAATAAATTTTATTTATAAAACATGATCTTTTAAGTTCTTTACCAATTTTACTTGGACGGAAATCATTTTTCAACATTTTCTTAAGTTGTTGATGATATCTATTGTTTTTGAGCTTACCATGTTTATATTCTTTTATTTCTTCAAAAATAGGTTTATCATTTAGAAACTTGGCAACCTTAATTTTTCTAAGTGGGTTTATAAACTAGTGAGTTAATTTTTTCTTAACTTTCAAAATTAGTCTAGTTCTTGGTTCTTATTATGGAGTTGGTAAAAATCCTATAAGTAAGCTTTTTTAAGACAATTTTGCTAATCAAAGAATTATTAACACTAAGTTATAATAAACTTCATGTGACTTATTATAAAAAGAAAATATTTATTTCGCTAGTTAATTTCTTTGACAAAACCATCTTTATTGTCATTTAAGAAAATTCCTGATGAGTTTGAAAAGAAATTGTAAAAATAATTTTCCTATGTGTTTGATGACAAAATCATGATTTAGTGATAACATATATATATATATATATAAAGAATTTGGTTTCACTTTCCTTTAGTAAAGAAAATTTCTCTTTAGTTTTGTTGAGACAATATCATTTTGATGATGCATGTATATGAGTATGTAGTATGAAAAAGAATAAAATTATCACATAATAATGTATAGATGATATAAGAAGCAATAATAAGCAAGACAATAAGGTCAAATATTGGGAAGCTTAGTTTCATCAAGATATTCTGGTCAAGTATTGGGAGCCTTAGCTTAATCAAGGTAAGCCAGGACTAATAATAGACTAGTCCAAAAAAGAAAAAGAAAAAGAAAAGAAAAGCAATAATAAGAGCAATTGTCACACCCTAAATGATATCCTAAACGTAGCAGTCCGTTGTACACAATATTAAAGCCTAGGAATGACGGCCTCAGTCACGCGAAGGCTTCAATACTATGTATAAGGCGTCTAACACATGTAAGAGACACATCAGAGTGATACATTTTATATTGATACAACTTAAGCAATAATGTAAAGGAAATACAATTCACTATACTCCAATTACAATTCATCCACAAATTTCACTACACAAACTATTACAAGACAATTCATAAAACCTAGCTAATATCTTCAAATATTCTTACTTCCTGCTGGAACGCCGAAGTCATACTCGGCTCCAGACATCTCGGTCCCCAGGTTGCATTCTCCCATCAACCTGTTTACTCAAACATCTATTGGGGTATAAGCTATACTAGCTTAGTGAGAGTTCTCTTAATTTCGTACCACAACAAGCAAGTTATAAATCATCCATATGTTATGCATGAACAAACACATGAGCAGACAATTATGTATGGGTAACCGAAACCCATACACAGAATGGATTTACGCCCTCCGTATCTAGGGTTAGGATGGTCCATAAGTCATGCAACCATAATTCCAATCTTAAGTGGGATGGTCCATAAGTCATGCAACCATAATCCCGATCTTGAGTGGGGTAGTCCATAAGTCATGCAACCATAATCCCGATCTCTTTCTCTTAGTTTTACAACATCTGTTGTTTTATGTAGTTGTTTCAAGTGCTTACCCCACTTCCGTTAACTGAAGCAATCTCGCATCCTTAATGTTAACACAGGCCCACACGCCTCCGCTAATATACCTTTGTCCCACCAAAGGTATACTAGCTAATGTAATGTGACTCAATACGTGGTATGCATGTACAGTTTATTCATATAATCGTGGCATGTTAATTATGTAGGTTAAGAGCAATCATAGAGAATTTCAGACAATTCAAGTCTATGCTAGCTCATACAATGATTTCACAATAAGCCTCGCCTCGGTATACTTATAATTCATTCAACCAAGATTAGATCACAACTCATCACCATTTTATCTTTTCCTAATTCTAATGCAACTAGCTACAAGCACAAACGAGGTAACAAAATAAGAGGAAAACTCAGATGTTCATTGGACTACGGTCTTTTAATCGTAATAGTCGGGTGGCAACAAATCCTCGAAAGCAAGGTCACTTAAGGAAAGAAATACCTAAATGAGTATTTCAACTCAAAACTAATCCATTCTATCTTATACAAACTATCAAATTCGTAATTCTCGCCTTGCGCGGGAATTCCAACTTAAAACGGCCATAACTTGGTCATTTTAACTTGGAATTTAGCAAATTATATACCGATTTCTATCTACTTCGAAAGATCTATCTAGTTCTAATATTATTTTCAAGTTTTGAAAACCTTGAAGCTTCGAAAAGATCTGATCAGTTCAGATCAGTAGTGAAAATAATTTTTAGAAAATTGATTTTGTAAAAGTTCATGAAGTTTCTATTATCCAAAGCAAGTATTCATGTAATATGAACAAGTTACTATCATAGATGATATGTCATGAGATATATACGTACATGTTCTTGATGATATTGAATAAAAGAAATTTTTAGAAAACTTTTTCTTTATAAGACTTTATGAAAAATCATCTTAGAAATGCTAGTCTTATAGTCTTGACAATCCCCACTTGTTTTTAGAAAAATTCATTGATAAAATTTATTTATTCTTGTTAGAATTAAGCCTTCATTATGTATATTCCTTAAGGCCTTTGCTTTTCAATAAAAATTTCCATTTTACACTTTGTAAACATGTTTTTAAATATGGTTCATTCCAAAATCCGAATTTTGTAAAAATTGTTTTTGTGGTGATTCCTTTAAGTAAACCCCTTTGATACTTAGAAAATTAAGGCTCAACCATACCTAGCTACTAAGGACTTCATTTCTTTAGTAAAACTTTCATTTTGAGTTTGAAAAATAGGAGTTTTCATACCATTACTCCATTATTACAAAGTTCTTAAAATGACAAACAGCTCAAATTTTCCTATTTATTTCTACTCCTTGTTCTACATATTTTTCTTAACAAATACCATCTTAACTTATAAAAATCTTTATTTGATGATATCCATGATCTATACTCTTCATTTTTCAGATAAAACACAAGTTTTGGAATTGATAAAATGGTCTTTAAGGCATGGTCTTGAAACCATCCGAATTTCACAAAGTTAGGATAAAAATCAAATTTTATATTTTGTAATCTCTTCCTATTTTGAAAATCTCTATTAGTAGATCTACCATTTACTTATCAAAAACATCTCCTATTGATACCTATTCCATAAGCCTTTCATTTTTTAAACTAATCCTTCATTTTGGTATTGAAAAATGGGTTTTCAAAATTGGTCTTGGTTGAGATATGAATTTACAATATTTGTTTTTGGACATATCTTTTGATAAAATCCATCTAAACTTATAAAAATCCATCCCTTACATATCATATCTTAAGAGCCTTCCATTTCTTGAATAAAAACTTCATTTTTGAGTTGGAAAACATGTTTTTAAGTTAGGCCTTTGTCTAGATCCAAAAATAGAATTTTGTTTTGAAAAATAATCTTTGAAAATCACCTTTGAACCATATAAAATGAAGTCTTGATGATATATACTCATTAAGCCTTCATTATTTTAGGTAAAACTTCCATTTTGACACTTGGAAAATGGTTTTTAAAAATCGGTCTTGCCTAGATACGAATTTCACCATTTTTGTTTAAGTTCAAAACCAAGATCTACACTTTCTATGAGTATAAATATAAAAAAATCCATGGTAGTAAACTATAAACTCATAGATCTAAACATAAACATAATCAAAATTACATAAAAGTTAGATCTACAAAATATAACTACTTCTAGCATGAAAATAATAATATTACAAGAGAATAATCATGGATAAGAGGAGTGTTTCATTTTGGCGTCGTCATCCTTAGTTTTTAAGCTTATGGAAGGTCATTTGATGCATGAAACTCTCACTATACTTTACCTACATCAATTATGGAAGCTTTGGACAAGAGTTTTATCAAAAGATCTTGAAGAAATATGTGTGGGAGCTCATTTATTGAATAGGGGCAGCAAATGTTCTTGTAAGAATAAAAACAAATGAAGAGAGACAAAGAGGAAAAATAGAGAGGAAAATTTACAAGAATGATAATGGTTTAATGTGTAAATGAGAGAGAAAGATAAAAGAAGTTTAAGACACATTAAACGAAGAGAAAAAAAAATAAATGGTAGCAAGATTTCCTCGTGGCTGGCGTGATTCAGTAGAAGAGAGAGAGAGGGAATTTAGTTGGTTTTTAACTTGAAATTGTAATGTGTAATTAATGGTATGTGTAGCTTCTTGAAGGAGGATTGAAAGAGGGTTATTTTAATTAATTTTGGAGGGTTTCAAAGGACAAAGGCAGCCAAAAAGAAGTCAAAAATCTGCCATAAAGTGATATATGAAGTGTAGAAAGATTGAAGTGAAAAAAAGTGATGTATGAAAGGTATACTTAAAGGTATGGGTTGTAAGAGTACTTTCTTATTAAATAAAATAAAAATAAGAAAAAAATAGAAAATTTATTCCAAATTTCTGTAGCAGATTTTTCATAATTAAAATAAGATAAATAATTAATTTATTTTAGTGAATTATCAAATAAGTTACCGGTATGATCAAAATACGCGAATATGAGCTATAAATGATATTTTTATAACCTGAAAAATTCTAAAAAACTATTTTATGAAAGTAAAAATATTTGTCAAATATTTTTTAATTATTAAATTAAATTATTTTATTTTTAGTATCGGGTCTTAAACAGAAAATGATCTGTAAAAACCCGAAACAAACTAAATTTTGGAAAAACAGAATTTTCTATGATATATAAAATATCTATCTAAAAATAATATGGTTTACGAGAATAATAAAATTGTGTAATGAATAGTAGTGAATAGTGCAAAAGACTAGTTAATTACCGGTAGTAAAGAAATACGAATATAATCTCAAAATCAGATATTTCTAATTATCAAAAATTATAAAACTTATTTTTAAAATCCTTATGAAAGTACGAGTCTAACGGTATTAATAGTATATTTTTTATATCTTGAGCCCCAGACATGCTTTTCAAAGTCTGTATCCAAACGGGTTCGAAATAGGTAAAAAAATTACCAATCTGATATTTTTAAGCGACCTTATATTACCACGAGCTACTTACACAGTTAAACCACACTCGGCCTCTAGGGCTAAAAGCGAGAGATTACCGGGCTTAAACTACTGTATTCCACTTAGGGTTCCTAGTGATTTTTTGGTTTAAATCTTTGCCAATTTGGAAACTGAGGGTTTATGTTTATACAACACATTTAGTTTGAAAAATTTATTTTAAATTTTATTTTTGTAAGTATTTAATATCTCTTAACGTTTTCGAAATTCTTGAATTGGGTTTTATTTCCGAAGGTTAATCGTTATTTACTTTTTAATAATTTGTTTTTGGGTTCTATATTACCCGATTTTACAAGCCAGAGTTAAGTATAGAATTTGTTATACGTAGTGGTTTTGGATTTAAAGACTATTGAGTTCTTGTTTTATTTTTTTAAGGATTCTCCTTTTCTCGAGATTAAGAAATTTCTAGATTAGTTCGTGATTTAAGGCTAGTCGAAGTTCGATTTAAATTTGGAGTCATTTTTAGAGTTTATTTTTGAAGTTTATTTTCAAATTATTTACTGAAATTTTTCGGGCCTTACAACAATAATAATAACAGTAAGAGCAATAATAATAAGCATGTTAGTGAGAGTTAGTAAGCATTTAGGCTCTAAGAAATATAGATATACATATATTTAATAATATATATATATATATATATATATAAGGTTAGATTAGAAACATAATAACAATAATATCAACATAATAACATTATATAACAAAATAACATAATCGAAATTCTTGGCATGTGCAAGAACAAAACATGAATATGTTGTTGCTTTTATAACTCACATGAGCTTTAAGAAAAACATCATGGTCATGCTAAGTTACATGACATGGGAAAAGTAAATATAGAAGATTTTTACCTAAGGTGTGTATTTGATGAAGAAAGTGGCGGATGTAAAAATATGTGGTTGGTGATAATATGTGGAAGATGGTTGTTGTATAGGGAAGAATGATGAAAGAAACTAGTTGAAGAGAGTTTTACTATAGAGGAATTAGGTAAAGAGGATTTATCGAGAAATTTGGAGAGAGTTTTGTTATGTAAAATGAGTGTGTGAAAAAAATGAAGGGAGATGGGGTATTTATAGAGTTTTGTGGAGGGAAATTAGATGTAATAAAATAAATTGAAAAAGAAAAAATAGATTAAAGAGAGGAGGGGTGGTACCAGTTCTTAGATAGGAAAGAGGGAGAGATTTTTTTTTTTTATAATGAAAAGTAATTAAGATGTGAAGCATGATAGATGTGAAGTTGTATTAGAAAAATAAAAAGTAGAAAAATATGTGTATAGGTAGTAAGAAGAAGCAGAGATAGATGAACAGTAATGAATAGTAGGTTCAATCGCAGACACGGTTTAGAACACAATTATTAGTTTATTTGAGAAGAATTAAAGAATCAAGGCTTTTATTTAAGTCACAACTAATATTTAAAGAATAAAAATTAAAAGGATAAAGGAATCGAGGTCTTAATCGTGGGCTCAATTTATTAAACCTGCATAAAAGAATAAAGATTCGTAGCCTTTTATTTTAGTCGTGGCTAAAAGAATAAATAATAAGAAGAAAGATAACCGTGGGATCGATTCAAGCTAGGATTAAAGTTGTGATTAAAAATTATTCTTTTTTCTTAAAACCATGGGTTGGCTCGCGACCTAAATTATCAGGTGGATTTCTGCAGAAACACTTTCAAGCAAGAAGGAAAGCACAAAATGGAGCATGAAAGTAATTGTATCCATGTTATTCATTCTCTCAACAAAGAATTTAAACAAAACATCAATAAAAAACTTCAAAGCCATCATCATCATTCAAAAATCCTTAAGAAAAACCTATTGAGTAGTCTTATGAAACTTCATCCATCATTAAAAGGCTTAAATAACAATCATTCATCCATCATTCATCAAAAGATCTTCAAAAGAAACTCAAGGCGTGCATGAAAAGTGTCTTTTAAAAAGAAAATTACATAACAAAAGAAAAATATAAGATTAATCATTCTAAGAGTCTTAATTCTTGACTTATTCCCTTATATTAGCTTCAGTATTGGCTGGTAAGGTTCCTTGAGGACTTCTAAAAGGAGTTTTAACATCTGCCCTAGCTGTGTCTCCAGATTATCAATTGCAGCTACATGGTTTCTCAAGGTAATAACAATGGTCTGCTACCTAGCTTCAAGGGAGATAAATTGAGGAATTAATTCCTCGAAAGAACTCTTGCTACCCTGGGACACATTTAACCTTGAACCTGCTGTTTTTGAAAATTGGGTGGGTTAAAACCATATTATTAGAAGTCATTTGTAAACCCCAGTATTCTTAATAGTCAAGTGAACTCTGGGGATCGAAAAGCAAAACCCTAATCCAGTCCAGCTTAAGCTTAGTGAGAGAAGCTTAGAAACCCTAAATCCAGCTTTCCTTCGGTTTCATAATAAAAGAAGTTTTATAAAGTAAATTAATATGAATTATTGTTTTACAGTATATTTTAAACCTTAGAAAGTTTTAAATTCGGGAATTTTTCAATTCCGGGCCTTCCCGAGCTCAATTACAAAAAAACGTGCCCCAGGACTAGAAACTTGAAAAAATATCCCGGAATATTCATTAGAACCAAAATTTTGTAAAGATTTCAAAAATATAAATTTTATAATTTTTCGGCCTATAAAAATTACAGTTATAGTCTTTTTCCCGTATTTTCTTTACAACCGGTAAAGTAGATGTTTTGTCTACTATTCACAAGTATAACCTACACTACACACTACCCATACCCTATTCTTACATCCTTACAACTACTCATTACAATTTTCTTTTCCAAGAAATTTTGTTTCCTAATTAATTATTACATTTATTACATTTTATTACATAAATTACAAATTTTATCAAAAATTCAAACTTCTCTCTCTCTCACACTCAATGGTCGGCGCCCCCCTCCCCAATTCCCCTTCCATTTGATTTATTTTTACTCCTTTTTATTCCATTAAAACCCTAATCTATTCAATATATAAGCTTATTTTCTCTCTCTCTCCTCATTTTCACTCTTTCAAATTTTTACAAAGGTTGAAAACCCTCTCTTCCTCCACTTATTGTTGCCGTGACACACACACACACACACCTTCACAAGTTTATTTCATCTTCTTTTCTTCTTCAAATCATCCATTAGATGATGATTCCAAGCTTTGTTATTCCTAAATCTTGTAATAGCAAGATCATTCTTGAGTGTTTTCCACTTTAAATCCTAATGAGCATATGCTAAGGACAAGAAAACACTAATACAAGAATATCAAGCCATCACAAGAAGAGGATCTTGTGTTTAAAGGAGTTTTTGTTGAAATAATATTATGTTCATGCATGTAAAGTAGAGATCTTGCATGAAAAGCTTATGTTCATGTCATTCAACTCATGTTCATGCACTATATGTGGTAGATCTAGTGTTTAGACACTCATACTTTCATTGACATTTATGTTCATGTGGTTATTTTGAGCTTGGATGCATTTATGATCATAAAAGTTTAGCCTTGCATATATATAAATGTGTTAGATGATAGATCTTTATGTATTTAAGACAAGGAACTTAAAAAGAAAAGATTTTTGTTAGAAAGGTGTAAAGGAAAATTCGGATGATTTTTGGAACCTATTTTAAAAACCCTTGAAACCACTTTGAAACTCATATTTTTCACGAAAAATGAAAGGTATATGTAATAGGTATCTCTAAGGAATGATTTTTACAAGTTATAATGAGTTTAGGCATGAGTAATGAGTAAAACAAGTGATGGAATTAAAATGGAAAATTTTGAGTTAGTGATCAAATTATCAAATTCGTAATTTGAGATGGTGCATATGTAATCACCTAGTATTTGAGCTCAAATTTCATGTTTTATGATTTAAATGAAGTCCTTAGACAATAGATATAATAGAGCTTCAAATTTTGATGCATTAAATGAGTTTTCTCATAAAGAATATGCAAGAAATGAAATTTTCCAAAATTCGGATTTTTGTGAAAAGCTTGCTTAAAAACATATTTGCAAAGGGAAAAATGTAAATTTCTATGAAGAAACGAAGGTCTTGGATAGTATAGGTGATGGAGACTAATTTTTTTTATTTAGATAGCAAATGAATTCTAAGGATAAAATCCTAAAACACTAGGAGATGCAAAAATTGGAAAGATAGATTTTTAAGAAATGGCTATTGCGGAGTATTATAATAATTAGGAGTTCTTAAGAGTTCATTATCAAAAATCATCAAGATCATCCATATATTGAGCTCATTACATGACATTCATAGTAGGAATCCATTCATATTCCATCTATACATGAATCATCAACTAGACACATTTTTACCAAATGCAAAACAATTTTTCGGAGATGGAAAAGTTACAGAACAGATCTGATCCCTCTGTTCCGTGACCTTAATGTTTTCAAAATTTAAAAATATTATTAGAAATAGATAGATCCTTCGAAGTAGATAGAGATCGATATAAAATTTGCAAAATTCCAAGTTAAAATGACCAAGTTATGGCTGTTTTAAGTTGGAACTTCCGCAAAATAGCGAGAATCACGATTTTGTTTAGTCTAGATGTATAGTTTGAATTAGTTAAGTGATGAGATTCTTATTAGGTTATTCCTATTTGGCAGGTGATCTCGAGCACGACGATACCCTACCACCCGACTACTACTATTAAGAGACCGGCGTACCATGGCCGAGCGAGTTTCACTTCCGATCTCAATTATTGCTTGTGATTGTAATAATAGTTGCACTAGTTGCTAAGTAAAGATAAAAGAATGATTATGCATGATGGGGTTATTTGGGAATTATAATTGTCTGTTGTTGATATGTGAAGTTGAACTTAAAGAATATCGAAGCCAGTTGATAAGTTATTGCTTGTATAGAGATGAGCTAGAATTGATTGTCTGCGAATATTGCTTGGCCACCTAAAAGAATTAGATTAATCAAGTATTGGACTTCAATTATAATTGAACTCATTCATATCACGATGGGGATTGAGCATTAGCATTTGTTGGTTTTTCATGATCCATAAAACGAATATATGTTGGTTAATCGTGATCCATAAAACGAATATATGTTAGTTAATCGTGATCCATAAAACGAAATATTGTTCAGTTGACCGTGAGCTTAAATGGCGTCGTACTGCAGGATTCATTAATCTGCTAACCCGGGATGGAGGGCGCAAGTCCATCCACATATGATTTCCGACTGGTCATATGTTTGTCAAATTCACTTGTGTGATGTATCTCACTTGATTGGTTAATCACTTGCTTAATTGATATGTTCTAATTATGATATGGAAGTTTTCACTCACTAAGCTAGTTAGCTTACGCCCCTATAGTTTTTACTTGTTGCAGCATGAATTCATTTAGCTTAGGCCAAAGCAGGCTACAGCTTAGGTACCGGAGCTAGGAGTTTCCCTTAGAAGTTTACTTCAATTTTGTTTAGACTTCTGTTGGAAACTAAAGGAGTCTGGATGACTGTAATGGACTTAATATTATTTTGCCGGGGAATGCCCCTTAGACTTTGTAATTTATATATGTGTTTTGGTTTATTATCTATGACTAATGAATGCCACATTAAACTTCTTAACTCCATTGAATTGAGTATTCTATTGTCGTAAAGGGACGCTTTACACCTATACAAGACTCCCGAAGGGCTCGGATAGAAATTCAAGAATCTTATATAGTATATGGCGGACTGTTACGTTTAGGATACCCCTACGGGGCGTGGCATCGTTGTTACTCCACCTAAAGTTTAGATGGTTTCTCTAGCCAGCATTATGAGTATCACCATAGGGTTCATTCTTAGGTCCACTAAAATTGTTTATATACTCCACACTTTCAAAAGTCATATCCTCAACATTTTTTCCAAAGTTGCCATCTACCATATTGACTTGGCCAGCTTCCATGGTCATGCTACAACCTTCCTAGTCAAGGCCTCTATCTTAGAAGTTAAAGCTATCACAACATCAAGTTCAAACACACTTTTAAATTTGTCCTTCCTAGCCTTACTAGATGGCCATTGTTAATGATTATTGGTCATATTCTCAAATAAACTCAAGCATTCACTAAGGATTTATTGTTTAGGCTCCCTCATGTTGTTACATCAATAAGCTGCCCAATGCTATAGTTAAGCCCGTTATAAAAAGTTTGGATCTAGGTCTACTTAAGTTAAACCCTTAGATTTTTATGCCAAGTCTTAAGTTTAACCTTAGAATTGGAAGTCACCTAGAAATCCTAAAGTCAACAAAACATATATAAAACCCTAGAATTTAGATCCGGCAATCCCGCGCTCTTAAACCCTAGACAACAGAATCGAGATAACTGTGGATAATAGTTCGTCATAATATAAGGAAGCTTAAAAATATCAGATTGGCTAGTTTTTCGTATGCTTTGGTTTAAAATGGGATCAGTTTTTGAAAATCGTGCCCTAGTACACCGATGGTAAAAATATTCCGATGACACCATTAGATTTGTAATAATGTAAGGAATCCAAAAATATCGGTTTTATAATTTTTCGATAGCTAAAAATATCAGATATCGCATTTATACGCGTATTTTCTTTACTACAGGTAAATGATTAGCCTTGTTTACTATTCATTGTACTATTCTACTATTCATTACTATTCAACTATCTCTACTTTTTCTTACCACCTATATACATATTTTCTTACTTTTTACTTCTTCCATATATCTCTAATCACATCATATCTTACACATTACTTACTTTTCTTTACAAACTACAAACTAAATAATTTCTTCCCCCCCTTATTTCTCCAAAACCGATGCCTCCCTGCCTCTCTCTAATCCATTGTTTCTCTTTTTCATTTTATTTTATTATACTCAATTTTCCTCCATCTTCAACTATATATACCCGCTTTCCCTCCACTTTTTTCACACATCTACCTTTACATAACAAAACTCTATCAAAATCTCTCCATAATTCCTCTCTATCAAGAATCCTCTCGATTCTTTCCAACTTTCTTTCCTCTACATAGATACTACCTTCCACATATTCCTACAACCACCACTTTCTTTCTTCAACACGTGTTAGGTAAAGATCTTCCACACTTATTTTTTCCCTATGTCATGTAACTTAGCATAATCATGGTATTCTTTCTTAAAGCTCATGTGAGTTATGGAAGCAACAACATGTTCATGTTTTGTTCTTGCACATGCCAAGAATTTTCGTTATGTTATTTTGTTATATTATGATATTATGTTGTTATTATTGTTATTATGCTCCTAATGTAACTTTATATATATATATATATATATTATTAACTATATGTATATCTATATATTCCTTAAAGCCTAAGTACTCACTAACTCTCACTAACATGCTTATTATTGCTCTTATTATGCTTTTTCTTTTCTTCCTTTTCCTTTTCCTTTTTCTTTTTCTTTTTCTTTTTCTTTTTCTTTTGGGACTAGTCTATTCTTAGTCCCGAGATACCTTGATGAAGCTAAAGTTCCCAATACTTGACCTTATTATTTTGCTTATTATTACTTCTTATATCTTTCCTATATTAATATGTGATATTTTTATCTTTTTCATGCTACATAATCATATACATTCATTATTTTAATGATATTGTCTCAACAAAAATGAAGAGGAATTTTCTTTAATAAAGAAACATGAAACCAAACTCTTTTAATATATAACTTTGTCACTAAATAAAGATGTTGTCATCAAACACATTGGAAAAATTATTTCAACAACTTCTTTCAAACTCATCATGAATTTTCGAAAATAACAAAAAGATGATTTTATCAAAGAAATTAGCTAATGAAATAAACACTATCTTTTCATGGTAAGCAACATGAAGTTTATTAAAACTTAGTGTTAATAATTCTTTGATAAGCAAGCTTTCTTAAAAAGTTTACTTATAGGATTTTTACTAACTCCATAATAAAAACTAAGAACTAGACTAATTTTCGAAGTTAAAATAAAATCAACTCACTAGTTTATAAACCCGCTTAGAAAAATAAATGTTTGCCAAACAACCTAAGAAAATAAGTTTCTAAATGATAAACTCATTTTCAAAGAAACAGAAGAATATGAACATGATAAGCTCAAAAACAATAGATATTATCAACAACTTAAGACAATGTTGAAAGCATTTCTTCCAAGTAAAAATTTTATAGAAAACTTAAAAGACCAAGTTTTTGGAAATAAAAACTTACCTATAGAGAAGTTAAGAAATAAAAATATAAGAAGAAAACACTTATTTATAATTTTCAATTAAAACCATTTAAAAGGAAAAATATATGTAATATAACTCAAATTATTAGAGACTATCAACAACTTAGGAAAAATTTTGGAAACTTTATTTTTATCACTAAAGGTGAAATTTGTAGACGACCAAAGTTAAGAAAAATTAATTTATTTTAGAAAAGAAATTAGAAAAAAAAATATACTCATTTATAATAACTAAAGAAATTATAAAGTTCTTTCAAAACACTTAGAAAAGAAATTATTAAGATTCAAGTTTTCAACACCACAAGACAAATTATTTTATGAAAAATAATCGTTGAGACAACACCATTAAAATTTTGCATACAATATGAGTATATATATATGTATGTATGTATGTATTCAAAGGATTTTTCAATCATATAAATATCTATATTTTTGCTAAAGGATTTTTGGATAAAGAAAAGTTTGGAAATTTTGTTTCAAGGGCTGAGATTTTAGTAGTGAATCGGTACCGATCTATTTCATGACCCAAAATACTTTTTATGACAAAAATAACCTTAGAAATAGATAGATCTTTTTGAGTGGATAGAAAACGGTATATAATATGCGAAATTCCCAATTAAAATGAGCAAGTTATGTCCATTTTAAGTTGGAATTTCACTTTATACGAATTTTGACGAACTTAGTGAAATAGAATTAGCAAGTTAAGTAGAACTTCCAAGAAATACTCATTTTAGGTATTTCTCTTATATAGGTGATGTGGAGATCGAGTTCTCATACCCCAAGTATTACTTTGACTAGAAGTTGCTACGCAAACGGCCGAGTGAGTTTATTTTTCACATTTTTGCACTTATGCTTTTGCTTGTAAATTAGTGGCATTAGAATTAGGAAAAAAAAATGGAAAAGTGCATGTGCTATACATATATGGTTGAAATTATGATTAGGCATATCGAGGCGGGAATTGTTTATAATGAATGTTTGATCTAGTATAGGAATGATTGTCTACAAATTCTATGATCACTCGTAAAATATTTAATCATGCCATGAGTACTTAATAAAATTGATTCATGCATATCGTCGGGTGAGTTCATTTCATTTATTACTATATCCTTGGTGGGACAAAGCACAGTAGGGAGATTCGTAGAGCCTGTAAGATCTATAAAATGGTGAATGGTCGCTTGAATTAAATTGCAGTGCCTGAACACCCGAATAAACTAAATTTTGCAGTTGGATAATGGCTTAAATAAAAACTATAAAGAAATGAATTATATTTTTGCAGCTGGGTAGTGGCTCGAACAAAAACTACAAAGGTATTATATTTGTGAAAATCGGTCTATACGGCCTAGAACACCTAACCCCGAATAGAGGGGTAAATCTATTCAACATATAATTATCAAAAAATCATATGTATTGTATGCTCATATGCTTGTGCATCTTATATGATTGTTTAAATTAAATTGTTTTGATTATTGGTTGTTAGGTGTTTAATTATGGAAATAATTCTCACTAAGTGCATAACTTACCCTCTTAGATATCCATTGTAGAACTTGTACCTTTGTTTGGAGCCCAGGGGATAATTTACCCAGGTAAGACCTTCGAAGACAAGAGCTTTTTGAATAGAAGTCAAGAGTTAGAAGTAGATATAGATTTCCATGTAAAACTCAAAAATTTATTTATGTTGAAGATGGACTCTATTAGACTTAGTTGTTTTTATTAGGGGAATGCCCCTTAAGGTTTGTAAGACTCTTTATATTTTGGATCCATGGTTATATTGTTATGATTTATCTTCTTAATTGCTATTATGTATAACTTCTTAAACAACTTGTTCCAAAGTTTGGTTTGCTACAATCGTGAAAGTACTCCTTACACCTAATATTGAGACTTTTGGAATGACTAAGGTTGTCATACTTAAGTCTTAATATTGAATGCGATGGGCTATCACATTTAGGGTACCGTTTAAGGCATGACACCTTCCTAGTTGCACCTTCCTAACAACTCCTTCTACCTTTTGAAGGCTTCATAGAGTCTCATATTCCAACTGGTGGAATGAAGCTATGTTTACTCTCAGCTTTGTAGTTTTAAAGGGTGGGAAATACTTCCTTATAAAGTTTTCAGCCATTGCTTCCAGGCAGATTATTGAGTCGTTTCTTTGCATTACCCCTTAGAGAGAAAGGAAACAATCTAAGTATTACAGTATCACCAAAAGCTCCATTAATTTAGGTTTCATAGATTTCTAAGAACCATTGGAGGTGAGTATCGGTATCCTTGTCTTGTTGTCCATCAAACTTGACATACTGCTAGACCAGATGAATCACATTGAGTTTTATTTCTAATTTATTAGAAACAACCTTGAGTCTAGCTATACTGGTTTTGGCTTGATAAGTCTATTTTACTTTATTCTATTCATAGGAATTTGGGCTTAAATTGATGTATTTTTGGATAAATTCCTATGAATCTAGTGCTTTTAAAGTTAAATGTTGTTTTTTCAGCTCCTAGAATCAAAAGAAGAAGAATTAAAGTGTTTGAAATTAGATTTGGAGCAAAATAGTAGAAAAAATTGAAAACAGATATGGTTGAAGCCTGCAAAAGTGCTTGTCAAGGCCAAAACTTCGAGGCAAAACAAAGCAATTTGGTTTTTCATGCCTTACATCGAGCCCTTGACATGACTCTCAATATATGTTTTGAGACAATCGAGCCTTGGACTTAAGAAACAACTTATGCCGCTACGCTATCGGGCCCTAAAACTTCACTTGTGATGAACACTGGATGAGGATTAGACATTTGCTAAGAAGTACAATTTTAGTCAAGCCCAAGTATGAAGCCATCGATGTACTCAATTTACACTTCGGTAGAAGGATAGACAAAAACTCATGCGTTTTAGCAAAATATCCCAGGTGAGGTTAAGCACTGTCTTTCATGCAATATTCGAGCACTCGACCTACCCCTACGATGAGTAACTTTATGAGCTGGCAATCAAACGCGAGCGAGTAGAATGAAGGACGATTTCTATTATAAAGTATCTGCCATGTCAACAAATAAATTATCGTGATTTCTGTGCCCCTAGCCTATAAATAAGCGTGCACAACTATGCGATATGTATGTAGTATATGTAACAAATTACCTAACATAGTTTAGAGAGAGAATTCTGAGGCAAAATAATTAGTTTATTCTTGCTTTAGAGATCTTGTGTTTTTTTTGGTAAAATCATTTTAACCCATTGTCGTAATTTCTATAAGACTTTGATCTTAATTGAGATATTATTTGATTAACTCCATATTATTTCTTCAGAATTCATTCTTAATTTCTAAATCCATGGAGGAATAATCCCCTATAGCTTAGGATTTGTGAATCCAAATCCTATTTTATATGATTTCAAATACGCTCTCAATTAAATATTGACTGAGTATTGGTAATATAGTAACTTGATTATATTTTCATAGGTCTAAATTTATGGTGTACCTTTTAGATTCATGTTTGATTTCATTAAATTAGGCTGAGAGGTTATTTTAATGAATAGATTTGTGGCCACTAATAGAGTTGATCCTAAACATCTTAAGAGAGGAATGGTGAAAATTTTCTGTCACTTGTTTTGAAATTCATTGAGTTGGTTTTTAAAACAAAGGACTCTTGATCTTTATGAGGGTTTTAGTACCGTTGATAACTTGAGAAAAGATTCCATTGGTCTGGTCTAAACCTAAAGTTATTGACTTTAACAGAGGCTTTAGCTTACACTAGTGAATCCGACAGTAAACAACTCTCTCAGAGTTTTATCAAGAAATCACATGATAGAGATTTGGTGAAACAATCCTTAGGCTTTCGAATTGCATTGTTATAAACCCATCTTTAATTTTACCCTAAGAACGTTTGTGCATATTCATTAACATAGCATAGCTTTTGTTTTCGTTATGATTTTATAATTTTCTTTGGTTAGATAATAGATGAAATGTGAGTATGGTAGATGCTATCGATCTCTTATGCTACTTCGGTAGGTGTACTTGCCTAGTATCGGCAATTGCTATACGAAGTTAAACAGAACCTATTAGTTTTACAAATTTTTGAAAACTTCAACTTCGCGCTCTTAAAAATGGTTTTTTTCCAACTGACCAAACAAGGCTCCATCAAGAGTAGGTCTGCAGTAATCTAGCATGGTTTTGGGCTAGCTGACTCTATTGGGCTCATTCTCCTCTTGTATCCCCTCTCCGTTCTTAGGATTTATCCTATCAGCCATGTTTTCCAAGAAAATCCCTTGTTCCTCTCTAGCTAATGTCCTGGTAATTCTTCCTATGTGTTGAGGCTCTAGATTAAAGGGAAATAAAGGGTGAGATTAACTCCTAGTGATAATCATATTGCTTTATTACGAAAGAATGAGTCCACAACATACATATTTTACAACAAATAAGAAAACAACACAATAGCTATGTTATAACAAAAATAGGATTGATATATAACAACAGCATCTATGTACAAGAAAAATAATTATGAATTAAAGAATTAAATTATTATATAGAGGATTAAAGCTAAACAAAAAAAATTATACAAAAAGCTTATAAAAAAGAAACTTGTTCATGCATATTTACAAAGGTAAAAGGGCATGTACAACAAAAAGCTATAAACAGAACAAAATATATAAAAAAATTTACATATGTACAGAAAAACAAAAAGCATTAATACTATAAAGAAAAACATAATATTTGCATAAAGAAAATAAAGCGATATTTATAGAAAAACAAAGAATATGTATAAGAAAATAAAAACAAATAGAAAGTAAAAATTATTTACACTATTCATAGGGTTAGTGTTTAGTCTAATCGATTCTAAGCTTTCATGTGATACTTCAGTGGGCTTCATTTTCATGAATTTAACACTGATTCTCCAGTAATGGTACCATGAAAAACTTGGTTAGATCAAGTCAAAAAATATGAAGTCGAAGTTTTTCAAAAATTTATAAGATGATAATAAGTTCTATTAAATTTCGATTACAAACACTAACATAGATAAGCACACCTACCAAAGTAGCATAAAAAGTATTAGGCCGTATTCCTTAGGGATCGTTAGCATCTATCTTACTTACTTTTCATCTATTATCTAATCAAAGAAAGATTTTAGCAAAACATGGTACATAGCAAAGCTTATTGATAGATTCAAAAGACCAAGTTTTAAATTTATAAATTTTCTAAATCGTCTTCTTTTCAACTATGGTCTTACAGGGCAAGCGCACCCATCAGATGTAGCATAGAGAAATGATCTAGGTCGTATTCCTAGGGAACGTTGATGAGTACTTCTACTCACTCTTTTCCTATTATCAAGCCGAAAAAAATCAAAATTGGTTTTATATACATAGAAACTAAACTAAGTCTAATATTCACAGATTTCGCAGCAAGCATACAAAAGGATAAATCAATTCACAAGTTTCTTGGGTCATGCTTCACCTAAGATCTATTCATATGATCAAGAATTTTCTCAAAAAGTTGTATTGATTATTGAACCATCGGATTCACTAAATTATGCTAATGCTCTCTCAAAGTCAAAAGCACCTAAACCTAAGCCAAACTGTCGGAATGTCTTCCTGACTATTAGCAACTTAAATTTGCATAAAGAACAAGAATCCTTCGTTTTAAAACCAAAATGATGAATTCAAAACGAGTGACAGAAGATTTCACCATCCCTATCTCTAGGTGATTATGAGCAATCTCATCAATAGCTTTAGATCTATTCATTAAATCAACCTCTCGGTGTATTTTTAACAAAATTCAAACATGAATCCAATGGGATGCACCATCTAATTAGACTCATTCTTTAGGCACAAGCTATTGAATACAATAAAATCAACACGTTTTGAAATTAAGAACAAAGGAATCACATGAAATCAATCAAGGATCCACAATACCCAAGCAATATTAAACTACTCCTCCATAGATAAAACAATATAAATCAATAACAAGGAGAAATAGAAAGGATCTAAAATTATATTAGCAATACAAATGATGTTCCTTGATAAATTGATACACTCAAGCATAAATGCTGCTGTGAAAATACATAAAAGTGTGTTTTTTCTTGTCTTTGTCTCTCCTTTTCTTGTTCTTCTCCCCATTTGATTCTTCCCTCCATCTTCATTTTATAATGATTTTTGCATAAATGGAATTGGATGCTCATTTATGGAGGAAATGGGAGGTTACGGGAGTTACGGGTGTTACAGGTCTTTTGGCTTTTCAAAGTAACACATAAATGGAATTGAATGCTCATCATGGAGGAAATGGGAAGTTACGGGAGTTACTGGTCTTTTAGCTTTTCAAAGTAACACATAAATGGAATTGAATGCTCATTATGGAGGAAATGGGAAGTTACGGGAGTTATGGGTCTTTTTTTTGGCTTTTCAAAGTAACATCCCTTTAATGTCCAATAGACGTTTCTTTAATAAATAGGGGGTTACTATTCAATAAAAAAGCCGTTTCTTATAAATTAATGGACTGTCAAATCGACAGGTTTGGGGACAAGTCATGTCACTTGAGCATGTCTGGCTATTTTCCTCTACATAAAAATTGACACGGCTTGGGATACGGCTTGTCTTTATTGTGTTAACCACTTTTTTGTCCAAACTTTGCAATTTTGACCCATTTTGCTGTCTTTCCATAAAATAACTCCTTTAAAGGCCTGAAAACATAAATTAATATTTTTAAGTGTCAAATTCATAATATTTATCAATTAAATGATCAATAAAAGTCCAATTTGGCATTCATAAAATAGGAATAATTTTGGTTTATCAAATTCCCCACACTTAAACACTTGCTTCCTCAAGCCAACAATTTAAGAATAAAGAAAAAAAACCATCATCAAATATGCTCAGAATTTTTCACGAGTGAAAACTTACATAGCATTCATAAATCATTTTAGATCATAACTTGCTTATGTACCTATTGCTCAAATCTATCGTTTATATGTAACTAGCATACCAAAATCGAAATTCTAAGGCTAATCTAGGTAAGTTAAACTTTACCCTCACCAATTAAAAATAGCTTCCAAAGTCACAAAATAAACACGAAGTCAAACAATAGCAAAAGAGACCTAGTTATACTTCACCACTTGTTAACAAATATATAAACTCTTCAACTACTTCTCTAAGCACAACAATCTAAAGTGAAAGTAATTGTATCTATTCTTCCCCTGGATTTTCTCCCTTTATTTAAAAATCTCTTCAAAATTTTTTTTTTAGCCTTCAGAGGGACGGGTTTTTGCCCGCTTCTTTTCCTTTTCCTCTGGATAGGGTGTAGCATGCATCTTTTCAGCTTTCTTTCTCAAGTTCATCTAATGAACTTTTGCCTTTTCACCCTTCTCGTTATAGTGAGTTCATCGAGTCAGCACATCCCGGGCTCATCACCCAAGTGACCAGGTTTTAAAGGGACCCCATCGAACTCTCTACTCACTCTAACCTTCAAGTTAGGATACTCATAACTCAAATGCTTGAGTCATTGGAGTATAGGCCTTTTGATTTCTTTTTTTTTTTTCATCAAATGTATATAAGAAGCATGCTATTTGTATTGAATTTAGCACAACAATTGATTATTTTCAAAGAGATTTATTCTAAAAAGGATCACCAAGTGATGAACTTCATATACTCTTTCACCAAAGATTAGGAGGGCTCTCAAAATATTTGAAAAGAAAATATAAATCAACAAGCTTAGAACCACAACCATTTAACTTTCAACTAACGACTTCGATCCACTTTTAGACTCTAGATTCCATCCCTAATTAGCAAGTAAGTTTATCACACCTAGATTTCATCCTACAATTTCAACTAAGTATACTAATCACAAAATAGATGAGTAAGGTACTAGAAGTCTCTTTTTTTTTTTATGAATGCTATTTCTAAACATTTTTCTAAGTATATTTTCAAGTACAATAGCAAAGTGTAAAGTGGGTTTTTTTTTTTTTTCACATTCAAAACAAGCATAGAAAACCAAATATTCCCTTCTCAAGAGTATCCCTCCCCCACACTTAATTGGGACATTGTCCCCAATGTCAAAATATATGCAATAAGTGAGGAAAGGAAAAAGAAAATGAACTTCCCTGTTTAACAATCAACATTCAGCTGCAAGATAGTCATATTTTCAGCAAAATTGAGCAACTGGGATTTTCTGCCTTGTTTCCTCCAAAATTCCTATTCTTCAATTAAGAACAAAACTTAGCCATCAGAAAAAGATATGATCATGAGTTCAAAAATAAAATAAAATAAAAAGAAAAGTTAGACATGGGTTGCCTCCCAAGAAGCGCACTTTTTTAACGTCGTTGGCTCGACTTATTAACAAAAATCATACTCTCATCCACCAGGATCCCAAACAAATGTGTCCCAGACACAAGTTTTTATCAAAATTAGTAGAAATTTACTTCTCATCCTGGTTTTCTTTTTAAGCACAACAAGATGCAGCAAAAATATCAAAAACAATTCATGGGGAGACGGGTATTGGAAAATTGGTTCTATCACAAAATCAATGATATATCCAACTGGCTCATGATCTCCCAAACATCCAATCATCTCAACAGATGAAGAGAAATTAATATCTTCAATTGCTATCTTTTGTTCCATCTCTCTAAACATCTCTTCTTCTGGGGTAACTTGAGGAATGTCCTCCATATATGTGTTCTCAATAATTGGAGTACTAGGGAAAGGATTAAAATACAACACTTTAGTCTCCTCAGAATCATCTTTTTCCTTAATAGACTCCATCTTATCTTCATGATTGTTTAGATCTACCCTATGATCTTCAATTTCATTTTTCTTCTCTACCAATTCATCCTTCAATTTTGATGACTCCTCAAGTTGTATATTTGGATCATTTCATCCTAATGCTTCGAAAGGACTTGTAATTATCTCCACATGTACTTCCTCATGTCTCCCAAGAGTTTCTAAAGATTCGATCAACCTACTTACCCACTCTTGAGATGGTCCTAGAAGAGTGGCCAATTCTTCTAAACTTATGAGTTTGTAAATTTTAGGAGCACAGGATTGCCATGAGTCTACTTCAAAAAGCGCTTGCATCATACTAACAAACAAATCCATGTTATCATTTCTTGAATCAATGATCCGTTCCAAAATAGATTTATCTTGAGGATCTTTTTCAGTATGGCTCAAGGAGGAAGATGGTGTGCTTAATGTAGCTTGAGCATGGTCATAATGTGAATGTGAAGAAAAATGTGAGACAGGTCTCCCACTTTGACATTCAAAAGTCCAATGTCGTCCACCACACTCCTTGCAAATCATATCATTAAGAGTCATAAGGTCAGTATCTGGAAATTGTTGATATGACTCAATAGAGGATAATGCATTTGTATAACATGAGTTAGAAGGATGACAATATGGATTAGGGCATTTATAAGACTCATGATCATCTCCACAATACAAACACAAAAATCCGATGGAATTCATGGTTCACATAGTCATGAAAAATCAAGAACACCTTCACTCAAAACGAATTACCCCAAAAAGCATAAAAAAATGGTTACAGTAGTAGATACTAAAGCTTTTCCTAGTATTGGCTTACCAGATCCCCAGCAACGGCGCCAAAAACTTGATGGATTCAAAAGACCAAGTTTTAAATTTATAAATTTTCTAAATCGTCTTCTTTTCAACTATGGTCTTACAGGGCAAGTGCACCCATCAGATGTAGCATAGAGAAATTATCTATGTCGTATTCCTAGGGAACGTTGATGAGTACTTCTACTCACTCTTTTCCTATTATCAAGCCGAAAAAAATCAGAATTGGTTTTATATACATAGAAACTAAACTAAGTCTAATATTCATAGATTTCGCAGCAAGCATACAAAAGGATAAATCAATTCACAAGGTTTCTTGGGTCATGCTTCACCTAAGATCTATTCATATGATTCAAGAATTTTCTCAAAAAGTTGTATTGATTATTGAACCATCGAATTCACTAAATTATGCTAATGCTTCTCTCAAAGTCAAAAGCACCTAAACCTAAGCCAAACTGTCGAATGTCTTCCTGACTATTAGCAACTTAAATTTGCATAAAGAACAAGAATCCTTCGTTTTAAAACCAAAATGATGAATTCAAAACGAGTGACAGAAGATTTCACTATCCCTATCTCTAGGTGATTATGAGCAATCTCATCAATAGCTTTAGATCTATTCATTAAATCAACCTCTCGGTGTATTTTTAACAAAATTCAAACATGAATCCAATGGGATGCACCATCTAATAGACTCATTCTTTAGGCACAAGCTATTGAATACAATAAAATCAACACGTTTTGAAATTAAGAACAAAGGAATCACATGAAATCAATCAAGGATCCACAATACCCAAGCAATATTAAACTACTCTCCATAGATAAAACAATATAAATCAATAACAAGGAGAAATAGAAAGGATCTAAAATTATATTAGCAATACAAATGATGTTCCTTGATAAATTGATACACTCAAGCATAAATGCTGCTGTGAAAATACATAAAAGTGTGTTTTTTCTTGTCTTTGTCTCTCCTTTTCTTGTTCTTCTCCCCCTTTGATTCTTCCATCCATCTTCATTTTATAATGATCTTTGCATAAATGGAATTGGATGCTCATTTATGGAGGAAATGGGAGGTTACGGGAGTTACGGGTGTTACAGGTCTTTTGGCTTTTCAAAGTAACACATAAATGGAATTGAATGCTCATCATGGAGGAAATGGGAAGTTACGGGAGTTACTGGTCTTTTAGCTTTTCAAAGTAACACATAAATGGAATTGAATGCTCATTATGGAGGAAATGGGAAGTTACGGGAGTTATGAGTCTTTTTTTTTGCTTTTCAAAGTAACATCCCTTTAATGTCCAATAGATATTTCTTTAATAAATAGGGGGTTACTATTCAATAAAAAAGCCGTTTCTTATAAATTAATGGACTGTCAAATCTACAGGTTTGGGGACAAGTCATGTCACTTGAGCATGTCTGGCTGTTTTCCTCTACATAAAAATTGACACGGCTTGGGATACGGCTTGTCTTTGTTGTGTTAACCACTTTTTTGTCCAAACTTTGCAATTTTGACCCATTTTGCTGTCTTTCCATAAAATAACTCCTTTAAAGGCCTGAAAACATAAATTAATATTTTTAAGTGTCAAATTCATAATATTTATCAATTAAATGATCAATAAAAGTCCAATTTGGCATTCATAAAATAGGAATAATTTTGGTTTATCACTTATCTATGATTAAAACTAATTATATACATGTTTTCAAGGCAAATTAATAATATAAGTTGTTAATGCAAGACAAAGCATAAGATTTGTTTCACCAATTCCTTATCATGTGATTTCTTCACAAACTCAAAGAGTTGTTGCTGGGTATATTAGCACTGTTAGATTCACTGAGGTAAGCTAAAGCCTCTCTCAAGATAAAGAACTCTAGATCCAAATTAGACCATCATAATCTCTTCATATACTATCAACAATCTAGAATCGCATAAAGATCAAGAATCCTTTAATTAAAAACCCATTTTAAGGAATTTTAAAACCAAGTGACAAAAAGTTTCGTCATCCTTCTCTCAAGGTGATTATGAGCAACTTCATTATTAGCCTAGATCTCTCAATCTATTCAGTTGAAATTAGACATGGATCTAAAGGTACATGACACAGTTAGACCTGTGAATTAAGTTTGAGCTACTAATTATAAATACCTAATCAATATTCAATTAAAACACATTAGAAATCACTTAAATAAGGTTTTGGATTCACAAACCCTAAGTTAAGATGATTATTTCTCCATAAAGGTAAACATTAAGCACATATTCAAGAGAAATAATATGAAAATAAAAATTATTATTATAGATTAAGCACAAATGAGTCATGCAAAAAAAAAAAAGAAGAAAAAAAAAACTTTAGGTTTAATATGAGTTTACCTAAAAAACTTAGAATTCCTTGCCAAATAAAAAATTCCTCTCACTAAGAATTCTCTCACTACTCTATTCTAGGTTAGCAGAATTTGTTACAAATGTTGCACTCTATTGCATGCCTGGACATGTTTATTTATAAGTGAAGGATATAAAAATCATGAAGATTTTATTCATCGACGTGGTAAATTCTTTATGATAGAATTTTTTCTTATCTTCATGCATGTGTACAAGCCTTCACATTCCTTATAGGGTCACTTTTCGTGGGTATGATTGCAGGCTTAAAGGTTGGTTGTGATCTAAGTTGTGTTATCTTTGTTAGAATCATGATTTTAGGCTCAACTTCAACCATGGATGTAATCACGAGCTCGACTTTGGGTGTGATTGATCTTGTACTTTGCATTACAAGGCACGAATGTCTCAAAATAAATCGTGGTTATAATAGGGTGCGATTAAGGAGTATGTTAAGGTGCAATTGTTTTAGGGCAATCTGTAGGTTTGGTTAAGGGTGCGGTTTTAGGTGCAATTGGGAATTTTGCCTTGTCTTTTGCCCTTAGTTGGGTCTCTAATAGCCACGGTTGAGACTATTTTTACTCATTCATGCTGTTTTGCTCTAAATATGATCCTAAACACTTTGTTTTCTCTTTTTATGATCCTACGAGCTAAAAAACAACATTTAAAAATAAAAGCACAAAATTTATAGGAACTTATCTAAAATGGATCAATTAAAGAATAAATTCCTATGAATGAAATAGAGAATAAAAGACTTATCACCAACACTTTTGAACCATGATATTATTATTTCAATAATGCATAGTCAAATTTGCTTATTATAAAGAAGACCACTTATTAAAAATTTAGTAATGTGGGATAGCTTCGTGTGTAATTAGAGTGCCCAACAGCCTTTGAAGCTCGATTTCAGGCTTATGAGTTTGAATTACCTCTTCATCTCTGCACTCTCAGCTTCTCACTTCTGTATCCACCTCTCTCTCTCTCTCTCACTATAAATCACCATACTAAGGCCCTCTAAGCTCGTGATGGCATAAACCGAGGGATATCCTAAACATGACAGTTTATCATACACAATGTTAAAGCCTAGGAATGACTACCTTAATCATGTAAATGCTTCCATATTATGCACAAGGCGTCCTTCATAGCAAAGGGAACACATGAGAGTAGCGCAATTTATGATGGTAGTAATAAAATGCAATGCAAGAGAACTATATATCATTAAACTTGAATAAGGTATATTACAATTCCTAGGGGCATACCCTAGCTAATGACCACAAATAGTTGAAATGGTACAATTGATCATAATAATCTCCAAAGTAAATATTTATAACATAAAAGGTTTCTAAGAGAAACTTCATCTTAAGGCATCAAATCTTTCATCAAAGTTCCAAAATCCACTAATGATTCCCTTGTCATCTTATTCCTTGAGTAAAGTCTCAAGTATACCTATTTCAAATAAGATCTATAGGGGTGTAAGCTTACAATATTGTTAGTAAGATATTTCCTATCACTTGCACAACCATAAATAAGCAAACAAGCTGTTGGTTAAGGAATATGCTATACTTATGCAACAATCACATGAAAATCACACATATGTATAATAATCCAAAACCTATATATATATTTACGCCCTCCATATCCAGGTTTAAGTAATTATTAATGAAGGTCTCCATGATCTTCTATTACTGGTCCCTAAGCACTTGCCCATAGTGTTCGGTTGGCATGGCTCCAAACCTTGAGTTGCATTCCTTGAACGATGTGGATTCCCTAGGAAGGAGTAAGACTTGTATCCCAACACAATTATAACCCATCCAACTCTATACATAGGAGTAACAATCTTCCAAAATGTGACTTGATAGATGCTATAAGCGACCGTTTCTTTTGTTAACCCCAATCCATATTAAGTTCATTAAGGGTGACCAATCAGTTTGAACACACATAACAATCAAGCATATAAACGAATAAGCATAATTAAGCAAACATTCTAGAGTTACGATATACTTTATATTCATTTAATCACACTAGCAAGAAACGCTTAACCCTTGATAGCCCCAATACATGTCTATTTTTATCTTTTCTTAACATGTTAGTGCAACTACTTTACAAACACAAATGAGATAACAAATTTAAGCGGAAAAACTCACTCGTCCATTAGAGTAATTCTTAGTCAAAATAATTTTTTGAAAATGGCATGTCAAATTCCTCATTGCTTGAACAAAAGAAATGCCCGGAATGAGTATTTCATAGAGGTTCTATGTAAATCCCTCAATTTTAGGGGTAAAGTTGGAGCAAACCCTAACCTATTCAATCGGAACTTTAAAAATCAATAATGATTAAGGCATCCCAGTATTGTTAACTTTGGTAATCCTGTGCCAGAAACCTGAGGACAATGGACATGAGCTAATGGTGGATTATAGTTCGGAATGATGTAAGATAACCTAAAAAGATCGAATTCATCAAAAATTCTATTGTTTTGGACCAAATAGGATCAGTTCTCGAAAAATATGTCTTGGTGCTCAAGATAATAAAAATATTCTAGAAATCAATATAGATTAGTAATTTCATAAGGATTCATAATATATCAGTTTCGTAATTTTTCTGTATCTAAAAATATTAGATAAAGTATTTTCACGCATATTTTCTTTTCTACCGATAATTTATTTATCTTGTTTACTATTCATTATACTATTTCTACTACTTATTACTATTCACCTATCTCTACTTTTCTTGGAACCTAAATCTTACAACCTATAAACCTTTCTTACAATTTTCTTTCCCCAATGAAACTTTACATCACTTTTCACTAAACATCTCTTATACATTTCTACTAAAATTATCCTTTTTCTCTCTTCTCTCTCTCTCCCTTCCTACAAATCACGTCGGCCACCCCCTCTTCCCCTCTAATGTTTTTATTTCAATTTATCTTAATCATAATTAATTCCCTTCATAATTCTCTATAAATACCACCTCTCCTTTCATTTCTTTTGCACATCTCGTTTTACATACAAAAACTCTATTAAAATCTCTCCACAACTTTCTCTTTAACAATTCCCTTCCAAACACTCTCTTCTATCTATCCTTCTTTAGTAAAAATAAACATACCACCCAATTGTTTCTTCCATCTTCAACACCCTATTAATCTTAGATAAAAATTCTAAAACCCTTTCTTTTATTCATGTAGTATAACATGAGCAATGTGTGTGTTTTGATTATGTATAAATCTGCATGATGCTAATGCTAGGGAAATGAAAACATGAAAACAACACTTTGTTTATGTATTATTCATCTTCATAATGTGTTCATGTTGTATTATATTAATGATCCTAACTTAACTCTTTATATGTTATTATGTATATATAAGTATATATATTTCTGAGAGCCTAAATTCTCACTAATCAAACCTTTTTGTTTATGCTTTTATTTTGTTGCTCATCTATTTGTTTCATGCTTAATAAATAAGACCAGTCATCTTCTACTCTTAGACTTGTCCTCATCAAGTCAAAATGTTGTAGGACTTATCCATAATATATGTCTCAGGGAGCCTTGACGTGAATATAAGACTCCCATGATTTTCTTATTATTGTCTTGCTTTTCTTCATAGCACTTGTCTATTTCTAAGTCCCGAGAAGACTTGAATAAAATTCTAAGGCCTCCATAATTTTCTTCTTTTTCTTTTCCGTAAGCTTTCTTAGGCTTTTCTTTTCTTTTTTTGGAACTTGTCCATTTCCAAGTTCTGGGAAGCCTTAATACAAGTTAAGACTTCCGAATTTTGTTCTTAAATATATATATATATATATATATGCTTATTTGATTTTCTATGTCTTTATTTTGTATATGAGTTATTTTTATTTTACAATGTAACTCTAAGTTCATATCCATGCATGATTGTAGGACGATGTTATTTTCTTAATGAAAATCTTCAAGACAACAAAAGGAATTAATTTCTTTCATATAAAAGATGGGACTAAACTCTAAAGAAAAGTAATTTTCAACACTTAAAGGGAAATTTTCATTAAGACTTAGGAAATGGTTCAACTATATTCTTTTCAAACTAATAAAATAAATTTTATCATAAATCTTTAATGTTAATAATTCTTTGTTATACAATAATTTCTTAAAATCTTATTTATAAGAATTATATCAACACTTTTAAAAATACTAAGAACAAAGTAAGTTTTTTTAAGTCAAGATTAAATTGAAAACATTAGTTCAACATTCACTTAGGAAAATAAAAATTATTAGACAACTTAAAGAACCAAGTTTTTAAGAAATAAATCCAACGTTATAAAGTCATAAAATATAAAATGATGATTTTAAATGATTAGGCATTCATTAGTAACAAATTCAAAATTTTTATTTTTCTTCCAACAACTTAAAGATAAATATTGTGAACTACATTTTTCAACACTCTAAAATAAATTGTTTTATGAAAAATCATTATTGAAACAAAATCACTAGAATCATGCATATGATATGAGTATATATTCATATTAAATAATTTTTCAACTATATAAATATCTATGTGTTTGTTATAGACTTTTTGGATGATGCAAAACTTGGAAAAATTACAATTTAAGGGCTGAGATTTTCGTATCTATTTTGTACCAACACATTTTGAAACCCAAATGGATTTTAATGTAAAAAATAACCTTAGAAATAGATAGATCTTTTTGACTAGGTAGTAAACGACATCTAATATGCGAAATTCTTAATTAAAATCAGCAAGTTATGGACATTTTAAGTTATAATTTTCATTCATCCGATTTTTGACAAAAATAGTGATATAGAATTAGAAAGTTTAAGTATAACTTCCATGAAATACTCATTTTGAGTATTTCTTTCATTTAGGTGACGGAGCTTTGGAGGACCTATATTCAGAGGACTATTATGAGTGAAGGATTTTTGACAAGGATGACCGAGAGAGTTTATTTCCTACTTTTCGTACTTGTTTGTGCTTATAGCTAGAGGCACCAGAAGTAGGAAAAAATAAAGATAGAATATGCATGATAATGTTGGTTGAAAGAATACTAAGTATATCAAGGCATGAATTGTTGTTAATTAAATTCGTGTTCTATTATAATATTGGAGTGTCTACAAATTCTATGATCGCTTTTAAATTACCTTAATCACACGTCAAGAATTATATTAATTGATTCATGCATTCACAAAGTAAGTAACATTGCATTAGCCACTATGCCTTCGGTGGGACAATAGTATAGTAGTAGGGTTAGTAGGGACCCACAAGTCTACAAGGATGGGTGAATAGGAGCCTGAGAGAACTATTTAAGGATGGACGAATAGAAGCTTGAAAGAACTATTTCAGGATGGAGCAAGCAGGAGCTTAAAAGAACTACATAATTGGATTATGAAGTAGGATTTTAAAACAACTTCGAAAAGATTGGAATTAAACTCGTTTGAATTAATTAACGAAGTTGAGGAAGGAGTTGCAGGCTATGTGGGGAGTACGGAAGAGGAGAAAGAAATGCCTAACATTGACGACATCCCCATCGTTAATGACTTCTCCGATGTTTTTCTGGAAGAATTGTCACGGCCTGAAGGGTATCCTAAACGTGGCAGTCCGCCACATATAATATCAAGACTTAAGAATGACTATCTTAGTAACGCGAAAGCCTTAGTATTACATGTAAGGCGTCTAGCACGGTAATAGGAGACGCTTTTGGGAAGCATGGTTTAAGCAGGTAAAAATGAATATACAAGAATCCAGAAATAAAATATATTATAGCATTAATAACCAAAGGTCTATTAAATGATTTCTTAGGGGCATACCCCCATCAATCCCAAAGATCGTGATAGTCTTTACAACATTCAAATACTACATTAAAGATTTCAAAGGAATTCTAATTTATATCTTCAAGTAGATTCCCTCCAAATGCTTTAATAGAAAACTTATGCGGATATGAGGAGACTTCGGGTACAAAAATAGGTGTTCCTGAGAATACAAATACCTATAGGGGCGTAAGCTTATGGGCTTAGTGAGTAAATCCCAAAAATTCATACTCAAAGTAAATTATCAACCAAGTTTATTAATTAAACAAATGGAATGCAACAACCACGTGAGCATACAAGACATGACTTTCCGGGAATCATATGTTGAATGAATTACGCCTTTCATTCGGGATTTGGTATTCAGGCCAATTACAGCCACAACTTTTAAAACACTTTTATAAATCTTACCGGCTCCTATACGCCCTAAAAAACTTGTAGTTATTACAGGCTCCTACTAGCCACCAATTTACATAGTTCTTACTGGCTCCTACTCGCTACTTACATGATATACCGGTTATGTCTACCACCACTATTATACACTTGTCCCACCAATTGTATAGTAGTGAATGAAATGTGACTCAACATATGAAGTGCATGAATAATTTCTTAATTAAAGTCTAGTAGTTATATTTAACTTCTTTCAAGTGAGCAACCAATTTTAAACACTTCAAGATATTAATGTACATGCAACTTTATTACAAACAAATCATGTTTCGATATACTTAGTATTCTTTCAACATATTAGCGTACAACTCCCATTTGATTTTGCCTAAATTCTAATGCAACAAAATTTACAAGCACAATCATAAGTATGAAAAATAACAGGGAGTAAACTCACTCAGCCATGATGACACCTTTCTTGAAATGGATGAGTCGTTCGGGATTTCCACTAATCTTAGTAATCTTCGGGATATGAACAATCCTCCTCGAGATTACCTAATCAAGAAGAATACCCAAAATGAGTATTTCTTTTTGATTCTATGGTACTAATAAGGAGCTATGTTAATAGATCGTTAAAATTCGTATAGAGAGAAATTCTATCTTAAAATGACCATAACTTGGTCATTTTAACTGGGAATTGCGCATATTATATACCGTTTTCTACCTATTCGAAAAGATCTATCTATTTCTAAACTTATTTTCATCAAACTAAGTCATTTGGGTTCCGAAAAAGTGGCGAACAAATTCACCACGAATTTTTATAAACTTGTTTTCCTTCTTTTATCCAAAGCTTATTTTGAAGAGATAGCTAATATAATAGCTTGTAAAACCATTGAAATGTATAAACATATGTTAACTGACTCATATTGAATGTATGAAGTTAATGAATTTGTCTCAACCATGAAAAGTAAAGTCTTTTAAATATTTTTGGAAAGTGAGAACTTTTAAAATATTCCTTTTTATTTTGCTTTGAAAATATCTTAAGTTATTTCAAATGAGTATTTTCTTTCCCTAAACTTAATTTTCATAATCCTTTTAAATTCCTAATATATGATTTTATTTTCTAAGCTTAGTTTCCAACTTTTTTTTTTAAAGTAATAATAACTCTATGTTTAGAGGAATAATTTCTTTGTTTATTGAGATCATTCCATTTTGATGAAAAGAATTTCTAATACTTGATAAAAAGTGAAGTTTTAGTAAAACTTTTGTTTATTTCAAAAAGTTCTTTTCTTTGTATGTTTATGAGCTACTCTAGATTTCTTAGAAAAGTTTGTTTAAGAAAATTACTTCTTATTTCTAGAAAAGAATCTTTATTTTAAAGGAAACATTTTCTCATTTATTTTGTTAAGATAAAAACCATTATGTTCATGCATGAATATGAATCATAAAGCTATGGAAACATAAAGAAACATAATAACTTGAAAGAATAAGCTAATAAGGAAATAAATCAAGTATTGAAACCTTAGCTTCATCAAGGCATCTCAGGACTAAGAAAAGACTAGTCTCTAAAAGAAAATGAAAATGTTTTGACTTGATGAGGACAAGTCTAAGACTAGAAAGACTAGTCTTAAAAACAATATGAAAGTAAAAAAATTGCAAGGAAAGTAAATAAATTGCAAAACAAATGAGCTTATATGCTCTAAAAGATATATATAGCTATATAGATATATTAGATATAAAAGCAACATAAAGAAATTAGATGATGAACAAAAACAAAGTATGAACCTATTGTTGCTTTCTTTAACCTTCATGGTTTAGAAAAAACACACTAAGCTCATACTAAGTAGATGAACATAAAGAAAACTTGAAGAAAATTACCTAAAAGAACTAAACTAGAGAGAACTTCTTGGAAGAGATTTCTTGTAGAAATTTGAGAGAGTAACTTTAGCATACGAGGGTGTGAAAGAAGTGGAAATAAGAGGGGGTATTTATAGGAAAATGTGGGAGATAATTTGTGTTAATTAAATAAATAAAAATGAAACAATTTGGAGATGAAAGAGAGAGGGCCCGGCGCAAATTTGAGGGAGAGAGGGAGTGAAAATATATTTTTTTGTATTTTTGTTAATTAAAAGTAAGATATGAAAGATGTGAAGTTGTATTGGAAATGAAAATGTGTAAGAAATAGAGGTATGGGTTATAAGAGTAGGTTGTAAGAAAAAGTAGAGATAGATAAATAGTGTAGAATAGTAGTAAATAGTGTAATGTAAAGTGGACATGACAATTTAAGTACCGATAGTAAGAAAATACGCATATAAATGCGATATCTGATATTTTTAATTACCGAAAAATTACGGAACTTATATTTTTGAAATCCTTATATTAAATCGGTCCTATCGGTGTTATTGCAATATTTTTATTATTCCAGGCTCCATGACACAATTTTCAAGAACTGATCCCGATTAAGTTCGAAGGACACTTGAATTTCACAAATCTAATATTTTTATATAACCTAAAGCTATTACGAGCTATTATCACTAATCATTCTAACTTCGTTTTCTAGGGTTGAAGAAAACGGAAATGCCGGATCTAAATTTCTAGGGTTTGTACTAGCCTCTTATTGACCTTTAGGGTTCCGATTGACTTTTAATTATAAGATCAAGCTTAAAGTTAACCGAAAATTTTAGAGGTTTACAAGAATTCCCTGGATTACCTCCAAAACGAGAGATTGACTTCGAAATCAACCCGATGCCTAAAACGGAACCCATATCCAAGGCACTGTACCGAATGGTACCCATTGGGCTCAAAGAATTTAAAAAGCAATTACAAGAGTTGCTTGACCAATGATTTATTAGACCAAGTGTCTCGCCTTAGGGAGCTCCGGTGTTATTTGTAAAGAAGAAGGATGGATTGATGAGGCTATCTATTGATTACCGGAAACTCAATAAGGTCACTGTAAAGGATAAGTATCCATTGCTAAGGATTGACGATATCTTTGACCAACTGCAAGGAGTAAGTGTGTTCTTGCGTACTGATTTGCAATCGGGATACCACCAACTAAGGATAAAACCTGATGATGTGTCAAAGACCGCTTTTAAAACTCAGTATGGACATTATGAGTTTATGGTTATGCCATTTGGATTGACTAACGCATCAGCTGCTTTCATAGACTTGATGAATTGAGTTTATAAGTCGCTCTTAGATAAGTACGTAATTGTCTTCATCGACGATATTTTGGTCTATTCCAAGACACGAGAACAACATGAAGGACATTTGATAATGGCATTGCAGACATGAAGGGAGCACAAGTTATATGCCAAACTGTCCAAGTGTGACTTTTGGTTGGACCAGATATCCTTTCTAGGTAATGTTGTCTCGGAAACAGAATATCAATAGACCCCGAAAAGATTAAGGCCGTAATGGAATGGAAACAACCAAAGACGGTAACTAAGATTAGAAGTTTCCTTGGATTAGCTGGCTATTATAGGAAGTTTTTACAAGATTTCTCGAAAATAGCCAAGCCGCTAACTCAGTTGACCTAGAAGAATGAGAAGTTTGTTTGGAATGAGAAGCGAGAACAAAGCTTTCAGGAGTTAAAGCGACGGTTGGTATCCGCTCTAATTCTAACCTTACCGGATCCGGAGAAGCCATATACAGTTCATAGTGATGCATCAAATAATGGCTTAGGATGCGTGATTATGCAAGAAGGGAAGGTAATTGCATACTATTCGCGACAATTAAGGCCGCATGAACAGAATTACCCGACGCATGATCTTAAGTTAGCTGCTGTTGTCTTTGCCCTCAAGCTTTAGAGGCATTACCTGTATGGACAGAGATGTGAGATATACACGGACCATAAGAGCCTCATGTATTTATTCACACAAAAGGAATTGAATATGAGGCAAAGAAGATGGTTGGAGTTGATCAAGGACTATGATCTCGGGATAAACTATTGCCTTGGAAGAGTGAATGCCGTTGCAGATGCCTTAAGTCGGAAAAGTCACGAGGAAGTTGCAGCCATGCTCACTACCCAAAAGGAGCTTATAAAGCAATTCGAGAGATTGAGCATGGAATTTGTGGGACAAAGTGTAGAAGTGGAAATTTCCCATTTGGTGATGGAGCCGACTCTTATAGATAGGATCAAGTAATCTCAGCAATATGACGAAGCTACACAAAAGGTGAGACATGAAGTACAAGGAGGCAAATATGTTGATTTCGAAATAGATGAAGAGGATATAGTGAGAATGCAGGGAAGATTATGTGTGCCAGATGATGAGGAGATGAAAAAGGAGATTATGAGCGAAGCACATAACTTGGGATATACAATGCACCCTGGTGGTACCAAGATGTACCAAGATCTTAAAAGCCGCTTTTAGTGGAATGGCATGAAAAGAGATGTAGCTGAATTTGTAATGAAGTGTCCTACGTGCCAATAAGTACAGATTGAACACTAGAGACCAGGAGGACTTTTGGAGCCATTGACTATACTATAATGGAAATGGGACCAAATAACGTTGGACTTCATGTGTGGTTTACCCCGAACATTAGCTGGATGTGATGCCATATGGGTCATAGTGGATCGACTTACTAAGTTGACAAACTTTCTCCCTATCGACATGACCTACTCGATGGAGAAATTGGCCCGGCTATACGTGAAGGAAATAGTAAGACTATATGGAGTTCCAGCAAGAATTGTATCAGATCGGAACCCCCGATTTGTGTCAAAATTATGGACAAGTCTTCAAAGGTTTATGGGAACTAAATCACATTTCAGTACAGCTCATCATCCACAAATCGATGGACAGTCAGAGTAAACTATTCAAACCTTGGAAGATATGTTGCGAGCCTGTGTCATGGAATTCGAGGAAGTTAGGAAGCACATTTACCTTTGGTAGAATTCACTTACAACAACAGCTACCATTCGATGATTAAAATGCCACCATATGAAGCTTTATATGGAAGAAGGTGCAGATCACCTCTATTTTAGGATGATGTGGAAAGGATAGCTGTTGGACCAGATCTTATCCAAGATGCTGCAAATAAAGTTAGAGTCATTCAACAAAGGATGAAAGAGGCTCAGGATAGGCAGAAAAGTTGGGCAGATCAAAAGCGTCGAATTCTTGAATTTGATGTCAGTGATCATGTGTACCTAAATGTAAATCCGATAAAGAGTATTCATCGTTTACGGGCTCAAGGAAAGCTAAGCTCAAGATATATTGGATCGTTTGAGATTCTCGAACGAGTGGGAGATCTGGCTTATCACTTGGCGCTACCGCCAAATCTATTGGGAGTACATAACGTCTTCCATGTTTCGGTGTTAAGAAAGCATGTACCTAACCCCAATCGGATTGTAGAACTTGAACCGATAGATTAAAGGAGAACTTAGCCTATGAAGAACACCCAAATCAAATACTAGATCGGAAGGTTCAAAAGCTCAGAAACAAGGAGATCTGATACGTCAAAGTATTATAGAGGAATCATTGATGTGAAAAGGCAACTTGGGAAGCCAAAGAGGAGATCCAAAAGAAATACCTGAGTCTTTTCGAAGAATCAGGTATGAATTTCAAGTTTTGAGGACGAAACTTTCTTTAAGTGGGGTAGATTGTAAAGCCTTGAAATTTCAGTTAATTTTAAGCTTAATCTTAGAATTAAAAGTTAACCAAAAACCCTAAAGGTCAACAAAAGACTAGTACAAACCCTAGAATTTAGATCCGGCATTCCGATATTCTTTAGCCCCAGAAAACAAGTTAAAATAATTAGTGATAATAGTTCGTAATAATATAAGAAAACGTAAAAATACCTTGCAACCTATTCTTACTACCTACATACCTATTTTTCTACTTTTTTTATTTCCAATACATCTTCACATTAACCATACTTCACATCTTTATTACTTTTTATTATAAAACAACAAAAATAATTCACTCTTCCTCTTCGCTCTCATGTAGCCAACACCATCCCCCTCTCTCTTCCCTCAATTATTTTTCTTTTTCAATTTATTTAATCACATATAATTTCCACTCTAAAATTTCTATAAATACCCCATTTCTCTTCATTCTTTCACACCATCTTTACATATAACAAAACCCTCTCAAATTCACTCCACAACTTTCTCCACAAAAAATTCTCTACCAAAACCTTCTTTCACTAAATACTCACAAAATTTCTCTCTATACACAATCCAATTATCATTTCTCACTAACCACATAACCATACATCCACCACCTTCTTCCTACACCATAAGCACTTTAGGTAAAGACTCTTATCCTTATTTTATTTATTCATGTCATGTAACTAGCATGACCATGGTGTTGTTTTGAAACTCATATAAGTAGTAAAAGAAACAACATGTTCATGTTTTATTCTTGTACATGAAATTCAAATTTTATTATGTTGTTATTATGTTCATTTATTAATGGTATCATTGTTGTTATTATGCTAACTTATTATTCATAACTAACTATATATTTCATGTAATTATATATAATCTTTAGAGCATATAAGCTCACTTTTTATTTATTTAATTTTATGTTTTGCAATTTATTTATTATGTTATTTTAAGACTAGTCTTTCTAGTCTTAGACTTGTCCTTATCGAGTCAAAACAACCTTTTCTTTCTTTTCTTTATTCTTTTTTAGACTAGTCTATTCTTAGTCCCGGGATACCTTGATGAAGCTAAGGTTCCCAATAGTTGATATTCCTATTAACTTGTTTATTATATTACTTATTATGTCTTTCTTATGTTTTCATATTTTCATGATTTCATATTCATGATCATGCATAAATATATTGATTTTTGTCTCAGCAAGATAAAGAAAGAAATGTTTTCTTAAATAAAAAGATAGAAGGTCTTTTCCAAAATAAATTTTGTCATGTAAGAAATGATATTTCATAAAGACTTAGAAATTTATCTTAGCAAATCTTTTCCAAAAATCTAGAGCAGTTCATCATAAATTTTTAGTAACCAAAGAACATAGGAATTTTTAGATAATACATAAAGTAGATATATCATACATACACTTTACAAAACCACAAAGTGAAAAGGTTTTCTTTAAAATTTCAAATTTCAAATTCTTGGTCGACAAAAGTTTTATTAAACTTCATTAAGAAAGTTTCACCAATATTCTAGAATATAAAAGAATAGACTAGTTTGACAAATCACCAAGAATGTTTTTTTTTTATAAAAATAAAACATTCTTAAGAAATAAAAAGTAAAAAATTTAGGAAATCATTTTTAATAAAGCTTAGGAAAAGTTAAGAATATATAAAGTTTGATAAATTTTAACTACTCTCGGTTAGTATTTAGAAACTACCATCTCAACCCCTATAAATTAAGTAATAGAAATTTAGGAAGGCAAAAATCATTTCTAAAAAGACTTGAAAGACTAAGGAAAAGAATTAAAAGAACAAAATACTCGCTTAAAATAATTCAAAAAAATTTCCAACAAGCTAAGTGGGAATTTTCAAAGTTTTGCTTTTCCAATTTCTAGAAAACATTGCTTTTACAAAAGTCGTGGTTGAGACAATTTCATTAAATTCATGCATATGGTATAAGTCAATATATATATATATATATATTCTAAAGGTTTTTCCAACTATAATAATATCTATATTTTGATATAAGTATTTTTAAATAAAGAAAAGTTTGCAAAACTAAGTTTTGAAAACTATAATTTTTGTGGTGGATTTGTACCCTACGGTTACAGGACCCAAACAACTTTTTGTGATAAGAATAACCTTAGAAATGGATAGATATTTTTGAATAAGTAGAAAACGGTATATTATATGTGAAATTCCGAGTTAAAATGAGCAAGTTATGGCCATTTTAAGTTGGAATTTCTACCTATGCGAATTTTACTGCAATTAGAAAATAGAATTAGAAGTTTTGACTAAAAACTCCATGGAGTACTCATTTTTGGTATTTCCTTTGTTTAAGAACCGAGGAGGAGAACGTATACTACCCCAAGGACTACTTCGACTTAAGGAGTATCGTAATGGCCGAGTAAGTTTACTTCCCTTGTTTTTCATACTTATGTTTGTGCTTGTAAATTTAGTTGCACTAGACTTAAGGAAATATAAAATTGAAAATATATGTATTGGTAACATGTTGAAAGAATATTAAGCATATCAAGACACGAAATGCTTGTAATAAATTGTATATTTATTAGCATGTTGAAGTGTCTAAAATTGGTTGATCACTTGCAAGAAATTGAAATATAATGGCTAGGCTCTAAATAAAAATTGATGCATGCACTTCATAAGTTGAGTCACGTTGCATTTGCTATTATACAATTGGTGGGATAAGTGTATGATAGTGGCGATAGGTAAAACCGGTGTATTATGTATGTGGCGAGTAGGAGCCGGCAAAAACTACATAAATTGATGGCTAGTAGGAGCCGATAATAACTATAAGTTTTTTATGGCGAATAGGCGACGGTAAGATCTATAAAAATAATTTTTAAAAGAAGTGATGGTCGTAATGGGCCGAAATACCTAACCCCAAATGAAGAACATATTTCATCAACATATGATTCCTGGAAAATCATATGTCTTGTATGCTTACGTGCTTGTCGTATTACATTTGCTTGTCTAATAAACTTGGTTGTTATTTTGTTTTAAGTATGATTACTGGGATTATACTCACTAAGCCTGTAAGCTTACACCCTTAGAGATATTTGTATTCACAGGAACACCTGATTTTGTACCCAAGGTATCCTCTTATCCGCATAAGTTTTCTTTTAGGAGCTTTTGAATGAAATCTACTTGAAGGGTTAGACTAGAATTCTTTTAAAATCTTTTGATGTAGTATTTAAATTATTGTAAAAACTATTAGTTATTTCGATCCTTAGAGTTTTAGCAGGGGTATGCCCCTAAGAATCATGTAATAGACATTTAATTATTATAATTATGATCTATTTTATTTCTAGATTCTTGTATGTTCATTATTACTTGCTTAGACCATACTTCCCAAAAGCATCTCCTATTACCATGTTAGATGCCTTACATATAATACCGAAACTTTCGCATGACTAAGGTAGCCATTCTTAAGTCTTGATATTGTATATGGTGGACTACCATATTTAGGGTACTATTCGGGGCATGACAATATTTGTATAATCTATAAGGTCCATAGAATTGTATAAAATTTATATTTCAATGTTGATGTATAATCTAAATGTTAATATACATTTACATAATACGTTTTATAGGATTTGTATTTTGTATTACACCTGTATACGTTTATAACATGTTCATTTAATGCTTTATAAACCACTTAGAACACACAAAAGATAAATTTATAATATGTTATACATCAATTTATATTTATTAAGATATGCTTGAAGCTATACTCAAATTAAATAGCACATACCAATTTACATATATGTATATTTGTATTGTCGTTATTATTATTATTTCATCTTATATTTTATAACTATTGATACGATAATTATATTAATGAAATGTTGTTATTTTTCCTAATGATGATATTGTTACTATAATATGATAATGTGATATATAGTTACAAAATATAGTACCCATTACTACATGTTATAATAATTATTATAATATTATATTATGTGTTGTATTACACTAGATGTTATAATGGCTCATCGTTACGATATCGCAATAATAGTATATTGTGATATTATATGTTATAGTGTTATGATGATTATACATTCTTTATCATCATATATTATTATCTTGTCTGGTAAATTTTAAGGGTACTTATTATAATAGTTCATTAATATTAGGAAATTATCTATAATATAACTATATCTTATCTAGTAAAATTACAAGTCAATTAGTTATCATGACTAATATAATATTAGTAAATAATAATTATGGTCTCATATAATTAATATTGTTAACTTGTCAAAAAAATTGTTTTAATATGTGAGTCAAGTGTTGCATCATTTATTATATGACAAAATAATCTTATTTATTATTTACTAGAATGTGTTCAAGTTAATATTATTGATTACAAATACTATTGATACTACTAATATTATTACTATTGCTGTTGTAAATTACAATAATAGTTTGTCATACACTTACATAGATATCATGAATCATGTAAGTGAGTATAATAATTTAGAGCTTCTAAATTATATTTTATTATAATTACTTCCTTTTTATGTTTTGAATATTTTCTTATTATAATAATCATTTACATGATGTGATAACTTCTAATAGAGGTTTCTTACTAAGAAGGTGATGTTGTTGGCTTTTTGAAGAGGTTTCTCTTTAGAAGCTACTGCTTCCTTAAGATGATACTTCTTTTATGAATAACTTCTTTAAGGAGGTACCTGGATAGCTTCTTTAAAGGGTTACCATCATTTTTTAATTATAAGTTTACAAGAAGGTATTTATTTGTGATTATTTTGGAGATTTATTTGCTAGATGTTGTTTAATCCTACGTATTTGATAAGTTAGGAGTTTAACCGATGATATATTTATTTATCGACGTTGAGGCTTTGCCTGGTGATTAATTATGTGATTCTTATTTTCAAATTTTCGGGGCTTGTTGTTCTTCTAATTATATTTCGAAATTGATCGATAATTCATTCAAATGTATTAGAGCCTTAATATTTTCCTCATTAATTCATTGATTTATTATCAATCATTGATTGCGAAAAGTTACGAGAAATTGTATCTCGAAATTTTATTGATAAAATTATAGCTCTTAAATTACGATTAAACTGTTTGTATTTTAATATTCTTAATTCACAAAAGAAAGAATGGAAGGGAAAAAGAAAAAAAAAAAAAAACTTGGAGCAACCTTTGCTATTTTTCTTAAAGCCTTTGAAAAATTTTACTTTATATACTTGGTGGTTATCATATTAGGTTATGTAAATTGGGGTGTTCACACATGAAGAAATGAATTGGTTCATCTGTTTAGTACTTGTGAAAACATCAATGTTAAGTGTGCTTAGTATATAGCATTCAATAATGGGTGACCTCCTAGGAAAGACAAATAGGAGGTAGATGAGATTTTTTTTTTCTTTTTTAATAATTTATCTTAGATTCAATGACAGATAGATTTGTAATGGAATAATTTTATTTATCATTTTCTAATTGGGTGTTTGGTAATAACTAATTCTAAATTAGAGACAGATTTGCGACATAAATTCTATCGCAAATCTATCTTTAAAAGAATTAGCGACAATGATTTTAGAGACAGAAATTTGCGATGGAAAATTTGTCTCCGAAAGTCTTTGGAGACATAATTTTTATCTTTGAAGCCAAACTTTCTTGTAGTGAAACCACAATAGCTAAAATCAAGTTAATTGACCCTAAACAAATTAACTAGGTCCATATTGAGCTTTAAGAACTCAGTTTAGTTTATTTAGTCGAACCTATGCTTGTTTAGAAAATGCACTATAGGTTCAATTAAATTATTTAGGCCTAAATTAAGCGAATAAACTTGTATTTATTAATTGAGACCAAAGCTCTAATTTAACCCATATTGCATTAAGATATTATCCTTAGCTATTTTTCATTGAATTTAACATTTATAATTAGTTTTCCAAGTTGTGCATACATAATTTAGAATGATTTCATCATGAATGTCGTACTCTAAGGTTAAATTCATACTTTCTAGGTTTGATCAAAATATAAATTGGTCAACATATATTTTAAATCATTTTTCGGTTCACATATACATACATGTTTCCAACATTAATTATCTTGACATCCACAAAACTTGCTATTAATAGAATCAACACAATTCAAGGTACCATGTGCACGTCCAGCTAAAAGAAAAAAAGCTAGTTCAACAAATAAGTTTATATATTATGATTATTACATACTTGATTATATATATTCATCTTAGAGATAGTATGGTTAAGGATATAATCAAAATTTACGTATGTTAATATAAAGATTAAATATTATTAATATACATATAAACGCCAGTTATATAGATACATGCTTCGGTTTAACTTCTAAGTTTAATCTAATTTATTTAGTCAGCCAATCCAACCGTTCAAGAATTTATGTAAATAATTATTTATTTAGATTATAATTTTTGCTCGTACATCATACGTCAATTTTTACGAAAATACTACGTACCTTAATTTAGCATTGCATATAAATTCAACAGTAAATACCAAATGGATTACGTCAGGCATTTAATCGTTAGAGATAATTAAATTATTGTATCTCAGTCACACTTGTAATTCAAGCACATATTGATCGCAACATAATTTTCATTGTTTTTATTTGTTTGATGTGTACATATATTTATACATTTGGAGTCGGCTTTGATTTAATCATTTACCGAAACAATTTCAATCAATATTAATTCACTAAAATGAAATTCACGTTGTAACATACATAATACTACCTATTATAGTGCATAAGCATATTTAGTTTAAATTTTCTAGCAATATAAAAAAATAACACTTGTAAACATCGTACCGTTTTCAACACATACAATAGCATACTTAATTTCCTCAATTATGACAATATATTCTCGGCTCTTATGTTTTTATTATATATTTAACTTAGATTATACTCTAATCAAATACAACACATCAAGACAACATTTGTATATTCAATATTTAAGCCATTATCTTATTATATGATTAGGATTATATGAAAATATTAATTAAAAAATAATTTTTCTCCAAAAAGTTTATATTTATATGGACATTTAAATAAGATATATATAGAAGAATACCCTGTATTTACACGTCAGGTAGATTATGGGGCACTATTATTCGGATTCATAAGAAGCATAAATCAAATAATATATTCTTAAAATTGTTCTAGTTAAAAAATAAACGAGTAAATAAATAGACTATTTCTAAATATAACCATGTAATTTTTTTCTAGTTATTCATTCCACAACGGAAAAAGCCCTTCATTAGTATGATTCTATCTGTTGCGTATTTGTAACATGTTCCATTCATTACCTAGAACCCTATTGTGTTTTTGTTTCCTTCAAAACTTTGATAATTCCGATATTTTAATTCCTTAAAAGATAACACTATAACATGAGAGAAGTAAAACCTTGGATTATAAAATGTTATCATTTGAACTAATGGATATAAATTTATTGCTACCTTCTTTGGGAAAATTTATTTCCAAAATTTGAATAAATAATTATTACAAATCAGTAGTATATTGTTATCAGTGGTAGTAGTAAACACATTGATCCCTTGATCCTAAATGGTAGTTTCTTTCCTCCCACAACTTGATGAAATTTTCTTGGTATGCATCTTACAACCTTTTTGACACTATACTCAAAAGAAGGATAGTCAACTCTTGTACTAGTAAAAGTTAAATAAAAACCCTAAACCAGGGATTTTTTTTTTTTTTGCCTAATAGACGAGTCTTAATCCAATATAATAAGCATAGTATATCAAAAACCTATTTTGTGTGTAAAAGAGTCAAGATAGACAGGGGTTTTTCCTCATTAGATTAAGAATTTTTTAAAGGTTTTTGAAATGGTTTGGCTTGGATTAACATTGCGGTTTGGATTTATATAGAGCCACACTGTAATCTATTTCGAGGGGTCTATTCCAAACCATAATTTGAATCACTTGTAAAAAAAAACATAAATTCAATTTGGTTTGGTTTTTTGTTCTAATTTAGTTCAATCGTTTTTATTTTATTTTTATTTTTATTTTTTCACCCTTACCCTCATTGGATAGTACATCCACTAAATTTTGCCTTATATCATCTTGGTCTTGGGTGTACTTATTGTTTGACATCTAAATGGGAGGTTAGAAATTAATGAGATCCCACATAAAATAATTTGGAAGTCTGAATTTCTTACACAAAAGTCCTAGAGAAAAATGTAGTTACCACACAAAAGCATCCTAGAAACAAAAGGCAATTTCTGTTCTCATACAAAATTTTAGGATAGTAGATTGTTGGACTCGGACACCCCAGTAAAGTAATAGTAAGTAGTTTATTTTGTTTATTAAGTAAGCAGATTTAATGCTTATTTATTTTGTTATAATAGCAATTTTATTAGTTTAATTTTTCTAAAAAGGTCATTACGATTTTTTGTTACTAAAAATATTAAATAATTATTTATTATTCTGATACTTTAGCATCTTGATGTATATTATAGTGTAAATAGCATGAGCTACTAGACTACCATTAATGGCATAGTTGACATAACCTAATTTATTCAATAATTAAGTTTTCATGTAAATATAATACTAGTTCTAAGTATTAAATTTGAAGTAATTTTGATATATGAAAATGAATGTGTAGAAATAGGTTTGATATACTATATTTATTAATGTAAATTATTGATGTGTGTGTATATGTATGATGGGATTAATGTTGTTGTTTTATGTATCTTAATGTGTGCATAGTATAATTAATGTTTGTGTCTTTTATGAATTAATATATATGTGTTATGCTTAAATTTATCAAAACAACTTTTGACATGCCAAAGAATTTGTTAGCATAATTTTTTCAAGAAGTTAAGCCATTTTCAAGCTCAAATTAAATTCAAATTAGCTCCTGTAGACACCTAAATTTTGCCCAACTTAAAGGCTTTAATTTGTAATTAGAATTAGTATTATATTAAGCTCACAAAAAAATGAAAAAATCACAAAAATCAAGGAAAAGCCAAAAAAAATATAGTAAAAAAAATGAGAGGAAAAATAGAAATTATTATTTGAGCTTGATATATACAAAATTCTAGTTATAAGTTGTTTTAAAGCTGATTAAACAAATTTCAAAATTTATTTGAAAGCCTTAAGTATTGATAAAGTTGGCTAAATGATCGAGGCACAGGCCAAATGGCCTGTTGGTTAAACACATTGACCCAAACACACATCCAAGCTCAAGGACCAGGTTCAAATCCTAGCAAAGGCAAATTTTTGCCTTTTTATCATCTTATTTTTTGCCTTTTCATCCTTCTCAAAGTGACTTTTCGCCTTACTTTGCATCAATTTTTAACTGACAAAACATCATTAATTGTTGAAATTGATGATGCCATTGCAAAGTAGACATGGAATATGAAAGATCAGTGCATAATTCATGTGTAAAAGATACCCAAAAGTCACAAAATTCATGTTGGAAAAATTGAAAAAAAAATGCAATTTGTGAAGCTTCAATTGTCCATTAATGATGATTTACAAGAATTGATGAAATTGGACGATTCATCTACCCACATTGGATGATCTGATGAAGAATATGAAAGATCAATCATCAATTCATCGGTTTAAAACGAATTAAACACGAATTATTGGATTAAATTCGTGCAAATGAAGAGGCAAAAATCAATTGGTTTCTGAAACAATACGAAACGTTAAATTGAGCTTGCAATCTATAAATAGAGGGTACTAGGATCAAAAGGCACAATTCAATTGCAAGAAACACACACACAACAAGATCAATTCGAAATTTTCGAATTAAGGATGTAGAATTCGAAATTTTGAAATTCGAAGATCTTGGATCAATTTCGATCCAATTTGAGTGTTTGAGAAGCTTTAGGAACTAGTTTCTAGTGATCAAGTGTGCTTAGATTTGATCAATTTGTTCGAATTGAGCTCTGCAAATTTTTTTTTTTTGAAATTTTCCGATTGAGCCGCCAAGAAGCACCACCGGAGCCGCCCCTTGCTGCCGTTCTGGGTGCACGCCACCACCTCCAGGAGCTTCGTTGTCGCACCAAGAGTCGGGCCGACAAACTCCCAGCCGCCGCCGACCACCAGAGCCGCCGGAATCCTCCCCGAAGTGCCGCGATTTCGTCTTCTTCGCCCGATCGGGTCATATCCGACCCGAAATTTGACCCGAAAATCCGAAGTCCAACCCGCCCCCTGGTCAACGGTCAACGGTCAGCTCAGATCAGACGGTCCAGAATTAATCAAGTAGATCAGACGGTCCAGATTCGATCAAGCAGATCAACGGTCCAGATTTAATCAAGTAGATCAGACGGTCCAAATTCGATCAAGCAGATCAACGGTCCAGATTTAATCAACCAGATCAGACGGTCCAAATTTGATCAAGCAGATCAACGATCCAGATTTAATCAAGCAGATCAACGGTCTAGATTCGATCAAGCATATCAACGGTCCAGATTCTATCAACCAGATCAGACGGCCCAGATTCAATCATCCAAATCAAACGGCCCAGATTTGATCAAGGTGATTAACGCCCCAGATCGAGTCAACGAGATCATACGGCTAGGATCGGTCTTCAGATCAACGATCCAGATCGCATCCGCTCCATCCAACGGCCCAGGTCAGTCCATATTATTTTATTATATAATTAATTTCAGAAAATAGCAAAAAATAGTAAAAAATAGTAAAAATTCAAAAAAATTCAGAAAAATCCAGAAAAATCAAAATAATTATTTTTATAAATAATTTATTTTTTATATTTTTGAATATTTTTAATATGTATTTATACATAAATTGCTTTTAGAAATGTGTATTTAATGCATAAAAATAATTTTAATGTATTGTAAAATATTTTGAATATGTTGTGAATTTATGTGATGATTAAAAAAAATAATAATAAAAATAAATAAAAATGAAAAAATTGGATTTTCCAAAAACAAAATTTTTAATAAATAAAAAAAAATGATTTTTGGACTTAGAAAAATATGTTTTCATGAAATAAAAAATCAATTGATTAGATCATAGGATCATAAAAAATGATTTTCATAAAAATTCAAAATTTAATGAATTTAAAGTGAAAAGAGTTCAAAAATTAAAATTGATCAACAAACTAAGGTTCTTTTTAAAAGAACTACGTTTTGTCTGATCTCGATTAGCGAGTACGTAGGCACCTACGGGGCGACAATAAAAAATGAAAAAATATTTTTTTGTTTATCATTTTGGTTATTTTTGTGAAATTTTTTAGCAATAAAAAATATAAAAATATAAAAAAAAAACAAAAAATGTGACTTGTAAATATTTTTATTTAAATTTTTGAGAATCAAAAGGATAAATTATAAATTTGAAATTCTAAAAGTGGTAACCAATTTGGTTTTAATAGGTTAGCCCCCGAATCCATGATATCTGATTTTTAAAAAGTTTGCTTTTTTTAAAATCAAATTTTTTCGCAGACTAGTAGCTAAGTTAGGATCAACCGACCCATTGATCCTAGCTTTGTTTTTTTTTCTTGATTTATATCGGGTGGCGACTCTAAAAAGTTTTCAAAAATTAAAATTTCTTTTAACCCCTAGTCGAGGATTCATGTTAAATGGGTTCGGGTTTAATGTGAATCGGGTTAGGAGAAATGAACCAGATAGTGGGAAAATCCAGGCTCGACAGCTCCAAATTAAACCAAACTCATATATACCCCAAAAGTCAAACTTAGGATAAATATAAGTTCCAAATTTAATCAAATAGAGTTTCTTTTGGCAACCCACAAAATACATACGAATTTTCCACTTTTCTTTTCTTTCTTTGATCCTTCTTTCTTCAAAACATAAGCCTTAAACCTTAACCAATAAAAAGCTCTTGGATTCAACAATTTCTCCAAGCCAAAGCCTCTTCATGTAAGTTAATGCAAGTATAAACTCTTGGTTTATTTTTTTTCTTGTAATATAGATATGGAATCCATGTTAGGATGAGTTTATTGTCATATGACTTTGAATGGTTTTATGTATTGATAAATATTAGGTTGTGTTTTATTGTTATATGAACTTGTTTATGGGTTATAGAAGTAGTGAGAAATGTTGGTGAAGATTAAAGTTGAATTTGAGTAGTTAAGTTTAAGGTGAAGAGTAGGAGAGGATTTGATGTAAATGAAGTAGTTTGATGTGTTGAAATGATGTTCAAAGTTGCTAGGATTGATTAATGTGGATAGAAGATAGTGTATGAAGTTAAATATGTGTTTTAAGAAGGATTAAAAGTGTTATAGGTTATAAATTTTCAAAGTGCAAAACAGGAGAAATAAACACTTTTCAAACAGGTCTGTTTTTTAGTGTACGTCGGCATTTGGTACTTCAATACCGCCGGTGTAGAGGTGGTGTTGGATGTTAACAGAACCAATTTTTCTAACACTGCTTATAACGCCGTCGGCTTTTGTAAAGAAATTGGCCAGCGTTTATTTTTCAAATCTTACGTCGGCCACTAGGGTTTCAACGCCGCCGGCCTTTAATCTGTGTTGAATGTGAATAGAACCGATTTTCTTAACACCGGCCTGCGTATAATTCCAATACTGCCGGTGTTCAGCTTAATTTTGCTTGTGTGAATAGGCCGTATATCTCCTGAGTTTTTACAATTTCAACATTCTTCAATTGTCCTCCTTTGCTTCATATATGGTCTTATAATGAATCTATAAGCTATATAACCATGTTTTAGGTATGAACTAAATGATAAAACTATATATTAAGTTCATTGAATCTCCTTGTATAGTTAACTTAGGATTGTGTTGTGTATATATATTCTACGTTCAATCATTGATTTGTTTTTATATTTCTTATTTCAGTTAAAGGTTTTTTAGTTAATTCCCCTTCGAGTGAATATAGTAATACACTATTGGGTATAGGTACGCAATAGCTTGCTTGTTGTATGCTAGGAATAGGTATTATTAAATTTGACTTAATTCAATTCGATTTAATACTTTAATAAACTGGATGTCTATTATGCTATTTAATCTGGTCCGAGGAGCAGCAAACCTGTCATGATGCAATGACATGTTAGTTAGGCGCTTAACCTAAGTCATGATGCAATGACTTTACCATGATGCAATAGTACGCTATGATGCAATAGCGATTTGTTTATGGTTAAGCGGATAGCTGATAAGGATAATAGTATTGGAGTAACGTTTGCTTAAATTTAGAGGAAGATGCCATGGTTTAGTTTAAAGTTTATGAAGACTTATGAACTAGATCCATGTTGTGGACTGAGTTTTAGTAGAGTCGGGCAACGACTTTTGAGCCCTAAATGAAGCTATTTCTTTATGAAATAGATATATGAGATATAAGTATTCGGACTGTTTGTATCAACCCTCTGAGTAGCTGCTGTTACTCAGGACCCCTAAATTCCCAAAGTGTGATTCCAAGGTTTGAATACCCCACTGTTGTTTTCTTAAAAGAAAACTTAACAAGATAATAACTTGATCGTTGATACATTTCATTTGAATTAGATTTGCTTGACAATTCATTTTTGTATTTGTTATTGTGTACTGGGCCTTTGACTCACTTTTGCTGCTTTGTAGGTATTAAAGATGAGTTGTATGATGATCTGGGTTACATGTCAGATTTTGAGAGGTTCATGGATGAGTGGAACGAGTAGGACTCGAATGCCCTTGGTTTTTGGGAGAAGCTTTTGCTTAAAGCATAATTCTCTGTATATGAGGCTTATTAAATAAGCCTAGGTTGTAAAAGACTTTAAGATTCCTTTAGGTTATCTTTTGTACCAAGAATAACTTGTAATTTTGTTGTGTCTTATATTGACACTAATCCTTGTACATATAATGTATATATGTATGGATTGCTTTTATTAGCAATCTTCTTTTGTTTAAAAATTGTTTATAGAGTGTTAGTAGATTTGATCAAACAATTCTCATAAACTGTTAGTTTTAAGATAACCTTACATATAATGTGAAAATGTTATATGTGCTTGGGGACTCGGTACGCTAAATCTTGGGATTTAGTGGGTCGGGTCTTTATAATAGTTTTATGAAATTAATCTTTTACATGATTTGTTTATATAAAGTACTAAAGATAATATATATACATATATATTTGTTGTAACACACAATATAAGTACTTAAACACACCCCTTCTTTTCCAAATTTAGTTTCCTACCTCAAAACACTTTCAAAAGACAAAAATAAAGGTAAAACATAAAATTAGCAAAATATGAATTAAACGAAAATTCCCTTTCCAAGACCAATATGCCATTAGAAATGAAATATCTAAACTCCTATAATTGAAAAAAAAAAAAAAGAAGAGAGACTCACTAAATATGCCACTTATAGTGTTTACTATTTATCGACAAAAAAAATATTTTTTACTGTTTAGTGATCTTCCTTAATGTTTATTAATATACTATTTGGATTATTATCCATACTATTATAACCATATTCACTCTCCCCACTTACATGCTTGCGAGTCTACCTCAACGACCCAAACTGCGACGAGGTCATCGGCATTGTCTCCTCCGTGCAATCTACATCCAAACTCACCGAACTCATCGCCGGCCAAATAAGCGCCGGCTTAAACGGTGGAACATAAGGTGGAGGCACTATTCCCACCAAAATTTACCCTATTGCATGTGTTGTTGGTCTCTCTACTGCTATAGGGTGTGAGCATGCCAACCCTAGAAGCAATACCCTCTCCGCCTCCTCCTTTACGTAATCCTCCCCTAGCCTACCGTCCACTGCCTCTAGGATCCTCCCATCACGGTAGAGAAACCATATCCAATCCACTAGGGAATGAAAGCCCTCAACCTTTGATGACGGGCGTAGCCCCGCAACAACCTATAATAATACAACACCAAAGCCATAGACGTCGGACTCTTTTGTAGCCTTAAATGTATGGAGGCACTCTGGGGAGATGTAACCTATAGTGCCTGGCATGTTGTCGAGCTTGGAGTAAGAGGTTTCATCATTATCGATGGTGCGAGCACAGCCAAAGTCACTGAGGCGAGAGTCGAAGTTGGAGTCAAGGAGGATGTTGCTAGCTTTAAGGTCGCGATGGATGACTGTTTGGTTGTACTCGTTGTGGAGGTAATAGAAGGCAGAAGCTACACGGGTGAGGACCTTGAAGCGAAGGTTCCATGTTAGGGTTTGTTTGTCGGGATCGTTGAAGATGTGCTTGTCGATACTACCGTTCGGCATGTACTCCTATACTAAGATTTGGACTCCATTTGTATGGCACCAACCTATTAAAGGAAGAAGAAGAAGCAAAAAAAATTATGTCATGTTAGCTTAACCTTTTTATGAAAAAAAAAAAACAACCATTTTATAAATTTCATATACAATAAAGCATTTTCAATGTGGAAAAATATTTAATACGTACACAAAATTGTACTCCCGATGGTAACTATTAATCATAATTTAACACGTAAAAGAAATAGTTACCGAGTAATTTGACAAGATGCTTATGACGAAGCTGGCTGATAATTGTAAGTTCAGCCAAGAAATCATCTTCACTCTTGATGTTATCTCTGCTAAATTTCTTCACAGCAACTTCCAAGTTTTCCTTTGTAAGAAATCCTCTACATACTACCCCAAAACCACCTTCACCTACCTTCACCTAACTTGTGCTTCTCATCAAAATTGTTGGTCCCTTTCTCCAAGTCCTTGTATCTAAAGTCTCTAAGAACTCCTGGCAAGCTCTTTAATGTTCCCAATATGTTCAAATCGCTAGCTGCCTTTCGCTTTCGATACACTAGACAATACCAAATCAAGGATCCTATTACAAGAATCACAGCAATAGGGACCCCAACAGCCAAAGCAACCACAAGACCTATAGGGATTGGGATGGCTGGCTTCGAGAGTTTAAGCACACAAGTTTAATGAGATGGTCAATGAATAAATTGGCTGGTTTTAAGAATTCTATACAACACATGAAATATCCCTATTATTTATAAGCGTTAATAAATTGTATGAAAAGATAGATAATTTTGGTAACTAAATCAAGCAAATTATGTAAATTGTTCGTTAATAATTAAATTAGGTAACTAGATTAAAGAAATTATTTAATTATGCTAAAAAAATTTAATAACCTGCCATAATTGGTTAATGAGTGGATATATTTGAAATAGTGATATCAATACCTCAATTTCCAATTAAAAATTCTCAAATATCTCAAATCATTATTACATACCAAACTTAGCTTGCATAAATTAAATTTCTAAATTTAATTTCTAGGAATTACATCCCATATTATTCTTAGACACCTTCTTTCTTACTCCACGAATTTCTAAAGAGAATCTATCTCTAAAAATTCCCAAATTCAAATCCCTTTCATTCCATTATCATAAGTGCACCAAAATTGGTAAGCACATACCCCCCTTCCCCCCGAATCCTCTTCTATCTTTTACCTAAATCAAGACCCTTTTTATTTTTTACTTAAACTCATATTTCAATTAAATTATAGGTAATATTGGCGAGTAGGAATTAAGATGAATGCCGAAATCATATGGAAGAATTTCTAATAGATAATTTTGGTAGTAGTAACTTGAAGATTAGAATATATAATTGATGATTTTATAATTGTGATGAATATTTTTGTGTATGTGTGTGTGTATGTTGATTGAATGTTTGACGATCATTATCTAATTATTTAGTGATTTTGATGTTAGATTTACATATTAATTAATCACACACACAAATATATCATGAATGTTAAACCACATACATATATATATACAAATATGATTTTCAATTTTATGAAAATGATAATGGTATCTTCTTGATGAACCATGTGAACATAGGTGAAGCTTTGATTTGATAGATAATTAATAAAATGACTTCAATTATATTTTATCTACACAGTGTCCAATTATAAATTTATATAAAAAAAAGGGTGAATATCTATATAATTTAAGCTAGAACCTCTTCATTTGTCGCACACCTTTTATCATATAATTTTAAATGATAATTTGATTAACATCTCTCATGTTATAATGTAAATCAAATAAAGAGAGAATTAAGATCATAGAGTATGAGTGGTATTATTTTTCAATGGGCAGCCCTTTTTCACAAAAATAATAACACTTTTTTCCTTTAAATAAATTTACTTATTTATTTTAGTTTTTTTTTCAACTACAACATGTCATTATGCCTGTTCTATTGAAGATGATATGAATAATGGATCAAATAATGAATACAAATAGTGTTTAGCTATATGGTAAAATTTTTTTTAGCATGTTTTTTACTATTGTCCAATATTTATTTTCTCAAAAGTATTTTTCATTTCAAGCACCTTATTTTCTTATTAATATTACGAAATTAACGCTTATACATCCGTTTGCCTTATTAGAGATTTTTTTTTCTATTGCCATTTTTTTTGCATTTCAGTAAAACATCTCTAATCTCCTGTTGAAGGGAACTTTTAAGAATCTGTCAACGATACTGTCATTATCAACATTTTATGTTCTTTTACATAAGGAACTATTATGCTTATATAATAGTCTAGGTTATGAAAAAATTTTTATTACTTTTATGGTTATATAGCAAGATCCATAATGGAGCAACTTAATTGTAATCACCATTGCTATTTGATGATGTATTAACAAATACAAATGTTTAGACAGTTTTTTTTATTGATATTTTATCAATAGCCTTTTCCATTTCACTTTTTTTTTTTGAATATTTTTATCCATTGTTTTTGCATGTTGTTAAGAAAATTTCTCTTTCGTATATATACATATATATAATATTTCTTTGATAATGTGTGAAATTTTAACCTGTAGTTGATTTATGATTTAATTGGAGTAGAATATTATTATCATCAATAAATACATAACAATATCTTTTTCTTTTTTTTTTCCACATGCATCGAGGGTACATCGTCTACTGATATATATATATATATATGTATATTCATCACAATTTAAAAATTAACTTACTAGAAATACAAAAATCATCAATTAGATCTTCCTATCTTCAAGCTACTACTGCCAAAATTATCTATAAGAGCTTTCTTTCTTTGATTTTTGCATTGATCTTAATTCTTACCTGCCAATATTACCTATTATTTAATTGAAATAGGAATTAAAAAAATAAAAAGGGTATTGATGTAGGTAAAAGATATAAGAGAATTTGGGGGTTATATGCTTACCAATTTTGGTGCAACATTGATAATGGAATGAATGGGATTTGAATTTGGGAATTAAATAAACAATGATAAAACTTTATTCATGATGTCATGACCTAAATAGGGCCATAGCAGGATTGCTCTAAAGTCATCATATCACGTGTGCACTCATAATGTAAACCCGTGAAATTTTGATTAAGTTTAAGCTTAATCTTAGAATTAAATGTCAACCGAAAACCCTAAAAGTTGACAAAAAGCTATAACAAACCCTAGAGTTTAGATCCAGCAATTCGTGTTCTTAAACCCTAAACAACGAAATTGAATTAATTTTGGATAATAGTTTGTAGTAATATAAGAAAGCTTAAAAATATCATATTCGTAAATTTTTAGTATATTTCGGATTCGAACCGGATTAGCTCTCGAAAAGCGTGTCACGGGGCTCGGAATAGTAAAAATATTCCGATAACACCATTAGGTTCGAAATAAAACAAGGATTTCAAAAATATCGGTTTCATAATTTTTCAATAGCTAAAAATAACAGATATAGCATTTATACGCGTATTTTCTCTACTATCGATTCATTTTTTGTCTTGTTTATCATTCATTGTCCTATCCTACTATTCATCACTATTTATCTATCTCTATTTTATCTTACAACCTATTCTTACTACTTATATACCTATTTTCTACATTTTACATTTCCAAAACAACTTCACATGTTAATTACTTTTTATTATAAAACAACAAAAAAATAAAATCTCTCTCTCTCTCTCTCCCCCCACCCCATGCACCGGCCATACCCCCTCCCTCTCCTCTCTATTTTATTTTTTTTTAATTTATTTTATTACATCTAATTTCCTTCTATAAAACTCTATAAATATCTCATCTCCCTCTATTTCTTTTATAAACTCAAATTACATTAGGGTTGTGCAAAAAAATCGATCGAACCTTGAACCTAACCGGACCAAACCGAATCGAACCGAAATTTCGATTTTTTAAAACTGTTTGGTTCAATAAAGAGCAAACGATTCGCAGTTCGGTTCGGGACCATGAATCGAACTGTATGGTTCAAACCGAACCGTTTTATATATTAAAAAAAAAATTAAACATATTATTTTTACTCTTAATTGTTTTTTAATTGTTTTAAAATTTTTTACTTAGATATGTGTTATTCGTTAGAATAAAATTAGATTTTTCATAATATGTTTTAATCGTTATGTTATTTATAAGTAAGATGGATTTTAAAATTTAACCTCTAGTATTCTAACTTCTGCATATTTCTTTTCCATTTGTCTTACTAGTTAATCAACTTCGATTATTTAGTTACTTATTGATTTATATAATTGGTAATATTTTAGTTAAAAGCATACAACAAATTACATTTTATGTATAATATTGGGATAAAGTCTAATATACCATTATAGTTCAAGATAATTCAAAAAAATGAGAATAGTCACAATTATAATTTTATTATGGATGAAATCTCTTCCTTCTTATAAGTTTTATATGTTTATTTGGTAAATGATTAATTTAAAATATCGTTGTTTATATTTGCATTAGTGATAAGAAATATGTAATGGAAGTTTTTCGATAAAATATATTTTCTATTTTATGAAAAAACGGTTCAAACCGTGAACCGAACTGAACCGAACCATTTTATTTTCAGTTCAAAAAAATTACGAACCGAACCATATGATTAGGTTAGAATTTAAAAGAAAAACCGAACCGTAAATGATGGTGCTGTTTGATTCGAGGTGTAAACTAAACCAAACTGTACTGTGCACAACCCTAAATTGCATAACAAAACTCTCCCCAAAATTTCTTCACAAATCCTCTCCAAAACTCTCTTCCATTCATTATTTCCCAAAATTCTTCACTACACACAAACTATCTACCATTTCTTACTACTCACATTATACCACATTCATCTACCATATTCATTCAACAAAGACACTCTTAGGTAAAAACTTTCTACCACTATTATTTCCATGTCGTGTAACTTAACATGACCATGGTGTTGTTTCTTGAAACTCACAAGAGGTGTAGAAGCAACAATATATTCATGTTTCATTCTTACACATGCCAAGAATTCCGATTTTATTATCTTGTTGCTATTATGATATCATATTGTTATTATTATTGTTATTATGCTCCTGATCTAACTCTTTATATATTATTAAGTATATGTATATCTATATATTTAAAGCCTAATGCCCATTAACATCCTCTAACTTAATCGTATTATTATTGTTTTTTCTTTTCTTTTCCTTTGGGATAGTCTATTCCTAGTTCTGGGTAACATTGATGAAGCTAAGGTTCTCAATACTTAATATTAATATTATGCTCTTATTACTTCTTATATATATCTTATCTTATTATAAAATATTGTTTTATTTCTCATGACTACATATTCATGTTCATGCATGAGCACATTGATATTGTCTCAACAAAGATAAAAAGTGGATTTTCTTAAATAAAGGAAGATGAGAACTCCTTTCAAAAATAAACTTTTTTCATTTAAGAAATGAATTTTTATAAAAACATGGGAGTCTATCTTAACAAATCTTTTCCAAAATATAAATAAACTCATCACAAGCTTTTAGTAGCAATAGAACATAAGAATTTCAACAAATGATACATAAAGTAGATACATCACATACTCTTTTCAAAATTATAAAATGGAAATGTCTTATTTAAAAACTTAAGATTTCAAATTATTGATTAGCAAAGGTTTCATTATATTTCCTTGTGAAAATTTCACCAATATTATAAAGTATTAAGGATTAAACAAGCTTTGTAAAATCATTAAGAAAATTCTTTTCTAGAAATAAAATTTTCTTAAGAATAAAAATTAGCAAACAACTTAGGAAATCATTGCTATTTGTAAAAATAAAATAAACTTTAGGAAAAGCTAAGAATACGAAAACTTTAATAAAATTTTGATTACCATCAAGTGATGCTTAGGAGCTATATTTTCAACCCCTAGAAACTAAGTTATAGGAATCTTAAAGAGACAAAAATTTATCTTGGGAAAAATTTAATTATTTCCAAAAGTTTAAAAATAGAATTCAAAACGAGGAAATACTCACTTAAGATGATTCAAAGAATTTTTCCAACAAGCTAAAGTGGAAACTTCAAAGCTTTGCTTTTCCAACTTCTAGAACGCATTATTTTACAAAATCATTGTTAAGACAACTTCACTAAATTCATGCATATAATATGAGTTAATATATATGTATATAAATATATTCAAAGGATTTTTCCAACTATACAAATATCTACATTTTGGTACAAGTATTTTTAGATAAAGAAAAGTTTGCAAACTTATGTTTTGAAAAGTGGAATTTTCGTGATGAATCTGTACCCTTAGATTTCGGAACCCAAACACCTTCATATGACAAAAATAACCTTAGAAATTGATAGATCTTTTCCAATATGTAGAAAACGGTATATAATATGCAAAATTCAGAGTTAAAATGAACAAGTTATGGCCATTTTAAGTTGGAATTTTCACCTATACGATTTTACTGCAAATAAAAATAGAGTTAAAACTTTTAGCTAGAAATTCCATAGAATGCTCATTTTGGGTATTTCCTTTGTTTAGGAAATGAGAAGGAAGACGTGTACTATCCTTAAGACTATTACGATTAAGGGAGTATCGTCAAACTATGGCCGAGTGAGTCTACTTCACCTATTTACATACTTATGATTGTGCTTGTAGCATGGTCGCCCTAAACTTAAGAAAATATAAAATTGAAGATGAATGTGATTATAATGTTGATGAAATAACTTTAGGTATATCGAGCCATGAATTGCTTATAATGAGTTGTATGTTCTATTAGCATGTTGAAGTGTTTAAAATTGGATGATCTCTTGCGAGATATTGTAATTCAAATGGCTTGACTTTAAATAAAAATCGTGACATGCACTTCATTTGTTGAGTCACATTTCATTTGCTATTATACAATTGATGGGACAAGTGTATGATAGTAATGGTTAGCATAACTGGTAGTATCTGTATGTGGTGAATAGAAGCCAGTAAAATCTATAAATTGATGGCGAGTAAGAGCCGGTAAGAATTACATGTTTTTTATGGCAACTAGTAGCCGGTAAGATCTATAAAAATGGTTTTTAAAGAAATGTTGGTTGTAATTAGCCGGAATACCTAACCCCGATTGAAGGGCGTAAATTCATTCAACATATGATTCTCGAAAAATTATATGTCATGTATGCTCACATGTTTGTTGCATTCCACTTGCTCGTTTAATAAACTTGGTTGTTATTTCGATTTAAGTATGATTATCGGGTTTATTCTCACTAGACTCATAAAGCTTACATCCCTATAGATATTTGTATATGCAGGAATATCTGTTCTTATACCCAAGGTCTTACCATATCCACGTAAGTTTTCTTTCGGGAGCTTTTAGAGGAAATTTACTTGAAGAATTAGATTAGAACTCCTTTAAAATCTTTTGATGAAGTGTTTAAGTTATGTGTAAAGACTAGTAACCTTTATGACATCCTTGGAGATTTAGCGGAGGAATGCCCTTATGATTCATGTAATAGACTCTTATTTATTTTTATGAGATAACTTTATTTCTAGATTCTCATATGTTCATTACCACTAGCTTAAATTACACTTCCCAAGTGTCTCCTATTACCGTGTTGTACACTTTCACATGTAATACCGAGACTTTCACATGACTAAGATAGTCATTCTTAAGTCTTGATATTATATGTGTTGGACTGCCACATTCAGGGTATCCTTCGTGGCATGACACGTAACATGAGGACCGCCTTGCAAGTCAAAGTTTGCAAGACTCTAATTAATTATCCTCTCAATATGTTATACATATGTATATTTATTTATTTAGAAAATAAGTTTTGGATATCATTATTTCCACAGACCATAAGGACCGCATAAAATCAGATATCCTACCAAAAGATAAGATAAGGTAACTTAAGTTATCTATTAACTACCATAAAATAAGTTTAAGAAAAAGGAAACTCAAGTTCTAAATCTTTTCTCTCCATTAGATTCGGTCCATCGACATCTTAATCCTCTAATTAGTTTAGCTTAATCCTTTGTACACTCTGCGCTCAAATCCTATCCCAACCATCGTTTTCGTTTTCCTGCAAAAGAACTATAAGGGTATGAGCAAAACCATGGCTTAGTGAAGTAACTAGACAATAAGCACACATCAACAGGACAAACAAGTTTTATTAACACTCATATGTGATGCGTCACTCAACCATATGCTTTCACACTCACAAGCCCTGATGACTGGAAACCAAACAAGTTGGAGATTTACGCCATCTCCGAGGGTTAAGGAACCAGCCCCCACACTAGTGCCTAGGAGGATTAGAGTATGTCGAGTAATTCCTTTAAAACATTTTTTGACCTGGCATACTAGAAACACCTTAAGCATTACACACTTCACGTGGAACCTCCACAGACGGTGTTCCTCAAACCAAGTAATTCTTGCGGAATCAGTGACCCACATGATAGTACAGGCAGTACGAGGATTCACCATCAAAACCCCTTTTAACTTATCATGGACTTGGAACAGTAATGCGTGGCAGAAGTGATCAAAAGTATGCAATGCTATGCAATAGAGTTGTGCTATGCATGATCAATGAATTAGTGTGTCAGATAATATTAAATTAGTTTCTTTAGCAAGCATAATAGTAGATATGATCCCAATCAAGCAAACAAACACTCATCATATACTATCAACACCACATACTATCACCAATTCAAGTTATCACTGTTATTATAGTGTTCTATTCAAACAACAGGCATAATAATAGATATGATCCCAATTCCCCACACAATCTAATTTGTTATCTTTATTTAGATGCAACTATGCTACACAGCACAAGTGTGAATTAGAGTCAAGTTACTCACGGTCTATAACAACAGACAAGTGTCGTAAGAGTCCGAAGGGACACCAAAGAGATTGTCTAACTCGCCTATACATATAAGAAAACATAGTATGTATTAATACTTAGCATGATGTGTAATTACTAGATAAAGTTAAGGTGTTATAGTATTGTAATTTGTTCTCATTTTGATTTCTCTTGTTTGGCCTAATTTAAATGGGCTCCAAATTAAGGTTTCTTTATGTAGGCTTTAGTTATTTTCCATTGCATAGATAAGTTTCTAATTGGGGTTGCAGGTTGAAATTCTATTATCATAAATCAGGTTAACATCCCTATTAGTGACTACAAGCTTTTGAATTGGATTGCCACTATCATAATTTGAGTTAATATTTTTATTATTGCTTATGGGATTTAGGTATTAGGTTCTCTATTATGTTAATCTTAGTAGGCCAATGGCCTTCACACTTATCACCCATGACTATAAAAGCCTTATATTTAGCTTTTGGACCCAATTCTATTTCCTTACATTCCAATACTGTCTAGTTTCTATTTACCCACATTTTGTTACTTTATGGGCTTTGTAATTTCCTTAGACACAAATGGCTCGAAGGTTATGTGCTCTAACTTTTCTTCATACACTTAGAAAAAGGGCTTTTGTTATAACTTGCATTTGACAATCTTTCTATGTGTTCACGGGTCTTCATGCATACAAAAAAGGGCTTTAGTCATTGTTGGCCCAAACTTCCTTTAGGCCTAAACTTTTATAGGAAAAACCCATATTCTATTTCTCTTTTATTTTTATTGAAGCTTTGGTCCAACCCATGGGTTAATTAATTACAACTAAGTATAAGCGAGCCTATTGGGCACATAATCTAATTTCAAATCTTTATAAATCTATTCATGATCATTTTTAATCTATTTTATTTCCTCCTATGATTCTTTTATTTTGGCTAATATCAAGTTAATAACAACTTTAGCAAAATTAGCAAAACAAATTTGCCTTTTAATTCTTGTTCTAATCGTGCTCATTAAGAACAAGCATGATTGGTTTATTAAAATTTTCAAGGGTACAACTCGCATTATTATGTCAATATGACCTTCTATTCTTTCTTTTGTTCAGGATCAGTTAATTTATGTAACAAAACATCATCTTTAGCTATTATGACTAACAAATAGTTGAAGAGGAGCAAAGTTTAAATTCAGATCAAAATTCATCCTATAGAACCATAGCCTTAAAATTACTCTAAATGGTATACTTTTGCTGTGTTAGGCCTCCCATGGGTTCATACAACACATATTAGTATAGATTAATTAGAAAACATCAATTTTTATCAAGTAAAACTTGCAACCAAAGAGGAAATAAAAAGAGTAAATTTGGATTTCTAGGAGTTGTCCAAAATAATAAGTCATATAGTTATGTATGTGTAGATTTCTCATATTCTAAGCTTCATATGGGATTATATAACATATCCAGGTGAAAAGGACTTAGAAAAACATCATCTTTACCAAGTATAAATCATAAACAAAAAGAAAATCAAAGAGAAAAATTCGAATCTCTTGAGTTTTCACAAAAATATGTATCATATCATTTATTATGTATGGATCCTTGGTATTCTAGGCCTCTTAGGGGTTTATACAACATATATAAGTGTAAAGAAATTTGGAAAACACCATTTTTATTAATTATAACTCACAACTAAAGAGGAAATGAAAATAAGAAATTCGAATCTCTAGGAGTCCTTCAAAACCATGGGTCATATAGTAAAGTACGTGTGGACTTTTGATGCTCTAAGCTTCCTAAAGGCTTGTACAACATATATAGGTGTGAAGAAGCTAGAAAAACATAATCTTTACTATATATCACCAACTAAAAGTGAGGTAACTAATAAAAGAAATTCAGATCTCTAGAGATCCTATAAAACCATGAAACATAAAGCTATGTATAAGTGGATTTTTGTTGTCTTAAGCTTCCTAGGTGTTTATACAAGTTGTTAAGAGGATTTTGAATAAGAAAAAGAGTATTTTTAGCCCTCTAAATGGGATATCTAACGCTAGCTTGGTTTGTGGCTGTTAAATATACCATTTTATAAGAAAAAGGCCTTTTTTTATGGTTCAAGAGGGATCATGAATTTTTAACATTCCCATTTTCATTTTTTCACTACTTTGATGTTTTAGATAAATTAATGGTATTCTAGACCATGCCTCACACGTTTGAGAATTTCATGCAACTATTAGTAAACATGAACGAAGAAGCAGTTTAGTGATTTAACTGGATAGAACAGGATGGCCCTTTGTGTTTGGAAAAGGAGCAATTGACACTCACACACAATGGTTTCTATCTTTTTGGGTATATGACAAGTAATATTGCTTAAGCCTACAATTCTATAGTAATTGCTATCAAGAGCTTACTAGTAGTTGCACTTGTTAATAATAGTTTTCTATAAATGTGTTAAGAATTGGGAGAGCAAGCATGTTGCGGCCATGGCAAGTATTCGAAAGAAAGAAATATTCACTACATATGCAATGAAAATGCTACATGGGTGGAGTAAGGCTAGTGGACATCAAGTGACAAGTTTCCGTCGCAACACAGGGCTCTTTGAAATTTATGTGAGAAGCATACATGTGGCATATGGTCTAAGAGGAGGTGGACGGACTCAAAATGTAAACCCCTAATTTTTAAGCTAATTTCAAGCTTAAACCATAAGCTAGAAAGTCAACCGAAAACCATAGGTCCACAAATCCTTAGAAAACTCTAGTAGTTTAGATTTGACAATAATCCCGTGTTCTTAAACCGAGAAGTTGAAATATGAGCGAAAGTGTAGATTTGCCCATAATAATATTAGGATGCTTAAAAATACCAATTGATAAATTTTTGACCTATTTCGAACCAGATCGGATACAAATTTTGAAAAGCGTGTCTCGGGCTTAGGTTACCAAGAATATACTACCGTTAGACTCGTAATTTCATAAGATTTCCAATTATATTAGTTATGTAACTTTTTTGTTTATAAAAATTACAGTTATAGTCTTTTATCGTATTTTCTTTACTATCGATAATATAATTGTCTAATCTACTTTTTTATTTCTAATCACACTATTCACAAGTATAACCATCCATACCTTATTCTTACATCCTTACAACCTATTCCTACAATCTTACATCATTTTCCTTACAAATTTACTTTTCCAATATATTTTATCACTTAAATTACTTTTAAATTTGAATTTTATTACACAAAACAAATCATACATCTCTTTCTCTCTTACCCAAAGCTGGTGCCCCCCTCTCCTACACTCCCTCTCTCATTTTGCTTGATTTTTCTCCATTTTATTAATCACACAAACCCTAATCTATTTCCCTATATAAGCACTTTTATACCTTTACCTTTACACTTTCTTTTTCTTTCACAAAAAAATTAAACTTTGAAAAGTTTTTCTCTCCTCTCTTTTTCTCTCCTTGTCGTGAGCCCCTCTCCCTTACACACTTACACACGACTTTTTTTTTTTTTCAAGTTTTCAAGTTCCACACACTAAATAGGTAATGGATCTTGATCCTATCATAATAAAACATGTAACGACAATATCATACATGTGTGGTTCCATTAAAATCCTCATGAGCTTTTATGCTGTGGATGTGGAAACACTTAAGCATGAGATTCTTGCCATCACAATGTTGTGGATCTTGATATTTAAGTTATTCTACTATTATTTTGCTATATTATTGTTTTATGTTGTTATTATTGATATTTTGTGCATGTATTCATCTATTAACCTCATCTACATAATGTTGATGTTGCATTTGCATTTATGACTTGCATGATATACTAGATTTAGTTGTTTTGAGTACATAGATGCCATAGTTTTTTGTCTTATGTACATAAAGGACTTGTAGTAGCATAATAATAATGGGAATATGTTAAAAGGTTCAAGATCTATCTTTGTTTCAACAAAGATGATTTTTAGAAATTCGGATGGAAAAAGAACCCTATTTAGAAAACCTGTTTTCCAACTCAAAAATGAAGAATTTTATTAAAATAATGAAGGTGTTAGGCATATAGGTCATTAAGGTTGTATTTTAATAAAAACAAGTGAGAATTTGCAAGAAATAAAACTAGTTTTCTTAAGTCGAGAATTTTAAAAGGTCTTGCAAAGCAAAAGTTTTCTAAAAGAATTCTTGTAATCAAATATCATTAAGGATATATATATATATATATATATAGATATAGATAGCTCATATCATGGCATTCATGGTAATAACTTGTAGATATTGCATGTACATATAATATGCTTGGTAAAAACAAAGCTTAAGAAAATAGTGTCTTTCAAACCCCATAAAACATTGTCTAAGTATACGAGGAAATAGATTGATCAAAACCCATGAATCATGTATGATATTGAGTTATATATGTATATAAAAGAGTCTTTCAAGATATAATGATAGCGAAGTATCTATCAAAGTTTTTGAATGATGCTTGGAGTGAAATTAGAATTTGATTTGTGGGGTGGGAATCTCGTATAACATTTTAAGTTGGAATTTCCTCTTAGGCGAACTTTGACGAACTTGTTAGAATAGAAATTATAAGTTTCATTTAAACTTCATAGAAATACTCATTAGAGGTATTTCTTTTGTTAGGAAACTTGGGAGGCGGACTAGACCTTTTCGAGGATTATTACGATTAAGAGGAATTTCGCTCCATGGCAAAGTGAGTTCACTTTCTTTAAATTACATGCTTATGATTGTGCTTGTAATGATAGTGGCATTAGAATTATGACAAGATAAAATTGGAATGTGCATGTGAATTCTACTTGGTTAAATTGATGATAAGAATATCGAAATGGGAATTGTTATAAATATGTGTATGATTTAGTATAGAATTGAAGTGTCTGAAATCTCTATGATCGCATATAATTCACTTAAATAATATGCCATGACCGTATAACTAAATTGTCCATGCATAACATGTACTAAGTCGCATTACATTCATTGTTATACCTTTGTAGGGAAAAGGCATAATAGCTAGGCAACGGGTGGGCCTGAAAACTCAAATTATCGACGCGGGTTGCCTAAATTAAAAGGGAAGTAGAGTAGACACTTGAATCAACTACATAATTAAAGAGTAGGTAGGCACCTGAAACAACCATTAAATAAATGGGGGAAGAATTGAAATCTATGGTTGTATGGGCCTGAAACAGCTAACCCCGAACGGAGGGCATAAATCCATTCAACATAGGACTTCCATAAAGTGTTATGTATTGTATGCTCATGTGCTTATGTATTTCATATGATTGTTTAATATAACTTGCTTGCCCTATTGTTTGATTAAGTATTTAATTTGAAAGTGAAATTCACTAAGTGCGCAAGCTTATACCCTTATAGTTTCCCATTGCAGTACGATCATCTATGGGCTATCCCCAATGGGACATTTCTTTCAGGTACAACTTTTGCAATTTAAGGAGCTTTTTGGAGAAGTCGGGACCTAGTTGATAGGCGTAGACTTCTAGTTGAATCTCCTTAATTATATGTGTGTGTGTGTGTGTTTAAGAGACTTTTGTGGACCCTAAAGACTTTTAATATTTTTGATAGGGGTATGCCCCTTGGATCTTGGTAATAGATTAATCTTGGTCATAACTATTATGATTTATATTCTTATTGCTATGTATGTTTTCTTAAGCTATTTCAATTCAAAGTAAGGTCCCCTGCATGGTGAACGTAAGCCTTGCACCTGGTGTCTAAACTCATGGGATGACTAAGGTTGTCATACTTGAATTTAAATATCGAGTGTGACGGACTATTGCGTTTAGGGTACCTTTTTGGGGCGTGGCACAAAAGGTTAACATTGTCAACCACACATGTAACTGCAACAAATGGCAGACATATTGAATTCCTTACTTACACGGTTTAGCTGCAAGTACTCATTTTAGGATGGACTATCACTCATTTAGTAGGCATTGGTATAGGTGGTCAAACCGGTTGCAAGTTTACAATGCCATTTCTTCTCGCTTGGTGATGAACTTGATTGGCCTACTCCTGCCAATTCCCAATTCTAGTGCCTGGTCGTAATGAGGCATGTGGAAAGGATAAGCTAATGACAGAGCGATACATGATGGAAATAGATCTTCATGGTCGGCTTGATAAACTCAATTGAAATTTATCTAAGAAAGAGGATCATAATCGTAGCATATGCCATGTAGAAATATATAGGCTTAGGTATTTATAATTACAACATTTATTGGATAAAGTAATCAAATAGTGTATACAATATGGTTGTTGCAATAAGTTGGCTAATTTATATTGGTACTAACATATTTTACTCTCATTATGCAGAGTAGATAGATCTTGGACCATTCGACCATTATGTGTTATCACAACATGACACCCATTAGTTGGAGGACATTTGGATTGCACAAGTACATGTCAACTCTCATACCTTGTTTATAATTTTTAAGGATAACGACTAGTACTCTATAATTTTGACTTTTACAAGATGGAGGAGATTGGAGTATATGCTACCAGGTGATGAATGTGTGGCTTTGTGAGTTACAATTGCGTTATGATTATGGAAGGAATAAGAGGATCCATGCATGATTCCGTATCTACAGATGACTAGTTTCTATGCAGTCAGCCACCTCCCATATGTTAAATTAATGGCATGCTAATTTATATATTGGACTAGATACGCAAGTAGCACATGTACTCTAAGTGTTTGAAGAAATTAAATTTTAGTTTATGATGAATTCATGCATGTATTGATGTTGATAGTGAAAAATGAATAGAACTTGAATTATTCGAGTGATAATAGAGTTCTACAAGCCTGAATGATGAATTTATGATTTAGGTTAGGATTATTGTGCATACACATGTGAAATGAGTATACAAGTGCAAGTGATCTTGATGATGGTTGATACTGTGTTTATAGGTTAGTTTGGCATAACTTTACAAACAAATAAGAACTTAGTAAAGAATTAGAAGATTTAAAACTTCAAAATTTTTGAAACAAGTATCAAAGGATAAATACCCTGTTTTTAACAGGCGTGCTCAAGGCCATTATATGCTCAGCAAGCTATTTTTTTTATGATCACGGCCGTGACATGGCTCGTGATCTCCTTTGAGTAGTTTTTAAAATATGAAACGGCCTTGATCATGACCATCACCAAGCCTGTTATCTCCCTTAAGTGTTATTTTCAAAGCTTAATACGACTAAGATTATGGTCGTTATGTAATGCGTGATCTTCTTGGGAACTTTTTAAAAGAAATCCTTTTACGGCTTGTTACGGGCATAATTTGTAATACGGCCTACATCACGAGCATGATTGAGGATGTTATATCCTAATACGGGCATGACAAGGCTAATGAGATCATCATGGCCAAGTTTACGGTCATGATGATGCCCGTGATAGACATCATGACCTTTGTCACGGGTGTGATAGACCTTATGATATCTGCAGTTGCTTTAGGACTTGGAAAGGGCGGGCATATGTGTGGGGAGCAGCCTGTTTGGCATGGCTGTATAGGCAGCTATGCTTGGCTTCCCACATTGACACAGGAGATATTATAGGACCCTTGTTTATCTTGCAGATATGGGCGTGGGAGCACTTCCTCCACATTGCCCCGATTCGTCATCAAGTTACAGCAGGCCGCCCACTGATCAGCCATTGAGATACGACTTTTGATGTCACCAGTATATCTAACCACTTGTTGATTGAGTACCAGGCATCATTCGATCGACAGACTGAGCACCATGTATGATTTTCTTTGCCTTCTCTCCTTCAATTTGATTTCCAACGTGTTGTTTCCCTTCAAATTGCTACTTTTTAATATTTTTGTTAACTGGTTGTCTAATTTTTCCTCCTTAAATAGGTTATGTGGGATCCTTACAGTCCCATTTTGGACTCCTTCCTCCTCCATACTACCAAGCGGGCAGCGACATTTGGCGATCTAGGGTACCGCTGGTGTGCTTCCACATAGTCGAGCACTACTACCCAAACAGAGTGCTCCGACAGTTTGATGGATTCCAGGGGATCCCACAGCTACCTGTAGATATGAGAGCCCGCATGAGATTGACATAGGGGACGTTCGAGTGGAATTGGCAGTCGGAGCATGCTAGGTTGATAGTTGAGTGGGATGGTCGGCATGATCGTATTGTCGATATGCCAAATTTTCCTACCGATACATCTGATGATTACTTCTAGTGGTACCACGCTATCAGCCGACGCTGGATCAGTCGCACATGGGCTATCATACGTTATATGGTACGGTCACTGACTCGATAACCTGTGTAAATAGATGTATTTTGTTTTCATGACTCACTTACTCACAACTTTACATTTTCTATGTTGATTGCGGGCAGATTTCATTTATAGAGTCCCAGACATGCATCCAGCTATTACTTCTTCTACTGCACAAGATGTCTATCGTGTAGTTGAAGAGTTAATGGGGCTCAATTTAAAACGATCCACCACCACTAGCCCCAGCAGCAGGACCACCACCATCCGATGACCCACATCCACAACCTAGTCAGAGGCGACGTCCACATAGGGAGAGGCGTGGGTGGGGACGGGGTCAGGACCGAGGCCATGGCAAAGGTATATAGATTGTGGACGAACCTGAGCCATCCTATGTACCGTCATTTGATCAGCCTGGCTCTTCCCAGTAATTCATGATGAGACTGGCCCATCGTCATCATCACACACACATCTGTTCGACACCCCCATGCCAGACGCGTCATATAGTGAGTTTCAGACCCCCCTAGCTCCACAGAAGAGGCGACCATGGGCAACGCATGATATGGTTAAGGGATTCACACAGGTAGAGCCAGACCCAGATCCAGTCCCATTTCATCCATGCAGTGGTGCTGGTGGAGATGAGGATGGCACAGTTACACAGATTGATCCATCCAACAACATCCTTATCAGCGTACACTATTCGCCCGTACCTTTGTTAAATGGGGACGAGGGAGGCAGGGCAGAGACCAGTATTAGTAGAAAGAAGATTTTCTCAATTTTTATGATTGTTGGATACATATTCTTATTTTTTTAAGATTACTGTATTCTTTCTCTTGTGTGCATTTGATGAAAACAAAAAATCGATCATTGATTTCGTATTTCATTTTCTTTCAGTTCTATCTTATCTTTGTGATGAAAAGTATGACAATACATTTGTGGTTTAATGATTTGGGATGAGAACTGCGTTTGGTTAGATTGAGTTTTGAAATACTACTGAAGTTTGAAAATTGTTTTTCAAGTAACAAAAGGGGGGAAGTAATTTGACCTGACCTCGTCTTTCCAAGAGAGGAGGTCAAGTTGCCTAAAATCAGAATTATTTTGATCCCGATGGTATTTTTGTAATTTTTTTTAAAAACATAATAATTTTTTTCTTTGCCCCAAATGCTTTCGTTTTGTGAAGAGGGCCGCGCGTTTTGATCAAAGGGCATGTGGTTCCATGTTATTGACATGTATCCTGAGTATGTCCTTTTTTCGTATTTATTTCTAAAAATAAGTATTTCCTTACGAAAGCCGTACTACAGTAAACTCCTCCAGGACCGTTACACATTTCCTTCCTCAAGTCTCGGATCGTCTCATTTATCTATCGAAAGGTAGGTGATATCAGAAACCAAACCAAGCTTTATAAACTATTACTGTTCCGTTTCAGCACAATCCCTGAACTAAACCCTTACTACAACCTAACCCTCTTCTCTGTGTGTGGAGTTCCATTTAGCGAAATGTCTACGATCAAGGACACGGTTCCCATCGTAACCATCGACAGCAGCAACGACGAGGAAGAAGAACGCACCTCCGCTGTCGTCAAATCCAGTTCCGCCGCCAACAATGGCAACTCTCCAGCCCAACCCACTGTCCTTACCAGACTGCAGACTCACAACGAGCAGCAACAACAGAATCCATCCTCCTCTTCTAGCGAAAACCTAATGCCTCGAAGCTTCTGGAAAGCTGGTAACTTTGAAGTGGCGGGACCCCCTACCACTGCTAATTATAATTCTTCTTCAGGTCTGTATCCCTTTCTTCGTACTTTCTTTTTGACCAGACTGTTTCTTTGTACTTAAGTTACTTATTTGTTAGTATTTGAGATTTTTTGTAGTTGCACTTTTGGCTACGTGGCAATGGATAAATCGACGTTTGATTTTTTCTTCTCTCTCTCTCTCTCTCTTTGGTGTGTGTGGAATGGGATTTGTATCGACTTTCTCGTCCAATGTATAATCAATCTTTAACTTGCAAGAACGACCGGCGTTCATTAATAAAACCCTTTTGTAACACTTCTTACCAGTATGTCGATTAAAGATTGTAAGAAACATTGCGATGTCAAAGGTTAGAAACAGTATATTTTTGGAGGTAAGTAGCGGTGGTGATTAACCTTTGGAACAAGGATAGAACTTTGTTTGACTTTCAGTAGGTTGATGGTGTAATGGGTAGGAGTGGCTGCTTTCTGTTTTTGGTTTGTGGAGATTGTAATGCGGTGACTTTGCTGGCATTGGGAGCATCTATGCTGGGTTGAGTCATGCCTAGGTGCATGGTTGGTTGTGGCAATTGGATATTGCCATCCCAACTATATAAGTGCAGCCTGAGGATCCCTTCTTGGCACATAGGAGATGTTGAGCTGTTGGGAATTTGGTCTCATTGCTATGGCTGAGTTACTTCAAGCCTATTTTCTGATTGGGCCTGATAAGAATCCATAGGATTCTACTAGTTATGAGGACTACAAAAATTAAAAGATTTCCAATATGTCATGGTCATCAGGACGGTGACATTAGCTTTCATCTGCATATTCACAACACGCCTAAAGCTTTAATGGTATGCCTATACAACTTCCATAAGAAAATTATCCATTTATGTTGTTTATTGTCCCAACAATATTGCTAGAAAAGTTGCAGATATTAAGTTATTAACATTTTCCGTGTTTTACATATTACAAGAAATTTGATTCCCCATCTCCAAAATTTCAACCATTAAATCCTTTGCTAAAGGAATAGTTGGAGTGGCTTCCTCAGTTCCTCCAGGTCCAAGCTGCATCACCTTAATCACCTAGAAATTCTTATTCTTCAAAAAAGTCGTGCAGCTTTGTTCTATAGTGCTGAGGTCTTCTAAGTCAAGGTCTTGCACACTTGATTCCAAGCCACCTTGGCCTTTTATAAATTTCCCCTCTACAAAAAATGTCTTCTACTGGATTTTTTTAAAAACACTTCTGAGATAGAAGGAAAGACGATTACTATATACTTTGCAAAGACAAGTGGATGCATTTGATAGTTTTATTCTTACCTCCGTGGTATGGAAACTTCCTTGTCAGTGGTCTATCCTCCTTGTAATTCTCAAGATCAACTTCAAACAATCATTTCTTGACAATAATGTACAAGGTAAGGGTACCATGAAGTATATGATAAGTAACTTATGATCTTGGAAACTCTAAATGTTAATAGCCTCGTCTTCCCTTTGCTAAGATTTACTTCACATAAAGAATAAGCTGTCCAAGGGGTTAACTGCCAAAAATGGCATCTCTTTGAACTCATCAAGAGCATTCTCCCTCTTGGATAGTGAGCTAGTCTAATATTTCTGCTGCTTAGGAGGTTGTATGCTGTGGTGCGGATCACTGGGAGGTTTTGCTTTCAAATTGGGTGGCTTATCAGGAGGTGCTGTGTTGGATTATGCTAGCAAAGATTGCAGGTCTGGTCACATTATGGTATAGTGCACTTTGCGTTGCATGTTGAATTAAGTGCCTTGTTCTGGGGGCATTATGTTTGTCCACAAGGTTTGGTGCGACCCTTTGCTTTGTCTAGTTCCATAGCTAGCATCTTATGTTGATTGTGAACCTGTTCAGGCTATGGTTTTGGGTTATACTTGTGCTTTGGGTCATCGACTTGATTTGGGGGTATGCTGGTGATAGAAACCGGATTTAGTTGCTCTCCCCCACTGTCCTTGCATTGCTTGCTGAGTCACCTCTGCTATATAGTTTAAAATTTCACTGACGTTGGATTGAAAAATGCGTAGAGTTGCTGTGCAATATCCTTTAGTAACTTTAAGTAGCCTTTGGCACCAACTCAAGTAAAGAGATCTGGGTCTGTTTGGATTGTCTGTTTTTCATCTGTATTTATATCTTTTTCAAAATGATATGTGTAAGTATATCCGATTTGCATCTAAATTTTATCTATATTTGTTCTATTTGATCTTTTGATGAGAACTGTCAACTTTTTTTTATCTATATCTATTTCTTGATAAATTATTTGTTAGCAAAAAGTTTGAAAAAGTGTCTGTATCTGTCGGAAAAAAGCCAAAACAAACAGACCCCTAAACTAGGTAAAAAAGGAAGCTTAATAGAAACTAGTTTATAACTTGTGTTAGCATGTTAGCTTGGTAATAGTATTGATAGAATAGATCAGGTACTCCCTTAACATGTTTGTAAATTCTAACATGAGAAAAGCCAAAAATGAAGAGATCCCAGAGGGCATGGGCCTACTTTTTGGCTTCAACCTTCTTAAGATATTGCATAAGTGAACTCTAGTTTATATGGATGGAGATCAAACATGGTCAACTAGGTGGACATCAATGTAAAATACATCAGATTGTCCTTGATTAAGCTCAATTTATCTTGCAACTTAAGTGGCTGATTAAGCGTTTTCAAACATGCTGAAGTCTCATCCGAAAGTTAAATTTATTTTTAATTTAATATTGCTTGTACTTGTCTCTGTGTGTGTGTGTTTATGCTTGAATTTTATGAGATTTGATTAGGAGTAGTTTTTGTTTTCTCTTTTCCAGTTTTATTTTTCTGGCTGGAGGATTTGTGTATCAAATTATTTAGGGTGAATCACCCATATTGATTTTCTGTCAACCTGGAGGGATCTGATACTATTAAGAGATATTATGAAATAAAACTCATTAGACTTAATTAATGGAAAGGACAAACTTTAAACACTTGCCTCCTTGAACACGTGAATAGGAGAAATTAAACCTCAAAAGGAAAGAGGATTACCCTCCCTTTCCTTTAGTAAAACATCCGGCATGGGCTATATGGAAAGGGAAAAGAAGAGAGAAGAGGGGGGTGGGTGGGTGGGGGGTGGCGTTGGCTTTATAAAGAGAGGTACTTAAGTCAAATATTCTTAGGGCGTTTGGACAAGAGGATTACCCTCCCTTTCCACTATTATGGCACACTATTCCATAGATTTGAAGAAGGCTTGGATTGGGCAGAACAACCATGCTACAAATTCAAATAATGGTATCAGAGCCCTTATGGCCTCACGGTTCACAAAGATTGTGGCCCATGATGGGTTGTCTAAGTCCATGTATTGAAGAACATGGGGACCGCTAACTACTGCTAAGCCAAGCCAAAAAATAATAATGAAAAAGTCCTGTGGCCTAAGACTTAAAGCTAAAAGAAGAAGGCTCAGCGAGGAAGATAGAGACATTATATGATGAAGACTTGTGGTGTCTAAGGTTCTACTTGAAGTACATGAATTGAAGACAAAGTCATAACTAGGCTTGACCAATTGGACTTGAGGGGGTTCTATTGGAAAATGTCTTTGGAGAAAAATCCCATGGTTAGATGGAAATAAAATGGGTAGCTATATAATGAGAGAAATGCTCAAGTTAAATTACCTTTGCACATTTTGACAAGAAGACCATTATTAAGACCTACTCTCTCCTTCTAGAAGGCCCATTCCTGTGGATTTTGATGAAGAATGGACCAGGACGACCATGCTTTAAAGATTCCAACAAATAGTCTTTAACTAGTTAGACTTAGCTCGCATATGATAGAAATCTAGTTGGAATTTGTGAAAAGAGAGAAAGAAGAGATAGCAAACTTTTAAAATATTCAATATTTCTTAAAAATATTTGACATAGTATATGTATATATATGTTTGCACAAAAAACTAGAATATCTTAGTACAAGTATTGTGGGCTTGCATATATAACTCAACGCTCCCTCAAGTTGGAGCATACAAATCATATGCACTAAGTTTGTTACAAATGAATCCAATCAATGTCAATAGAATTTTTGATTTGCAAAAATAATCTAGTATCATCTCTCAAACATTCTCTATGAGTATCATCGGTGAGATGATTATTAGTGAGATGACTATCTTTAGTGGTGCTTGACAAAATTTCCTAATCATTTTACTTCATTTTATATAATTAGGATCAATGGGCTTATGTTTAGAGATCTTAGACACCATAGGAACCACATTTGCCAGTAAACTTTTCTGATATTCAGCCACAAAATATTCGAGATTTTCTTATTTTCCATTGAAATGATGCTATGGGATTACTAAGCAATCACTCTAACCCCTATCTTACTATATTTTCTTAACTGTGTTAAGGGAATGGAGATGCCATGAGGGAAGAAATGAGTCTATTGGAAAAAAGAAACAAGAAAATGTAGGCAATTGTTAGTAAACCAAAAGGGAAATACGTTGTTGACTGCAAGTATAGCACTGAATTATGAGGTTGGTGGATCTTTTGACAAATATACAGTACGATCAGTAGTTGAGGTATTCACTTAGAGTTATGGTTTGGGAAATTTCCTAATGTCATGAAGGAGTTTGAATACAAATAAAATCATGGTGTCCATGCCCTTTTCATTAATTATTCAGCAGGAGGGGGATTGATCTTTCTTTTAATCTATGTGGACGAAATCATAGTAACTTGCAATGATGAGAGGGAGAAACATGAATTGAAGTAGAGACTATTTAAAGAAAATTTATGAAGTAAAATCACTCATAATATTATCCATTGAACCTTTGAGTGCATATATGTATAGGGAAAAAAAAACAAATCCGGTCATATTTTAATTAGATTAAGGAAGATCTATTAAGTCTGTTTAAAATGGAAAAATAATAAACAGAAAAGATACTAACCAAAGCTGATTTCATCAAATCTAGATAAAATCATATATAAGGCCTACTCGGAATAAAAAGATACTTAAAAGATACCGATATGACAGACTAAAAATATGAAATAACGGTTATGGTTGCTAGAAGTAGAGTGAAGGTTTGATATAGAGTTATTGCTTCAGCTAATTGTGAAGTGACTTGGCTCCAAGGATTGTTGAATGATTTGGAATTGAAAACAGATGAAACTCTTGCATGCAATGATAGTAAATTTTATGGGTACCGTGAAGAATCCAGTTCAACATGAGCAATGAAATATGTCAGACTAGATCAACGTTTTATACAATTAGAGATTGAAGATGGAGGAATTTGAGACATTTCAACAAAGTCACTACTAAAGCAATTTTCTTAAAAATTTCAAGCAGGTTAAAAATGATTGACAATCCTTAGTTGAAGGCAAGTGTAGGAAAGTTAGAGTACTGTTTTTGTAAAGTTTTTTTCTGCTTTTTTGGTCATCATTTTTCCTCTCTGTTTTTCGTATCTGATATTGGGGGATTTGCTTAGGAGTAGAAGTTAAGATTAGCAGGTAGCGGAGGATAGATTTAAATCATATCTGTTAAGATATGGTCTGATACTATTCGATCAATCTATGGCTTCAGCCCTTTTTATATATTTAATTGAACATTCAACAATAAATATGTGAGCTTTTTTTTTCCCCAAAATTTTTTCGGTACTAGCTATTTTATTAGTAAAATACTGAAAATACCTAATGAAATAAAATGTCAGGAGTTCCATTGAAGTTTTTCTTAGATATTTTTAAGGATTGCATAAATGCAACTCTTCATTAAACTTCTAAAGAATTAGTTGCAAATGCAGAGCTTACATTCCCTTCATTTAATAGCTTATGTGTTTCCTAAGTTGAAATCTAACACAGTGTAGGCTTTAGCTACCAGGTTTGCATTTGCAAGACATTGCTGGCATAGAGTGGAGTATAAACTAGCATGCTATGTTTATTCATACAGCTTTCTGTGTGATTAAGTTGGTATAAGATGATTTTGCAGAGCTACTGGAGCATGCTCGTGTCCATCCCAAATTTCTTCATTCCAATGCAACTTCTCATAAATGGGCATTTGGAGGTGAGTTTCAAGGATCCATTAGAGAACAAGCTTTGATGGAACTTTTCTTCGAGAACTTACATACATACCATGTAATTGTGTTAGAAGAGGCATGAAATTTAGTATTTGCTTTGCTTTAGATATCTTTGAAGTTGATACTTTATGTGTTTTGTTGCTTTCACAAAGTAGGCTTAAAGGGCATGAGCGCATGATTAAACCATAAAGTCTAGGCTTCTAATATCTATATATATTTTGAAGGTTTTTGTCATTTTTAACTTTCCATTATTAATACAGTCGGCCCTTTATAATTTTTCGTTTTGCAACTTGACCATTTCACTACTAAAAATGATTTTCTTTTAAAATCAAAGACATGAGTCCTTTATGCACAAACATGGAACTTAAGGGTGGGTTGCAACTTTTACATGATGGTTGTACCTTTCTCATGACTTAATACAGAATAATACAAGTAAATTCACGGTGCTGCATTTCTGGTGGAAGCTTTATAACTCTTTTTAGATGCAATAGCATTTCATATGAATATCGATAAATACTATGAATAGTTATATAAATCTAACTTTTTTGCGGTTAGTACAGTGAAACAATTGTATTAACCCCATATTTATAGCAATCTATGAAAACAAGTTGTTTAAATGTTAATTTTGATAATTTTTCTTAAACATATCGTTTTCTTGACATTACATATATTTGAGCAAAATCTATGCATAGCTTGGGGTTGTAACTAATTGATATATGCTTGGGAAAAATGAGTCAGTGTTAGTGCAAGAGGCATGTGCATATGTGATTAGCATGGCTGCATTGTCATCATTAGAGTTGTGTTGCCTTATATACAGTTGTGTTCAATGCTCGTGATCTTCATATTTGATGATATTGTCTTGAGAAATCTGTAAGATTTATATTGATGATGGTGGACTCTATATTACTGAATTGGCTATCTAATTAAGCAAGCTCAGTAGCAACTAGTAGCTTGGCTTTGGGGTGCCGAAGATGGCTCTTTATTATTCATATCTGTGTTCTCTAATTGAAACACATGTTGCAGTGGGACAACAGGGAAAGTCCAATTGCTCCATGTACTTAAATCATATCAATTGCTTTATATGTAATGAATTGAAATAAGATTCTGGTGTGAACCAAGATGGATTGGAAATAACTTCAAACATGGTATGATGGGGATGAATCATTTATTACTGCATACTATATCTGTTTGATGGATCATCAGTTGGATTAGTAAAGTGTCATGACTTTGATATGATGCGATTTTTCACTTAATCTCATTTTTTTGTGTTTTAAATGTTTACTGCGGACACATATTGGAAGATTCAGGTTCTACTTCATTTTGATAAAAGAAATAAAATATAGCACGTGAGTCAATCATGGTGGAGTTGCATTGGAGTGACAGAATACAAAGTGATTTTGTGCTCAATTTGATAGTGGATTCCTATCAACTTGAAGCACTTGCGTACTTGTATTGATATCTGTGGATGGGAAAGCATAATTGGTTTATATCTTTTTTGTGCTGTTTAACGTTTAATATTATGTATTTATTTTTAATAGTTATGTTTCTTTTATTTATTTATTTTTAATTTATGGTGCCTTTGCCTTATTATTGGTGACTTTTATCTGTGCTGGATCCCATGTTTGCTCCTGTTCTGTCACAAAAAACACAAACCTAATCACCCTTAATCAACTCTCCTAATTTTTGTCATTTAGTGGCGTCTACTTATTCATAATGTTCTCACGGCTAATTTTATGGGTCAATGGTCCTCGGTCTTTGAACTTGATAAATTATTTCATAAGTTTTTAGATGACCTAATTTTTTTCAGCCTCTCTTTATATGATGCTAGTTTATTTGATTCATAGAATTTTTGTGGTAGTTCTTGATGTGGTCTCTCTTTAGCTAGATGTCATCTTGGGTATGTATCTGCTGTCCTTTGTTTGCATTCCTAACTTGATCCTAGCATATACCACCTGGATTTCTTAGTATTATAACTTTTTCATGCCATGATTTTCTGGTTTACGTGTGAAAGTGAAGTTTTATCAGTGGATTAAAAGTTCTAGTAGTAAGTCATGTGAGGTTTGTGGTTGGTACTTGCGAATTCTATTAGGAAAATCGAACATTAATATTGACAGGATCATCCTTGGGGTAGGAAAATGCCTTGAATTGTTTCTTTCACATAAATAGATTTGAGTGTGTGCCTGGAGACATGTTTTCCTAATACTGACTACTTTCCTTGAATTTGCAGCTATTGCGGAGCTTTTAGATAATGCAATAGATGAGGTATGTCTCAAACATCGCTTGTAAGTTGAAACTAATTTCTACTGATGGAATGGCATATGATGGCACTATGCATTTCAATAATAAAAAAGTGTTATTCTTGCTAATTATGAATTTCTTTTTCTCAGAGATTTTCCATGTATATTTAATGTCACTATGCTTGGAGAATGTAGGGAGAGAGAGTTGCTCTCTCCTTTCTCTAGGTTTTTCTTTTTTCTTTTCAAAGTTTTCTGCTTTTTCTTGGGTTTGTGTTTTCTGACACTATGCTTGCTTCCCAAGGCCAGAAACAAATGCTTCTGTGGTTGGTTTTGAAAGTATCCATAGCATAAGGGTGTTGTCTAAAGCATTCAGAGCTAGATCTTTCCTTTGACATGACATTAGCTGACTTCATGGTAGATCTCTAGCATGTCTCTGGAAAGCAGAATATGAAATATCATGTGTCAAGAAAAAAGAAAAAGAGCAGACTGGTCTAGGACTTAGTGTGTAGATTGATTGTTTTCTCTTTAATGTTTTGCCTAGTGTTATCTTTAGGGTTCGAGAAAGGTAAAAATTGCAACTTTACACTGAAATTAAGGCAAGAATAAGGATTCATCTTGAAACAAGAGTTGTCAACAATGACCCAACTGCAAGAGCCAAAGCTCTCCAATAGTAAGTTTACTCTTCATATTCTCTAGAGAATTCCATAAAGCTGACAAGTTTTCAACTTATTACTTAGTATTACTCCCATGCTTATTTATAGGCCAAGACTTACAAGATGAAAGGAACAAACTGTTAAGATAGAAGGACTCATACATGCTCAAACAAAGACTAACACAACTTCTAACACATAGGATCATAATAATACATCTCCTTGAAGAAATGTTGTTGCCCTCAATGACAAACTAGAGAAACAAACACAAGTAGCCTATGCTGGTAACTTGACATCCCCCATCAATGGCTATAGCATGACCCATATCCTCCTAATCATCCATAATAGATTCTACTTTATCATCCAAAATGAGAACCCATGAGGATTTGTTAAGATCAACATGGCAAGGAGAGTAAGGTCGACCCCCTAAGGGGTGGACCTAGTAGTCAAGGTCTAAGACACATCATGATAATTTGTATGAGGTTTTGGGATTGAAACTGATATTTGATATGAAGAGATAGAATAAAATTGTTATGTGTTTTATTATGTACAAGATGAGAATATATAGAGCAATGTTTCTACCTACCCACCTAGTTTACACATAATTAATTACGATATCTAATTAATTTACATTCCTTAACACTCCTCCCTAAGTTAGAGCATAGATATTAATCATGTCCAATTTGTTACAAATATCATGGATTCTAGCCCTATTCAATGCTTTAGTAAAAATATTTGCCAATTGTGCTCCAGTCTTGACATGTTCTGTGAAGATCAGTTTCTGTTGTATCTTTTCATGGATGAAATGACAATCAGTTTCAATATGCTTGGTTCGCTCATGGAACACGGGATTAGACGCAATATGGTGAGCAGCTTGATTATCACACCATAACTGAGCAAGCATTGGTTCCTCAAGACCAAGTTCAATCAAAAGCTGATGAATCCATACTATTTCACACATTGATTGTGCTATTTTCCTGTATTTTGCTTCTGCATTCGGGCGGGATACTGTGTTCTGTTTCTTACTTCTCTAAGAAATTAGATTACCTCCAACAAACACAATATCTAGTAGTGGACCTTTTATCTATTTTGGATTCTGCTTAATCAATATCTGAGAAATACTTGATAGGATTATGGCCATTATCTTTATACACTAATCCAAGTCCTGGAGCACCCTTTAGATAATACTGAATTTGTTCTAAAGCTGCCCAATGATGTATTGTAGGAGAGGACATAAACTGACTTATAATACTAACCGGATACGCAATATCAGGACGGGTCACAGTGAGGTAATTCAACTTCCCAACCAAACGCTTATATCTCTCAAGATCTTTAAGTAATTCACCCTCTTTAGTAAGCTATATATTAGGAAGCATAGGAGTACTGCACGACTTAGCTCCCAATTTTCTCGTCTCTGTTAATAAATCAAGCACATACTTTCTTTGAGACAGAAAAATGCTCTTCTTGCTTCTTGTTAACTCAATACCCAATAAATATTTCAGCATTCCTAAGTCTTTTGTTTGAAATTGGGTTTGCAGAAATGATTTTAGAGAGGATATTTCTGCATTGTCACTTCCTGTAACAATAATATTGTCGACATAGACAACAAGAGGAATCATACCAGAGTTGGTGCATCTAAAGAATACAGAGTGATCTGACTTGCTTCTGTAAGCTAAAAGCTTCAATTTGCACGACTTAGCTCCCAATTTTCTCGTCTCTGTTAATAAATCAAGCACATACTTTCTTTGAGACAGAAAAATGCTCTTCTTGCTTCTTGTTAACTCAATACCCAATAAATATTTCAGCATTCCTAAGTCTTTTGTTTGAAATTGGGTTTGCAGAAATGATTTTAGAGAGGATATTTCTGCATTGTCACTTCCTGTAACAATAATATTGTCGACATAGACAACAAGAGGAATCATACCAGAGTTGGTGCATCTAAAGAATACAGAGTGATCTGACTTGCTTCTGTAAGCTAAAAGCTTCAATTGCCTGATTGAATTTTCCAAACCAGGCCTGAGGACTCTGTTTCAAACCATATAATGACTTTCGAAGACGACAAACTTTACCCAACTCTCCCTGAGTAACAAACTTAGGTGGTTGCTCCATATATACTTCTTCCTGCAAATCACCATGTAAGAATGCATTTTTGATATCTAACTGATATAAAGGCGAATGATGAGTAGCTGCTAAAGACATTGTCAACCGTACAGCAATCAACTTAGCTACAGGAGAAAATGTGTCTAAGCAATCTACACCATAAGTCTGAGCATAACCTTTAGCCACGGGATGAGCTTTTAATCGAGCAATTGATTCATTCGGATTAACCTTAACAGCAAATACCTACTTACAACCAATTGCCTTTTTTCCTGTTGGTAAGTCCACTAGATCCCATGTACCGTTAGTATCTAAGGCATTCATTAGCATCATGCCAGCTAGGATGAGAGAGAGCACCATGAATTGTCTTAGGAAGTGCCACTGTATCAAGTCATGCAATAAATGAAGATGACGATGATGACAAGTGATCATATGAAACAAAAGAAGAAATAGGATAGGTATATTGACGTTTACTTTTTCGAAGTGCATTTGGATGATCAAAGTCGGTTGGAGTTGGATTTGTAGAAGAAGAAGAGGATGGTTTAGGACATGAAGCAGACAGGTCTCGTCATCTGGAATACACATATCGGATAGGAGGCCTTGGTAGAGCTGGTGTTGGTGGAGATGTAATATGATAAACTAACATATCGTCATCCTCATCCCGTGTTGATTTTTCATCTTATGTTGACTTTTTAATTGATAGAAAGAATAGTGTTTTCTACAAATGTAACATTTGCTAACACAAGATACTTGTCAAGATGGGGGCAGCAACATCAGTATCCCTTTTGAACCGAGAATAACTCAAAAAGACACATTTAGAAGACTTTAGGATCCAATTTGGTTACCTGAGGACGAACATCACGGACAAAGTAGGTACTGCCAAATATTCTAGGTTCTATAGGAAACAATGATTTTATAGGAAAAAAAACTTTATAAGGAATCTCCCCTTGAAGAACAGATGAGGGAAGATGGTTGATTAGGAAACATGTAGTGGAAACTGCATCAGCCCAAAAATGTTTAGGAACATTCATTTGAAATAGGAGGGCTCTTGTTGTCTCAAAAAGATGTCGATTTTTTCTTTTAGCCACTCAATTTTGGGATGGTGTATCAATACCTGAAGATTGGTGAAGAATGCTATTTTGAATCATGTAAGTTTGAAATGAGTGAGAAGTACTCTTTGGCATTATCACTTCTTAATGTTTGGACAGAGGTATTAAAGTGTGTTTTGATCTTGGCACAAAAGGCAGTAAAATGAGAAAATACCTCAGAATGATTTTTCATAAGATAAAGCCAAGTCATGCTAGAGTAATCATCTACAAAAGTAACTAAATATCTAAAACCAGGTTTAGGTGTAATAGGACAAGGTCACCATACATCAGAATGGACTAATTCAAACGGCATTCTAGCTCTTTTATTGATTCTAGGAATTGAAGACAATTAATAGTGTTTGACAAACTGACATGACTCACAATCTAATCTTGAGACACTATTAAATTGGGAATAAAATTTCTTTAACACCGATAAAGAAGGATGTCCCAATCTACAGGGTACCTCAAATGGTGTGAGAACATTGGAGCATGCAACAGTTCTCGGCACTTGAGTGTCCAGGTTGTAGAGACCTCCTGATTCATGTCCTTTACCATAATCTTCTTCGTTATAAGATCTTGAAATACACAATGGTCAGGAAAAAATATGATACAATAATTCAAGATATAGGTGAGTTGATTGACAGATAGTAAATTAAAAGAAAATTGAGGTAAACATAATATTGAGACAGGGAAAGTTGTGGAGTAGGATCAATAGAGCCAGAACAAAAAATACATGACTTAGAACCATCTGCTAATGTGACATTTGTAGGACTTGTATAAGCCTGATAAGTGGAAAAGAGATCAAAATTACAGGTCATATGATTTGTGGCATCAGAATCAATGATCCACTTAGAAGATGAGGAAAGAAGACATGTATTTGGTTTACTTGACCGACTCATCAATAGCGGAGACATGATAGGATGCAGTCTTCAATGCTTTTTGGAATTGAGAGAACTTTGCATATTCATCAGCAGAGACAGTGATTGTCATATCAGTTATCTTGTTTAACAAATGAACTTATACTTCCTCTAAACCAGAAAGCAATTCCCAATAGTACAAAATAAGCCAAATGCAACTTCTAAACATGGTTCCAATACTCACTAACAACCTTAAACTCCTCAACCACTTTAACCAAACACCAAGTTTTCAAAACTACCAAAACAGAAATACTATACTCAACAAACCCAACACGGAAACAATACTTATAGTCAAACAAATGCCCAAAATACACCGCTCAATACAAACAATAATGAAATCAGGAACTCAAAATACTATAACCAGATTAAACATACCTCTGACGAACATCCAAGCCTTCGAACTAGAAGAAAACCTTCGATGGACACCACCTCCTAACCAGAAGATAACCTCCAGCGAAAAACGAGCCATGACTAGAAACGAACTCTAACTATAAGCGTTACTCAAACCCATAGCCACCGACCGACTTCAATTCCGATAGAAACCACGACTGTGGCTGAATAGATTTGGTACCACACCCAAGGTTGTCAGAGGCGAAAAGCGCACTCAAGGCGCTACGCCTTGTAATCGCCTGAGGCGAGAAGCGCAAAAAAAGCGCTCGCCTGAGTGAAACAAGGCGCAAATATTTAAAAAATTTATTAATATTATTTTGATACAGAAAACATCCATATTTAATAATGATGTTTAATTTAGACCAACAAAAACTATTTAAATAAGTCAAATATTAGGTTAATATAGCATCATATTCACAAAATGAACACTATATGCACAAAAACATTAAGATTTAAACCATTATAATAGTCTTTTTTTACAAGATAGTAAATATAAAACTAGACATTGACAAGTTCAATCATTCATTCACCCTTCTTCCTCATCATTAGCACCTTCCAAATAATCATCCCTACTCTCATATTCATCAACATCTTTTTCCATATCATCGCTCAAAACTTCTTCCTCCTCATCAATAATGACTTTTCTACTTGACAATCCCATAAATTGTGTTTGAGATCTAGTATTCCTCAATGGTTCCTCAACTCCTGTAGCTCTTGAAACATCTCCCTATGTCAAGTCATCATTCTCAAACACCAAGTCATCATCCGCCTCAACAAATGAGTCAACACCCATCTGTCCAATCAACCACTCCTTACTTTCATCAATGTCATCTAAAGATATAGGATCAACAACATCACGTTGATCATATCGAGCTTTAAGAGCTTGATTATACTTAATGAAAACTAAGTCATTTAAACGCTTTTGAGCAAGCTTATTTCTCCTCTTTGTATGTATCTGCAAATAATTATAATTATAATGATTAATATTTTGAACATGGTAGCAATTAGACTCAAATTGAAACTTTTATATGCTTACTTGCTCAAACACGCTCCAATTTCTTTCACATCCAGATGAGCTACATGTCAAGCTTAGAATTTTAATTGCATATTGTTGCAATTAGGGGTTGAGCTTCCATACAACCCCCACCATTCAGCTGTATAGTTAAAAGGGGGGAAAAAAAAAGTTTTAGTTGCTAAATAAAATACTATCATTATAATATAACATTTTTTTAAAGTTACCTGGTGCTTTTGTCTTCCTTGACCTTATGGCAAACTCAATGCCTAATAGGCCCTCAGCACGCTTATAAACAGAAATTTCTGAAATTATCTTATCTTGCATTTGAGGTTGAGGAACTAATCTCTTGATAGTGGCATATAATCCTGAAATAACTTCCTCATCAAACTCCATGCTTGGATTCTCATAAAAATTTGCAGGATTTAAAAAATGTCCAGCTGCATGTAATGGACGGTGCAATTGGCAATTCCATCTATCATCAATAATTTTGCTTACTTCCACATATTTTTCTTCATCACCATTGAATGATTTTGATATGCTTCCTTTGCTCTATCCATGCCATAGATGTATCCCATTGCTGGTTTTTTCTCACTATCAACAAGTCTAAGTACCCCCACAAGAGGCCCCATCACCTTAAGAATATAGGTGACATTATTCCAAAAGCTAACAGACAAAATTGTTTCACACACCCTTTTTCCCTTCACTTGCTTTGCCCAACTGCTAGAAGTCCAATCATTCGAAGTAAACATGGCCCTCAAATGATTTTTTTGATTGTGAATTGATTGCAATGTAAGGTATGATGTACAAAACCTAGTTTTCCCTGGACGGATGAGTTCTCTATTTTTTGTAAAGGATCTCATGGTATTCAAGAGACTTGTATGACCGTATATAAATCCAGTCATGTTGATTGCCTTCTCAATAGTTCTTGCTACTCGCGGAATCTTCCCAATATCCTCTAGCATTAAGTCTAAACAATGAGCAGCACATGGTGTCTAAAACAAATTTGGTCTCTTTGCTTCCAATAACTTCCCTATTAAAAGGACAATTAATAATATTTAAAAAACATTGCATATTTATATTATAACAATAAACTTAAGATAAAAGTAGATTCCAAAAACTAAAACTTACCTGCTAAAACATAATTGGATCCATTATCTGTTATTACTTGAACAACATTTGCTTCTCCAACCTCATCTACAAACTTGTCCAACAATTCAAATAACTTTTCTCTTGTTTTCATATATGATGCATCCACGATCTCACAAACATTGTTCCCATGGCAATTAACTAAAAAGTTGATAATGCTCCGATGAGTTCGACTTAGCCACCCATCCGACATAATTGAACATCCAAGTTTTTTCCAGGAATCTTTGTGCTTTTGAAGTAATCCATCAGTATACTCAACTTCTTTCTTAAGAAGTGGAACTCTTAACTCATGACAACTTGGAGGTTTCATGTTTGGTCCATATTGGCCAATGGCTTCAATCATCCATTTAAATGAATCAAGATGCGCAACATTAAATGGAATACCCGCTTGATAGAAGAAACGAGCAATGTATTGGCAAGCTTGCTCTCTTTTTTGTTTGTCATATGCATCATTCATAGTAGATTGCATCATTTTTCCCTTCTTTCTCATCTCAACAACATGCTCCGGCCTTATTGATACAAAAGCATCCATAGGCCCCCTCTTCTTTGAAGCCATGGAAGTAACAACTCTCTCTTTGCCTTTATTACTTTTCCCCACATCTTCATCATCCCTAATTTCAATGACATTATCAAAATTATCAAAATCTGGCATTTTATCATAATGTTCTTTTTGACTTTTTTTTTCATTCATAAAATCCTCTAACTCTTTTCTCACTTCCAGAGGACATTTCAAACATTTTTTTCCATTCCTATTGTTCCCCACTTGATGTTGTTTGGCTCTATAAATCCCACCCTTAGTGACTTTTTGACAAAACATACAAGTCACTGAATTTGTATCATTTTCATTAGCCAAATAATTGTATTTCCATCCCGGATCACTTCGTTTATTCCCACTTCCACTCCCACTAATATTGCCCGAGTCCATATAAAATATGATTGCACTTTATCTAAAAGATATATATTAAAAAAATTTACCATTAGTGAGGTTAAACATATGTCCACAGTCCACAAACATACATACATTTATTTTTTCTAGTACTAGGGGGGGAAAAAAACAGTTTTTTTTTCCTGATTTTATATTAACTGTATTTTTTTTATTTTAATTATTCCTTTTTATTTCTGGATAGAATAAGTGATAGAAAAAAGAATAATTTTTTAGGCATTATACTAGTGGGGAAAAAAAGAGTTTTTTTTTTCTATGATTTTATATCAACTGTACTTTTTTATTTTAATTATTCCTTTTATTTCTCTGTATAAGTAATTATTTTATTTTTCCTCTATCACATTCTGATTTTATAAGTGACAGAAAAAAGAACAATTTTTTTTAGGCATTATACTAGTGGGGAAATTTTTTTTTTTTCCTGATTTTATATTGAATGTACTTTTTTATTTTAATTATTCCTTTTTTTCCGAAATAAGTAATTATTCTATTTTTCCTCTATCATATTTTGATTTTATAAGTGATAGAATTTTTTTTTTTAGGCATTATCCTAGTATGGGAAAAAAACGGTTTTTTTTTTCTAATTTTATATTAACTTTACATTTTTTTAATTATTCCTTTTTTTTTCTTGGATAAGTAATTATTCTATTTTTCCACTATCATATTCTGATTTTATAAGTGACAGAAAAATGAATAATTTTTTATAGGCATTATACTTAATTTTTTTTTGCTAGGTAAGTAATTATTTTTTTAATTATTGTAATAAATTTATATTTACTATTAATATTAACATTTACTTTTCCTAATAATAGTAGATTTCATTATACAATATAAAATAAATAAACAACAAATAACATTCTGCTTGTATTTTGTAATTTATAGTAACAGAGTGAATATAAAATAAATTAACAGAGAGTGAATATAAAATAAAAAAATGAATGATTTCAAACGTAAGTGAGGTGTGAGAGAAATAAATTGTGTGAGTGAGTGAGAAAGTGTCAAAACACTCAAAACAAGTGCCAATAGAAAATGAAAAATCAGACAAGTGTCCAACTCCACCAACCAGTCAAGTATTATGCATGCAATAAAATAAGGAGAAAAGTATCATTATTTTACCTGATGGAAGAGTTAAAGGTACTGTATTTGTTTTGTTTCTTTTGAAAGACAAAAGAGAGAGAGGTTTTCTGCCTTTACCGTGAGTGTGAGAGTGAGAGAAGTGGGGTAGGGTTTTTTTCAAGCTTTAAAAGCTACTTTACTCTTTATATTTAATTTGTTTTGCCAGCTGTGGGGTAGGGTTTTTTTTTTTCTGTTTATGGTTTCTGCCTTTTTGGTCTTAATTTGAAAAACGAAGTTGTTCTCTTTTTTTTTTTTTTTTTTTCCCTGTTCAAAACAGGCGCTTGCTTTGCTCCTTGGGCGCCTTGCGCCTCAGCGCAAAAGGCGTGCGCTTCACTGAATGCGCCTCGCCTTTGGCTTCGCAAGGCCTGCTGTGCACCTCGCCTGAGCGCCTAGCGCAAGAAGCACGCGCTCTGACAACCTTGACCACACCACGCGGTTGAATAGATCCCAATAGCCGACCACAACAGAGCTTGAAACTTCAACTAAATGACTTCTAATAAGATCAGTAGATCAATCCAACATCAATAGAGAAACAACATTACCAAGTTCCTAGATGGTGGAAAAATCTCCACTGCCGACGAAGAGCTGGAAGCTGAGAGCTTTAAAGCTGTGAGACTGCACATCCTTTGCTCGCCGAGTTCATGCATGGCCGATCATTGCGGTGTTTCTTCCTACACCGATACTAAAAAAAAAAAAAAAAACAACAACCTTCCCACACTTACTCATTCTTGAAGTAGCACGTTGCTCATTGGGCCAACAACAACGAAAAACTTAAAAAATTTTAATTCTCTTACTAAGACTTTGATACCATGATATTTGATATGAAGAAATAAATAAAATTGTTATATATTTGTTATGCAAATATAATATATATAAGCAATGTTTTCTTATCGCCTACCTATCACATAATTAATTATGATATCTAATTAATTTACATTCCTTAACAAAAACCTAAGTGGACATTTCTCTGGGTAGTTACATATGCAAGCTATTCTTACTTGGTGCATCTTGTAGTGTGATCATGTGCTCGAAGGTAGCCGGTCCTAACTGCCGTGAGCCCTTATTTCTTTTTCCCTAATTTCTGTATGTGTCATCTATTTATGTCGTTACTGTCTTGAAATTTGAACTTTTAGCAGCCTGTCCTACATTCTTTGTGTACCCACATAGACCAACCTTGGAGCATTGTGAGTTGTGTAATAGATAAAACATGATCTGCATCTTGCATGTTACCATAAAAGGCATAAAGCCTTAAAATGAGAGGAGACAAAGGTGTTGGTTCTCAAAGGCATAATTCCCATGCAGATGACACAAAAATTCCCAATATGAACTCCCACTCAACATTGTAAACCAACTGAAAGCTTTCTCCGATTAGAGGATTTAATTTTTCTACTCTCACCATTGTCTTCCCTTAACCCACCAATAAATACCAATTACTGTGTTCAAAATCACTAATCTTGAAATACTCCTTAAGTCCATCAACATATTATCTACTGATGAATTTGCCTTAATCTTGACAAGCTAACATAAGGATTGAAAACTTCTTGTTAAACAGAAGAAAGTGCAAATTGAAGTGCTCCAACCAAGATAAAGTCTACAATGCAAAAATTTAAGCCTTTGTATACCTTACATGCACAATTCTGTTGCACCCGCTTTCCTATATCTTGTAGTCTGATTTATGTCAAAATACTGTTCAGTTTTGCTAGCCATGAAGTTGAATCCTTGCCATCACTGTAGCAAAGAAACTTAATACATAATACTTTGAAGCAAGGTCATTCTAGCTATAATCATAGTTCTTGAAGGAGGTGACTATTCATCCTCTAAGCTAGCACTGTCCGCCAATGATATGAACATCACCATGAACCTGAGATCCTGTAGATTTAAACTACATAGAATAAAATTAATTGCAGAATCATAGAATATGGTACTATGAAAGATTAGAATGATTTTTTGTAATCAACTTGATGGCATGGCTTAAGAGATCACTAAGAGCAGTTGCTGGATGTTGTTATGAGATCCATGTACAAATGGAATGATGTTGACTGATGTGAGCTGGTGTATGGAGAATGAAGTTGTGCAATCTCCCTTATTTTAACTACATGAACGGACATCTGGTGAACAAGCAATTGCTCATCTCCTGAACATACTTTGAGATGTTTCTTCATCCGAGCATGCATATTGCAAATTGCCCTCACTTTGGTAATCACATGAATAAAGTGTTCCTCACTCTGTCTGTGACATTACAAATTGTCCTCACTTTAAAGATAAGATCCAACTTCATTGCAGATTGCCTCTGAGATCTCATTTCATCATTAGAATAGACATTTTACGATTTCTGTAAAAGGATCCAAATCCAACAACGTTGTTCAAGAATTGCATACAGTCATCTAATGCATCTTATGAATGACCGCCACAGACACACCCAACTGTTATGTCTGGTTCGAACTAGTAAAATTCAACTTTAAACTGAAATTGGGCAAGCACGAGGAATCTTATTGATTATGAAGGAAATTGAAACAAAAGTTAACAATGGCAACTCCAAAACTGAAGCTGTCAAATATTAAGTTTCCCTCCAATTCTCTCTAAAGTTCAACAAACTAACAATTCTGATGTACTGCTAAGCACTACTCATAGCCTATTTATAAGACACACAAGATTAAAGACTCATATATGAATTCATATAAAGACGAACACAACCATCAACAGATAGAGTATACACCTAATTCTTTCCTCCTTTGGCCGTGATTTATTTTAGATTGTTGCTATATTAAATTTGCTCTATCACTTTTTCTTCTTTTAACGTATTAATTCTTTTTATTAAATGAAGGAAAAAAAAAAAAAAAAATCTACGTTACCCAAAAATATAGTTTCTTTCTCTGTATTTTTAATACAAAATGGTGCACATTTGTGAAGGTTGATAAAGTTGATATTATAAGGATAGTTCTCCAGCTTACTATTCAATAAGTTTTCTTTTCTGCATGGAAATGACCTTATGCTCATGTAAGTGAAGGATGCTGATTCTAATTGTGTTACTTGATACAGAATGGTGGAATGACTCCAAAGCATTCGTAAATGTATGACTTGGTTATCTTCGAAGAAGACAAACACAACAATTGACAATGTAATCCTACTATCTTTCTTTAGTATTTACTTTCTCTTCCTTGATTTAGTTTTAATACTATGATCATTTTTAGTTTTTACTTTCTCCTCCTTGCTTAGCAAATTTTCACGCACCTCTTCTTTCTGAAGATCAATCAGCTCACTTATCCTGAATTTGTAACGTTTAGGCACTTCCCTCTGTTTCTTTTTGCTAATTGATAATTTTATTGAAATACTTGTTCTAAATTTAAATTGACTATCATTATGAAGTTACAGCTTAGCATTGAAAAATGCATTGCTCGTTAGACTTTTTCTTATAGAGATACAAATTCAGAACCCTTCTTCAGTGTTAGGGCAAATACCTTTCTACTCAATCGAAAAGCTGGGTACTGGTCTCTGCTCCCTTATGCTTTGTCTTACGTGTGAGGAAAGAATCACAGAATTTTAGTAACATTGATATACCTCTGATGATGCCATCTCTTTATCAACTCATCTTTTAAACTCATGTACTGACAAGTATTAATCTTGCTTGACCTAATGTTACTGTTCTGATATGTTTCTAGCATACCAGTTTTCTTTGGGCATGTATTAATAACGCTCTTCTTTCTTTCTACTTTATAGTATCTACAAAACACTCATTCTTGTTCCTTCTTTGAATAAGTAAGGCCATGGTAAAATTACTATTCCTAAGGAATGGATAACGCCATAATTGGATTTTCATTTTGAAGAAAAACAAAGGAGAAGAAATTTTATCTCTCTTTCTTATTCTTTTTCCTTACAATATGCATATAATATATAGAGATTACATGAGGATAAAAAAGGAAAAAAACTGCAATACATGGAAAAACTTTAATACATGGTATTTCAAAATATATTCTTTCTAAAAATAACCAAATTTAATTATTCTCCTATTATTTATGTTGGAGTATTATGTTTTCAATGTAACATAGTTAATATTGTAGTAGGTAAAATAACCAACAATCACATGTTTATGTATATATAAGTGTATGTATTAATATCAAATAAGTAGAAAAAAATTATTTTCACAAATATTTTCTCTAACATGGTATCAGAGCAATTAGAGTCTTAGCTTAAGTTTTTTGTTTTCGTTGCCTAAGCAACGGCGTTTTTTTTTTTCCTCTTCTTTGTGCGCATCGACTCCTTGAGTGACTGTGAGAGTGTGGTTGTTTGTCACCGCCAACCTACGAAGGAGAACCCACTGATCGAAGCACCCACAAAACCCCGCGACCAGACGATTACGCGTGGGTCTCACACGCCTCTCAAAGGTTTCGGCTTTCCAGTGCTCTGTCCGCGTGGCCCTTCCACCATCTGGAAGCGTCGAAACGTCTTGGTAAGGTTGATTCCACCTTGTTTGATGATTGGGTAGACCTTATTCATTCTTATTCGAAGTTGTTTGGTGAAAAAAAATTTCACCATTGTTGACATGTTTGGACGTTTTTTATCGTGCTGATTTGGTTTTTTGCTAGTTGGTTGATTCCACTAGTTGGTTGGTTTCCTGGTTGATCTGGTTGATTTGGTTTTTTTGCTCGTAGTAGTGTTTCTTTTGAGCAGATTGGTGGTGGTTTGTTTTTTGACGACAGTTAAATAACTATTGGGTATTATAAATATCGATAAAAATGGATCATGTAGATACTAAGTCTGTAATTGATATGATTTCGGTATCTACCAAGATTACTGAACACAAGTTGAATGGAAATAATTTTATTGCGTGGAGTAAAACTGTACGGGTATATTTGCGGAGTATTGAAAAAGAAGATCACCTTACTAAAAATCCTCCGTAGATAATATGAACAAGCATGGTTACGTGATGATGCTCGATATTTTTCAATTACGAAATTCTATTGATAGTGAGATTATACCTTTGGTTGATCATTGTGAGTATTAAAGTAGTTAATGGATTATTTGGAGTTTATGTATTGAGGAAGAGGAAATATTTCTCGTATGTATGATGTATGTAAAGGTTTTTATCGTGTTGAACAACTTGATGAGTCTCTTACCAGCTATTTTATGAACTTTGAGAAGATATATGAGGAGTTAAATGTCTTACTATCTTTTAGTCCCGATGTAAAAGTTCAGCAAACTCAACGGGAATAGATGGCAGTAATGAGTTTTTGGCTGGCCTTCGTCTTGAATTTGATGGTGTCAAAACCCAGATTCTCTCTAATTATGAGATTTCATCTCTTCAAGAGACTTTTACTAGGGTTCTTCGTACAGAGAAGCATATCCCTGTGACATCATCACACTCCACTAGTGCTCTTGTTGGTCAAAATAGTCGTTCCTTCAGTGGAAATGGGAAGATAATGTTCGAAGTTAAAATTCAAGGGGAGTAGTGTGTTAATATTGTCATGAACCAGGACACACAAAACGTACTTGCAAGAAGTTGCAGAATCGTACTTAAAAGAGACCATGGCACATATTGCTTCCACCAAGGTTGTCCCAAGTTCTGAGTAGACAGTTACAGTTTCCGCTATGAGTTTGCCAAATTTTTCCAGTATCAAGAGGCTTTGAAAGCTTCCTCTCATCATTTGTCTGCTAGTGCTAAAACAAGTAAACCATCTCAGTGTCTTCTTTCCTCATCATCCAAGTGGGTCATCGAATCTGGTGCTACAGATCATATGACAAATAATCCAAATCTCTTCTCCATGTACCAACCATACACATCTCCTATGAATGTTACTCTTGCAGATGGCTCCAAATCACATGTTCTTGGATCTGGTACAATTAATCCACTTCTTCCATTTCCTTATCTTCTGCGTTAAGTTTACCTCAATTTTCGTTTAACTTACTATCAGTAAGTCAAATTACTCGATCAATGAATTGTTGTATCTCATTTTACCTTGATCATTGTCTATTTCAGGATCTTATGACGAAGAAGATTATTGTAGAGGACATGAATCAGGGGGTCTCTATATACTGGATACACAAGTGCCAAGTTCTGTTGCATGCTTGTCTTAACACCTTTTGAAGCTCACTGTCGTCTTGGACCTTCTTTATCTTTGTTACAGAAACTTTATCCACACTTTTCTCAAGTTTCTAATTTAGATTGTGAATCGTGTTATTTTGTTAAACATCATCGTTTGTCAAGTTTGTCTAGAATCAATAAAAGAGCTAGTCAACCCTTTGAATTAGTTCATTCAGATGTATGGAGACCATGTCCCGTTGTTTCTAAGACAAGTTTTCGTTATTTTGTTACTTTTGTGGATGATTATTCTCGCATGACTTGGCTTTATCTTATGAAAAATCATTTAGAAGTGTTTTCTCATTTTTCTACTTTATGTGCGGAAATAAAAACACATTTTAATGTCTTTATGCGTACATTAAGAAGTGATAACGCCAGGAATATCTTTCTCATTCATTTCAGACATTTATGCTTCAAAATGGCATTCTTCATCAATCTTTTTGTGTCGATACTCCTTAAAATGGAGTGGCTGAAAAAAAAAATAGACATCTTCTTGAGACTACCAGAGCTTTTTTATTTCAAATGAAAGTACATAAACGGTTTTGGGCTGATGCAATCTCCACTGCCTGTTTTTTGATTAATCGTCTCTCTTCATCTGTTCTCAAGGGAGAAATTCCTTATAAAGTGTTGTTCCCTACCAAACCATTATTTCTTATTGAACGTAGGATATTTGGTAGTACATGTTTTGTTCGTGATATTCGTCCACAAGTCACAAAACTTGATCCTAAATCTCTTAAATGTGTCTTTTTGGGATATTCACGAGTTCAAAAGGAATACCGATGCTTCTGTCCTCAACTTGATAAGTATCTTGTGTCCATTGATGTTGCTTTTGCAGAAAACACTTCATTCTTTTCATCCCTTGAGCCCTCATAACAAGAAGAGGAGGACAATATATTACTCTATGAGATTTCATATAGGTCTTCACACTACACCACAATCACCACCTCCACTACTGTCAACCTCACGGCCTCCAATTACCCATGTGTATTCTCGAAGACGAGCACCACCAGCTCATGTCCTGCACCAATCTCTTCTTCTTCAACAGATCCAACCTCAAGTGATCTTGATCTTCCAATATCTCTTCGTAAAGGTAAAAGACAATGTACTTACCTTATTTCTTCCTTTGTGTCATATGACCATCTATCATCTTCGTCATCTTACTTTGTTGCCTCTCTTGATAATGTATCCACTCCTCGTACTCTTCACGAGGCTTTATACCATCCTGGTTGGTATACTGCAATGATAGATGAGATTAATGCTTTAGAAGCAAATGGTACATGGGATTTGATAAGCTGGCCTGCAGGTAAAAAGGCTATTGGTTGCAAATGGGTATTTGCCATTAAGGTCAATCTAGATGGATCTATTGCTCGTCTCAAAGCTTGTCTTGTGGCTAACGGTTATGCTCAAACATATGGCATAGACTATTCAGACATTTCTCTCCAGTAGCTAAATTAACATCTGTTCGACTGTTTATCTCATTGGCTGCTACTAATGATTGGCCTTTACACCAATTGGATATTAAAAATGCCATTTTACACGGAGATCTTCAGGAGGAAGTCTATATTGAGCAACCACCTGGGTTTGTTGCTCAAGGGGAGAAAGGAAAAGTTTGTCGCCTTCATAAATCGTTATACGATTTAAAGCAGAGTCCTCGTGCATGGTTCGGGAAGTTTAGTCAAGCAGTTGAAAAGTTCGGGATGATCAAAAGTAAGTCTGATCACTCGGTGATTTATAAAAATTCTTCATGTGGGATTATTCTTGTTGTTTATGTGGATGATATAATTATTATTGGAGATGATGAAAAAGGAATACACTCTTTGAAAGAATCTCTTCATAGCCAATTTCAGACAAAGGACTTAGGGTCATTGAAGTATTTTTTGGGTATTGAAGTAATGAGGAATAAGAAGGGTATTTTCTTATCTTAAAGAAAGTATGTGCTTGATCTGTTATCTGAAACAGGAAAGCTAGGAGCAAAACCATGTAACACCCCAATGACAACTAATATACAGTTCACTAGAGATGGGGAATTATTTGAAGATCCTAGAAGATACAGGAGGTTAGTTGGGAAGCTAAATTATCTCATAGTAACCCGTCCTGATATTGCGTATTCTGTCAGTATTGTGAGTCAGTTCATGTCTTCTCCAAAAATTCATCATTGGACTGCTATAGAACAGATCTTGTGCTATTTGAAAAATGCTCCTGGACAAGGTATGTTATATTAAAATCATGGTCATTCTTGTATAGAATGTTTTTCTAATGCTGATTGGGGTGGTTCCAAGGAAGATAGAAAATCCATTACAGGTTATTGTGTTTTCTTGGGAGGAAATTTTATTTCATGGAAGAGCAAGAAGCAGATTGTTGTATCAAGATCTAGTGCAGAATCAAAATACAGAGCTATGGCTCAACCTACATGTGAGGTGACGTGGATATATCAAATTTTGGCTGAGATTGGATTTAAGGTTCCTTTACCAGCAAAACTTTGGTGTGATAACCAAGCTGCTCTTCATATTGCATCCAATCCGGTATTCCACGAAAGAACCAAACATATTGAAATTGATTGCTACTTTGTTCGTGAAAAGATACAGCAAAACTTAATCTCTACAGGTTATGTGAAAACTGGAGAACAACTTGGAGACCTTTTCACAAAAGTATTGAATGGGAGTCGAGTTAGATATTTATGTAACAAGCTGGGCATGATAGATATCTATGCCTTAGCTTGAGGGGAGTGTTGGAGTATTATGTTTCCAATGTAACGTAGTTAATATTATAGTAGGTAGGATATACCAACAGTCACATATTCAGTGTATATATAAGTGTATATATGTACAATCAAATAAGTAGAAAAGGAATTATTTTCACAAATATTTTCTGCTAACAATTTACAATAATTATTAATTCTCCTATTATATACAACAATCTAATTAATTTTCTTATTATTTACAGCTCACATGTCTCAATAATTAATTTTACAGCTCGCATATCTCTACACTCCCCCTCAAGTTGAGGAATAGATGTTTTCCATTCCCAGCTTGGACATAAGATCATGAAAACTTGAACTACTCACGCCCTTTTGTTAGAACATCTGCTAATTGTCGTCCTGTTGGAACATAGGACATACACACTAACCCTTCCTCCAGTTTTTCCTTGATGAAATGTCTATCAATTTCAATATGCTTTGTCCTATCATGTTGTATAAGATTATAAGCAATATTGTTGGTTGATTTGTTGTCACAATATAGTTTCATAGGACCATCCTGTTTGATTCTCAAATCATCTAATATAATCTTAAACCAAAGTAATTCACACAATCCTTGAGCAATTGCCCTAAACTCTGATTTGGCTGATGATCGTGTCACAACATTCTGTTTTTTACTCCTCCATGTTACCATGTTACCTCCAACAAAAGTACAATACTCGGTAGTTGATCTTCTATCCACTAGAGAACCAGCATAGTCAGCATCGGTATAGGCTTCTAGAGTAAGTTTGGAGTTCTTTTTGAACAAATTTCCCTTTCTTGGATTGCCTTTCAAGTAGTGAAGCACTCTATAGGCAGCTTGAAGTAAGATTCTCTTGGATCATGCATGAATTGGCTGATTACACTAACTGAATATGCAATGTCTGGTCGAGTGTGGCTTAGATATATAAGCTTACCAACCAATCTCTGGTACATTCTTTTATCAACTGCTGGTTCTTCCTTAGCTTCTCCCAACTTGTGATTTAGATCCATTGGAGTAGAGACTGGCTTACCACCAATCTTTCCTGTTTCTGCTAATTAATCAGTCACATATTTTTGCTGCGAAATAAAAATTCCTTGTGTGGAATAAGCCAGTTCAATACCGAGGAAGTACTTCAGTTTCCCCAATTCCTTTATGTCAAATTCTTTGGTTAGCCATTGCTTCAACTCATACTTTTCTCTTTCATCATTTCCAGTTACTATGATGTTGTCTACATAGACTATAAGTGAAGAATTTAGGAGTAGAGAATAATTCTTATTATTCCTCCTCTTCTTCTTCTTGTAATAATTTTTTACATAATAACATAACGTTTATATATGATTACAAGAATGCTATATTAGGAAAGAGAATAAATCCTAATAAAACCTCCTAATATTTAATTCCTACAGCTAGTATAATAATATCAGTCAACACTCCCCCTCAAGTTGAAGCATAGATATCACACATGCCCATCTTGTAAACTTAAGTATGATAGGTCCTGTGACACAACCCTTTAGTGAACACATTAGTTTGTTGCTTATCAGATGTCACATGATGTAAGCTCACGACACCATCAGTCAATTTCCCTTTAATGAAGTGTCGATCAATCTCTATACGCTTGGTTCGGTCATGTTGAACTGGATTTTATGCTATACTAATAGCAACTTTGTTGTCACAATACAAGGAGAGTGTTTCTTTGCCTGACAGACTTAATTCTTCTAATATCTTCTGTAACCACAAAAGCTCACAAACCCCTTGAGCCATAAGCTTTGTATTTTGCTTCAACACTTGATCGAGCAACTACAATTTGTTTCTTGCTTCTTCATGTTACTAGGTTTTCTCCTACAAGTGTGCAATAACCAGTGGTGGACCTTTTATCACTTGGAGATCCAGTTCAATCTGCATCTGTAAAGCCTTCTATCTGAAGGTGACCATGCTTGGCGAATAGTAGTCTTTTTCCTGGAGCAGACTTTAGGTATCTCGAGATGCGAAATACCGCTTGCATGTGTGATTCTCGTGGATCATGCATAAACTGACTCACTAGACTGACTGCATATGCAATGTCTGGTCTAGTGTGTGTGAGATATATCAGTTTTCCCATCAATCTTTGGTATCTCCCTAAATCAACTGAATCACCAACTCTAGCCTGCAGCTTGTGGTTGTTTTCAATAGGAGATTCTGCTGGTTTACAACCCAACATGCCAGTTTCTTCCAAGAGATCCAGAATATATTTTCTCTGAGAAATAAAGATACCTATCTTTGATCTAGCAACTTAAATTCTTAGGAAATATTGCGGTTTTCCTAGATCCTTGATTTTAAACTCTTGGGCTAAAAGTTTCTTCAATCGAGCCATCTCTTCTTTATCATCTCTTGTCATCACTATATCATCAACATAAACTATGAGAATAGTAACTTTACCCTCATTATGTTTAATAAATAGAGATTGATCTGCATTGCTTTGTTGATGGTCGAAAGAGATCATGGCTTTGCTGAACCTGTCGAACCATGCTCTAGGAGATTGCTTTAATCCATACAAGGCTTTTTTCAGTCTGCATACTTTCTCATGTGTTGTTTCATTATCAAATCCAGGAGGGATCTCCATGTACACTTCTTCTAAATCCTCATGTAGAAAGGCATTTTTCACATCAAATTGCTGTAAATCCCAGTCAAGGTTGGCTGCACTTGATAACAAGATTCTAATGTTGTTTATTTTAGCTACTGGAGCAAAAGTTTCCTGGTAGTCCACCCAATAGGTTTGAATGAATCCTTTAGCGATCAATCTAGCTTTGAACCTGTTAATTGATCCATCTGCTTTGTGTTTCATAGTGCACACCCATTTGCAGCCTACTAATTTCTTTCTAGGTGGAGAGTTGACAAGCTCCCAAGTCTCATTCTTAGTTAAGGTTTTCATTTCTTCAATCATTGCTCCCTTCTATTTAGGATCATTGAGTGCTTCCTCCAATCCTGTGGAATAGACATAGATGAAATGGACAAGGCAAAAGCTCTATAGGCGGGAGACAAAGAATCATAGGAAATGAATTTAGAAATGGAATGTTTAGTGCTGGTTCTTAACACCTTTTCTTTGAGAAATAGGTTTATTTAAATCATCAAAAGGTAACTCACCATAAGAGGATGGTTCTTTGCAGCACATAATAGGTTTCTCGATGGCTTCTTTTGCCATGTCTTTGTCTTTCCTTGAGTACCTCTTCAAATTAGGTTTGTCTAAATGCCTAATTTTCTCCCTTTGGAGAATAGTCTCCTTTTGACCATCACTTTCTCTTGGGTAAGATCAGTAAGGGTCACAGAACTAGGTATCATCTCTTCCTTTGCATTATTCTTCCCCTGAAGAGATGATGGGGTTGGACTGAAGTAAGGTTCAGTTTCTCTGAAAGTAATATTCATACTCACAAAATACTTCATATTTATAACCCTTTTGTGTCGGTGAATACCCAATAAACACACACCTAAGGGCTTGTGGATCTAGTTTCCCAGCATCCTTAGTATGAGCAAAACACACACAGCTAAATATCTTTGGAGGAACAGTGTATGTATTATGTCCTTTTAAGATTTCTAAAGGACTCTTGTAGTTAATTGCTCTAAGAGGCATTCGATTGATAAGGCATGAAGCAACTAGAATTGCATCCCCCCATTAAGGCTTGGGAAGATTCATGGTAAACATAAGTGACCTAGCAACTTCCAAAAGATGCCTATTTTTTCTTTCAGTTACCCCATTTTGTCCACTTGTATAGGGACAACTGGTCTGATGAATTATCCCATGCGACTCCAAATGAGAACCAAATCTTCCATTCATATATTTAGTGCCATTATTAGTCTGAAGAGTCTTTATTTTAGCATCAAATTGAGTGCAAACCATCTTATGAAAAGACTGAAAGCAGAAAAACACATCACTCTTAGCCTTAAGTAGATATACCAAAGTCATCCTAGTGTAACAATCAATAAAAGTGACAAACCATTTACTACCAGACAAGGAAGTAGTTTTTGTAGGGCTCTAAAAATCAGAGTGAATAGTCATGAAATGAAACTTGCTTTTATTATTACTCAAAGGATAAGAGTTTCGAGAATGTTTTGCATATTCGCAAGTATCACATAATAATGAATCAAACTGAGTCTTTGAAAACAAGCTAGGAAATAATTTGGTTAAAACAAAAAATGAGGGATGTCCCAAACGTTTGTGCCACTGCAATATTTCTTGATTAACATTCTTATTTCCCTCATAAAAAGCCTGCTGAAGACTAGAACCTTGACTCTCATCCAACATATATAAGCTATCGTGCAATCTACCACTACCAATCCTCTTCCCTGTTTGAAGATCCTGAAAGACATAATGATTAGAGAAAAACTCAATTTTACAGTTGAGATTTTTTGTAAGTGTACTGACAGATAACAGATTGACAGGAAATTGAGGGACATAAAGCACAGATGATAGTTTGATATGGAGAGTACAGAAAACAGAACTTGTTCCAGATATTGGGGTAAAAGAACATCGGCTATTTGGACATTGTCTCTTTTTAAACATGGTGAGTATTCAAGAAATTTTTTTGTGGAGCCCGTCATATGTCTATTCGCACTAGAATAAATAATCCAACAATTAGTATCAAGGGTAGCAGAAAAAGCATTACCTAACTGCACAAAGTTGGATTTGGCATTGGAGAAGGATTCTTCATGAGAAATCAGACGCTTAAGATGCTGAATCTCATCAGGAGAGAAGAAATTAGAGGGAGTCATCTCAGGAGTTGACTCTATAGTTTCAGACAAATTAACTCGAGTAGAGTTAACTCGTTTGCTTTCACGACCTCTCGTTGGGCGTCCAAGTAGCTTCCAGCAAGTCTTTTTAGTATGACGTGGTCTCCCACAATAATCACATCGTAAATGATCCTTACTAGAACTATGTGCCTTTAGCTACTCAGGTGAATCACTAGCTGTTACCAAACCAGACTTTTCAACCTGTGAGATATAGAGCATGGCACTGTACCTGCTCTCTTCCTGCTGAACATAGGAATATGCCTCCTCAAGAGAAGGAAAAGGAGTTTTACCTAGAACATGAACTTTGATCTGATCAAATTCAGTGTTTAGCCCGATCAAGAAATCATAGACCCTTTCTTTTGCAAGCAATTTCTGAAATTTGATTGCATCTCAAGTATAATTAGCTTGAAAATCTTGATAGTAGTCAAGTTTTTGCCACAAACGATTCAACTCGAAAAAATACTGCGAGATTGTCCTCTCTCCTTACTTCAAATCGTGAACCTTGCTTCAAATCATGAACCTTGTTTCGAATCTCATAAATCTGGGCATCATTCCCCACTTGTGAATAAGTGAGAGTAACAACATTCCATATTTTTGCTGCTGCGTCAAGCAATAAGTATGTCCTTGAAATTGTCCTTGAAATTTGGGGCTGCATGGAATTGATAAGCCATGCCATTACTGGTGAATTTTCAGAATCCCACTGATTGAATGATGGATCAATTGCTGCTAATTTGACTTTAGCACTGGTAATATAATCCTGCATTACCCTAGCTTTGATAAACAATAAACAATAAACAATAAACAAGATCTTGACCAGGCAAGGTAATTATTCCCATCAAGCTCGACAGGGCTAATTTGCAATGAAGGATTATTAGTACTAATGGTTGCAATTCTTTTTATCACTTTCCATAATGCAAAGAAAAGGAGTTAACCCAAGCAATCAAGACAATAGAACAACCTAACAGCATCGAAGGAAGAGCAATAGGGAGAATCACGATTTAAAATTGATCGAAATCTCCTGGAAAATAGCTAGATGACGTTGGAAGAGGATGGTGAGCAAAACCGGTGGAAAGCAAACAAAAAAGGTGGTCGGAATAGTGCTCACATGCCTCATGCGTTGACGTCGGCCGAAGCTTCAGGTGGCGTGTGTGATTCACACGCGTCGATTCCGGTGGTTGAAGGAACGAGGGTCAGTTGGAAATTGGTGACACACCTTTGGGAATGGTGGTTTCAACTACCTTCAATCCTAACTTGAGGAAACCTAATTTACGGCGTTATAGAGTTTTGAAAAAAAAAAAAATTATGATCTAAAAAGTGGTTTTATGCTCTGATACCATGAAGATTTTAGGAATAGAGAATAATTCTATATTAGCATTCTTCTTCTTCTTCTTCTTCTTATAATAATTTTTTACATGATAGCATAGCGTTTATATACAATTACAAGAATATTATATTAGGAAAGACAATAAATCCTAATCAAACCTCTTAATATTTAATTGCTACAGCTATAATAATATTACACATATGTTAGTCAACATAATATTTAATTCCTATAGCTAGCATGATAATATCAGTCAACAATAAGCATAGTTACTCCCCCTGCAGTTGAGTGCTTAATAAAGAGAGTGTGATCCCCTTGGCTTTGTTTATAACGAGACTTCTTCATAACCTCAGCAAATCTTCCAAACCAAGCTCTAGGGGATTGTTTAACCCATAAAGAGCCTTCTTCAGTTTGCATACCTCATTACTTGTATCTCCCTTAAATCCTGGTGGAATGTTCATGTAGATTTCTTCATCTAAGTCACCATGAAGAAATGCGTTTTTGACATCATACTGTAGAAGTTGCCAGTTGAAGTGAGTAGCCAATGACAACAAAATTCTCACAGTATTCATTTTTGCAACCGGAGAAAAAGTCTCCTGATAATCAACTCTATATGTCTGAGTATACCCCTTTGCCACCAATTGGGCTTTATATCTTTCAAGGGATCCATCAACTTGTATTTTATTGTGAAAATCCATTTACAGTCAACAATATTTTTTCCTTTCGATTTATCAACAGTCTACCAGGTTTTATTCTTCTCCAAGGCACTCATTTCTTCTCTCATAGCATTCCTCCATTCCCTTTTTGACAATGCCTCAGAAACTGTGCTAGGAATAGCAATGGTGTTTAGACACACAATGAACCTTTTGTAGGCTGGTGATGGATGCTTGAGGGAAACATAGTGAGACAATGGATAAAGTGGTCGCTTAGTGCATTCTCTAGCTCCTTTTCTCACAGCAATGGGAAGGTCTGGGTTGTCTATTGGGTCAATAGATAGTTCAACAAATTGTACATTCAAAGGTGGATCAGAACCTACCATGATTTCATTACCATTGTCTGGGTTAGATTCTTGGCCTTTCATTGGTTCAGGAGCAGCTTTTCTCCTTGAATACACTCGAGAAATCTTGGAATGATCAACACTTGCTTGAACAGGAGATGTCGGGGTTTCAATGATTAGCTTTGAAGATTTGCACTCTGGTTCAATATTGGCTGGAGCATGAGGCACAAGAGGAAGATTAAGAGATTTAAGTGTTTCAAAGGACTCATCGGTAGTCTCTTCCATCTTTGAAATCCTCCCCCTGAAGGGAGGATTTGGAGAAAAAAGGAGTTGTTTCTGCAAATGTTACATTAGCAAAGATAACAAATTTTCTGGACACAGGGTTATAGCACTTATATCCCTTTTGAGTAGATGAGTTACCCAGGAAAATATATTTGATGGCTTGAGGGTCAAGTTTACTTCTATGTTGGCTGTGGACATGAACAAAAGCTGTGCACCCAAACACCCTAGGTATAAGGCCATTTGAGGTTCTGAAATGTGGGTAGAAACTGTTAAGAAGTTCAATGGGACTTTTGTTGTCTAGAACATGTGAAGGAAGTCTATTTATCAAATATGTAGCAGTTAGAACTGCCTCCCCCTAGTAAGACTTAGGAACATTCCCTTGAAAGAGTAAAGCTCGTGTGGTGTTTAGTAAATGCCCATTTTTCCTCTCAGCTATCCCATTCTGTTGAGGTGTGTTAACACATGAGGAATCATGAATAATGCCCTGAGATTGAAAGCAGGTTGATAGTTTTTGGTTGAAATAATCTCTAGTATTATTTGTTCGAAAAATTTTGTGTTTATCCCATATTGATTTTGAATCATAGAAACAAAATTAGGTATAATAGTGCTGACATCAGATTTTTGTTTTAGAAAATATAACCATGTAACCCGACTGCAATCATCGATTAGTGATACAAACCAACGAGCTCCAAAAACATTAGGGATAGTAGAAGGTCCCCATATGTCACTATGAATCAAATGAAAAGGATGTAAACTTCTTTTATTACTGATAGGAAAAGATACACGAGTGTGTTTTGTAAATTCACAAACATCACAGTGAAACTCAGATATATCTAATCCTTGAAATAGATGGGGAAACATGACTTTGAGAACTCTAAAAGATGGATGTCCAAGACGTAGGTGGTACAACCAAATGGCATCTTTATTTGAGGAACTAAGAAAAGATTGATTACTCCGAGATTTCTGAGAAGATTCAAGGTAATAAAGACCGCTACTTCCTTTAGCAAGTCCAATCCTCTTCCTTGAAAAACACAGTAAGAAAGGGAAAAAACAACATAACAACTAAGGCCATCGGTGAGTTTGTGAATGGAGACAAGGCTGGCTGATAACTTTGGTACATGAAGAACATACCTTACATTAAGGTTAGGTGTGATATTTATATTCCAATCCTTGCAACAGTAGCTAAACTACCATTGGCAACTGCAATTTTCCTATTGTTAAGGCTTGGGGTATATGTGTGGAAAAGCTGAGACATGTGGGTCATATGGTCTGTAGCCTCAGAGTCTATTATCCATGCATTAGTATGCAAGTTTTTTGAGGCATTCATGCAAAGGGGATAAAGATTTACTTGAAAGAGCCAGAGAACATGTTCCAGAGGTCTTTTCCAGGGATCCCAACAAATTTTTCAACTTCTCAATCTCTTCATTGTTGAAACCCCCAATTCCTGGGTTTTCTTTAGGTTTGGATTGGTCCACCGTATATGCATGAAGTGCTGGCCCCCATGATTTCCCCACTTGGCTTGGTGGCTTACCTGTTAGCTTCCAACACCTCTCTTTTGTGTGCCTAGGTTTTTTGCAGTAAGTGCTTTAGAGATTATCTTTGTTCTCCTTAATATGATTTTCCCCATTGAGATATTTGGGCTGGTCACTATTGCCTTTCTCTTGATGCTGCGTCTTTATTGCTAGGGCTAATCTATCTACTGTTTAAGAGTCAAGCATAATAGCATGCTGACTTTCTTCTGTCCGTATTGGTGAGAAGGTCTCCTCTAGGGAGGGTGTTTCCTCCTTTTCAAGAATCTGAATCCGAACTTGATTAAATTATGGATTCAATCCAGCTAAAAAAAATCATAAACACGATCTTTTTCAATGAAGTTCTTCAAGATTGTAGCATCCTTAGGGTGTTTTATCTCAAAAACTCGATAATGATCGAGTTCTTGCCATAGATTTTGCAGTATATTTGCATATTCCGTGATTGGTTTGTCCCCTTGTTTAGTGGCTCCGGTTTTGACTTTGATCTCATATACTTGGGCAGCATCATGAGCTTTTGAATATGTGCGGTGTAGGAAATACCAAATCTCTTTTGTTGTGTTGAAAAACATGCATGTGTCACTTATTGTGGAATCCATTGAATCCCATAGCCAAGACATTATCATGGAATCCTCCTCATCTGATGCTTTATGTGGGGTCATCTTTTGCTGGTCTAGTTCCAAGAGATGATTAATTTTTTCTTTGCCTTTGAGATAAGTGTGGACAAATTGAGATCATTTGAGATAATTCTTCCCATTGAATCTGTAGGAGGCTCAGATATTCTGCAATTCTCCAATTTTCTGGTCATTATTGGAGTCTTCAGATGTTTTAGGGTTGTTAATAATTTCGGACATGGTGACAGAAGATGTTCAGCAATTAAGGCTGGAAAAAAAATGCAGATGAAATAGCCCTAGCAGCAATGAATGCTTGCTGAAAAAAAATAAAAAAGAAAACCTAGAGCTCTAATACCATGAAGAAAAACAAAGGGGAAGAAATTTTTATTTCTCTTTCTTATTCTTTTTCCATACAATATATAATATAATATATACAGGGTTACATGAGGATAAAAAAGGAAAAAAATTGCAATACATGAAAAAGCTTTAATACATGGTATTTCTAAAATATATTCTTTCTAAAAATAACCAAATCTAATTAATTCTCCTATTAAATCTCCTATTATTTACAGCAATAATTAATTCTCCTATTATTTACAGTAATAGAATTAATTCTCCTATCATTTACAGCTCACATATCTCAATAATTAATTTTATAGCTCGCTTATCTCAACACATTTGTTAATTTCTTTTTTAAATTGAGCTTTTTTTGGGAAAAAAAAATTTATTTCAACATTAGATGAGTAGGTATGAGTAATGGGGAAAAGAAAAATAATATTATAGTTTATAAAAAAAATTGCTAAATTGCCAATGGGATGAAAATAATCCTAGTTTTAGGCAACTTTGACCTCGTTTTTTTAAGGGATGTGGTTATTAATGCTCGACTGGTCTCTTCAAGAGACGAGGTCTTATGTTTCATTGGTACCTCTTCTTTTGAAGAGACGAGGTCCTTGTCAAGAGACAATGTTAGTGTTTGTACTAATCTCGTCTCTTAAAAAGACGATGTTGGCTTTGACACCTCCCTTCCCTTTTAAACTTTATATTTCACTCCCTATAAATAGAAACAATATAACTTGTCATAATCAGCTATAAATCATAATCTACCACATAAAAACAACTTCGAAACAACATAAACCAACCAAATCCAATCGATTCAATCATAACGGTATTCCTAAACCCAATCTAGCCAATCATGATAAGGGAAAACGCATAAAATTTAATATGAAAAATGTTGCAATATTGTTCAATTAATTACATAAAATGTATATACAGTAATACAATCATTGTATAACATAAATATAAATAATCTAATCTAATCTAATCTAATCTAATCTAATCTTGCGTGCTATGTCTCCCCCCGTCTCTATTGTGAAAATACGAGTGAATGGGGTATGTTGATGCAAACCATGCTTGGGATGCTTTATAGATGGATCAACCTATGGCTGTTGCATCGCCACCTTCACCATCAGCACTGTAATGATGAAATGGGGTAGGATTTGCATCCAACTGGGTGTGTCCCTCTCTCATGTCACGTGGTTGTGATGGTCGCCTCTTATGTGAAGCTCCTGGGGTAAGAATAGCATCGATGTCTAGCATCGGGGTGTCAAGTGGATGAGCATATGATGATGGATCGGACAAATCAGGCTGAACATGCAAAGGTCTAGGTCATCATGGTGTACATGCAGGTGCGAGGCTCATTTTTGATATCAACAGCTTTGTATAGGCCTCTCCTTATATGGTTTGCGTTTGTGTTGGATCATCGATATGAAGTCCCATGAACTTATCCACCACACGAGTAATATCTTCTGTAGTGCCAGGAGTGTCTTTAGGTGGCATGTTGGGGACCTGATGAATGAAATCTGCCTGCAATTAAGAGTAAACATGTAAATTGGGAAATGACGAATCCACTTGACATCCATATACCTTATGTAATCATTGAACTTACCATATATCGTATAATGGCCTCCGTACAACTAATTCAACACCTGATGATCGCATGATACCAATCGAAATAATCTCTTGTTGTACTAGTGGGGATATCCGGCATCTCCTCAATGCGATCGCGCCTGCATCCCACTCTGTGATCCACCTAGTGTGCTTTGACACCCAGTTCCACTCAAAATGCCCGCATCAGTCAATCTCATATGACTCTCATATTAGATTGGGGTCTGGGATCCCATGAAAACCACCAAACTGTTTGAGCACCCTATTTAGATAGTAGTGCTTGACAATGTGAAAGCAACTAAGAGAACCCATGCACACCATTCATCGTTGCTAATGCGGCAGTACTTAGGCTGAGAATCTGTAATAATAGAACATGAGCCCCAAACAACCTGTTGCGTAAAAGAGTAAGATATATATAAATAAAATTAATGTAATTATGCACATATTAGGACATATAAAACCATACTTGTCCGGGGACCTGTTGATTAAAGCTTCCCCTAGGCTCGAACAACAAATGTGTGGAGGCTCGAGTGACATCAAAAGTAGCACCTGAGTTACTGATGAGAGGGCGCCCTTCGGTAATTGCTAGCATTGTCGGGAGGGCCGGGGGCAATGTGTGGGAAGTGCTTCCAGGCCTAAATGTGCAAAACTTTAAGAGGCCCTGCTTTGTCACCCTTGTCTATGTGGGAAGCCATGCATAGCTGCCTGTATAGCCATGCTAAGCAAATACTGGCATGCTTTATCAAATTCCTCAAGCAGCTTCAGGTACATAGCATGAACCAAGTTGGACGATTTGTCCTCACAATAAAACACCTTAGCAGTAACAGAATGTATGTGTTGGCATGGCGTTGAATCATGATTGTTTCTATGAGTAGGTAGAACTTTGAAGTGTGCATTCAACTAGGACATCTTCAGGCAGCCTCCCATCAATATCAATGCTGGTCATGGGGCTAACTCCTAATAGTTGGTCGTATAAAGTGTGCATTCAACTAGGACATCTTCAGGCAGCCTCCCATCAATATCCATGCTGGTCATGGGGCTAACTCCTAATAGTTGGTCGTACAACCCTGCCCAATCCATTCGGGCTGTGCTAGTAATTGCTTGCCCTTTGACAGGGAGGCTTGTGAGCACTGCAACATCCTGTAATGTCACGGTCCACTCCTCTATCGGCATGTGAAAGGTATGGGTCTTATGACGCCACCTCTTAAGTAAAGCAGTAATCAGGTGCCATCTAGCTGAATAAATGGTGTACGTGCAACACTTATGAAACCAGCATGTGATAAGAATGGAATAAGTCAATCGTCCAGAAGTGTAGGCATGCCATCCTACTGCTTGAGCCTTGCCTCTCTTTGGCAACAATGTAATACGACGTGCTTTTGTAGTTGAAAAATAATTCCATGAGTATCACACTGTAAAAGATCTAAGTAATGCGGTAAGCAAATGATCATACCTGTCCCTCTCATACCAACCTTGATCTATGAATAGACTGCCTTGTAAATATGGATTCATTGAGCAGTCCCAAATCTGTCTGTAGGGAAAAAAGTAATGAATATTGTCAGCAAAGGCATATATACCAAATGAAGCAAACAATATATAAAGTATGCCACAAAAGTGCATTAAAACAAATCACATGAACAATACAATATCACTACGACTCAATTGGTTCGTAAAGCCCCTAATAGCCGCTTGTCTGGTAGGACAACTTCTAATGTTGTGCCCTGTTTGCCCATACAAATCACATGAGTAACCTTAGAAGCCCTCTCGAATGTTCATCTCATTTTGAAAACGTCTTTCCTTAGGTTTACCCCTTTTTCTATTAAGTCCGGGGAAGGGGTGCCATGTTGGCATATCATAACAAGTCTAATTCGCCTTATTTGCTGCGGGTATGAATAAATGCCCATATACGCTTAGTTGATTCTCCCTCCTGTACCACTGCACCACTCGAGAAACGCAATTTATGCGCAGAGTACCCATTACTGCCATTGTATGTGAGCATGAAATTTTGTAAGTGTACCACTTATTATATGTACATTTGCTTGATCCTAACTCAACTTATGTATGTGATCTCTCTTTTAGCCATATATTATAGGACTTGATGTAGTTACAACCTCAAATATGTGCTTCTGATAGTTGAAACATGTTATTCGATGGGCACTTGACACGTTGTTCCACCTCTCCAACTTCTTTGCGGTATAAGTTATTAGCACCTTACGCGAACTCATTGCTTCACTTGCCTCTTGCTTTTGCCTATTGAAGATTGAGTTGCAATTGTAAAAGATTTTTTTCACTAATGTTGCAACCGGGAAGCACCGAACATCTTTTAGAGCGGAATTGTACTTTCAGATATGATATACTAATTCCATTCTTTATGCTTTCATCGTAAGATAAAGTCTACATTCATGGGCAACTTGTGAAAATATCGCGATGTCCATGGACTACTTTGATTTGTTGTATTAAAGTAACCATGGAGCTTTCTCATTTGGTTTTGGTATGCCGTTATTTTCACTAACTCCTTATATTCTTTATTCTTCACTTTCAAGTTGAAATTGCTAGTAATACGACGGATACACAAGCGCCAAGGCCAGCCTCTAGGCCGCATAACATTTTTGCTTTCAACTGCACTCTTAATATCGGCTTGCCGGTCGGATAGCAAGCAAATGTTGGAGCAATCTGTGATAACGTGTTCTAGCAATTTTGTAAGGAGCCAACTTCATGTGTCCTCTTTCTCTTCATCGACTAGAGCATATGCTAGGGGAACGATGTGATTTGCACCATCTGTTATTACTGTGATAAGTAGTTTGTGCTTGTATTTGCCGTACAAGAGGGTACCATGAATTGTGATCACGGGTTTGTAACAAATTAATAGACATAAATTAGTTCACTCTTATGAAGCTTTTATAAGTAAATTTAAACATGTAACCAAAACATACTTGTAGTACTGAAAGGCTTTAATGCAAAGAGCAAATGTTCAAAAGAGTGTCAAGGAAGATGTGTCCTGCAATATTTGAATAAACTGTTCTCTACTAAAGCTTTGTTCCTAGATTCGCCTTTTCTCATTAAGTATATGCGGGAGGTCTACATATGAATCCTCCTAACTTCTATATACTTGCTCAATAGAATTTTGCTTCATCTCACAAATTCTCTTAGTATGAATATTATATCCAAACTCTTTTAAGATAGTCAACTGGAGGTCCTTCGCCCTTACATTTGAGAATTACGAATCTCTATTATAATACACCTGGACATGCCAGTGGAGTCTCATTAAGAATGATCTTGTCTAGTGATTTCATCCAAACATATGTTGGGTTCTTTATACTGGTGATGTGAAATTAGCCACCATGTTTCTTGTAGCCGTCTCTCAGTCTTCACTTACAACGTCTGTCGTGGGTATCAGTGGACTTAACTGCCCATGACCTTGGTTCGAAGTCTACCACCTTGAAATTGTAATGGTTTAAAATATGTCACATTTTAACTACACGTATAAAATGATCTTTAGTCTCGAACCGTATCCTAATCTTAAATTCATTACTGAAACTTCAATTTCTAGTACTCATTTGCTGCGCATCATCAAATGCAGCATATGCACTACCTACATTAGCAGTGAAAAAGGGTATTAGAACTGAGCTTCCTATTGCATCAACATTTGTAGGAGCCACAAAACAGTGCTAGTCATTTCTCCCGGGGTGTATATCAGTAGCAACAATTTGCCGGGACAAACCTGGCACATAATTATTTCTATTATCATTATAGTCGTCACTGGATTTACTTACTTGCATCGCATCAGTACCAGGACCACAACTCTAGTCAGGTGCACCTATTTCCAAGTTACTTATTTGAACCTGTAGGCCTACTGTTGTTTGATTTGGAGTGGAGTTCAAATTTTCCTACCCTTGGCTGCCAACATTTTCATTAATTCTCATGGTGCCTTGAGGCCCCTCTTGCAATTCCTTCTCAAATATCTCCACATATACAGTCACTGACCCTTTTGTGTACACCAACATTTCTCTTGCATCATCATCATCGATCACTTGAATATTATCATAATGTAGTGTTCTATCTGCAATAGCTATCTTATGATACAACTTAACTCGATGTGTAGCTCTATTTACCTTAAGTCTACTGCAAATGGTGTGTAGTATTTGCTTATAAGTTAAGTTTCTACAAACATTGACCACAACAACTGGCCGCCTATCATAACCAAAACCTTCGTTCTCTTCTATAATGTTGTCATAAGCATACAATATGAATTTGGTCTTATCTATTTCCTCACCTATCTTGCCAGTTCATAAAACTTAAGTTGAATGCATGAAATGAAATCATGACTTATGAATTCCACTCTCATAATATCGACCATGTTTACCAATGCAAGTTCATCCATCTCATTCTTATCAAAATATTTCATTGATGAGATGATTAGAATCATCATGTATTAACGTCTTATTGAAAGTTCGGTTATAAAAAATAGGGGATATTTTATCAAATTTCAACAACAATCACAAAGCATATCTAAGGAAGTGTGAATCAATACTAACCACAGCATTTGCATGCTACTTTGTTTTTCTAAACCATAAAAGTTCCTTCTATAAATCACGGTGATGATGTCTAATCATCTACATTGGTCGATAATTAAAGCTCCGGCTTCATTCAAACAGAAGTTGATACAATTAAATTCGACTTGATTAAAATTCGTTCAATTCAGTTTAAATAATGTAAATTCAAGCTTGTTCCGACGTAACTCAAACAGAAACTAGCATGTTTACCAATACTATATCTTTTCTTAATTATCACCCATATAATCAATTTAGAGTAAGAAATAGGGGCATACCTATGCGATCACGTGCCTTTGTGCTTGAAATTTCCGCCCCAATCGGTTGAATTTTGTACCAAGTGATGACACTATGACACTGCTGATTGAAATAGCTTAAGATTACTCACCAATTTGAAGCTTCAAATGAGTTGCAATGGAGGAATTAGGGATAGGGTTTGAGAGAGATTTGGGGCTTTTTTTCCTTTTCAATGGCGGAAAACGGCGGAAGTGGCGAGGGAAAGAAGATGCCAAGAAGTTTACTCTTGTGGACCTTGAGACGAGGAGGAGGCAAGGTACTGCTGAAGTATACGATCTCGTCTTTGAGAAGAGGTCAAGTTGTCTAAAAATGGGATTATTTTCATCCTAATAGCAATTTCGTAATTTTTTTTTAAAACTATAATATTATTTTTCTTTTCCCATAAGTAATGACTGTTTATCATTTTTTATAATATGCATTCTTTATGAAATTGCTATTATGGCCAATTAAACACAGTAATAGCTTTTCGTGAGGACTAAGGTTGTAATGCAATTATTGTTATAGTGAAGTGAACAAGCACTTACTTCCATTGCATGCTATGCAGATGGTAATGGATTCAAGACTAGCACCATGCGGCTGGGGGCTGATGTAATTGTTTTCAGTCGTGCAATTCGTGCAGGGTAATATATTGCTATATCTGATTTGCAGTGACATTTTAATGAATAGTTTGGTTTGATTCAGTTTCTTTGGTTTGATCAATTATTATTTTAAAAAATTTAATTCAGCTGCTTTCTCACAAAGCGGATTTTATCTTCTGCTTCTGTGGCACTTGTAAATATACGTATATATTATTTTTCAGAACAGAGCACACTAAACTCCATGCCTTTTGCCTTCAGGACCTTTTGAAACATAGAATAGCATAAACTACTGAAGTTCATAGAATAAACCTTTGTAGAAGTTAAAGTGAAATGAGGTTATTTAGACTTAGCTTGTTGTGTGGTGATCAGAAGATATTAAGGCTTTGTATGCCACTACTTCTACAAGAAACAAAAAAACATGCATTTATGTTAGCACAAATTTCTTACCTGGAGCATAAGCTAATACGTGATAAGAATTATCTTGATCATGATGACTATACTTCTTCCTGTTGTAGAAATTGCAATAAGCTCAATATATTTTATTAATGATTGTGTCAGTTTGTTCATTTTCAATTATGCTATCAAATAATAATGACCAACATCATTATATGTTGATGGAGTATCATGGGAATTATTCTGTTGTTCACTCAGTTCTTGCATGTGCAGTGTCACAGCCTTGTACATTGAGATATTAATAAAAGTGTGTGTTATTCTTATGTTGCTACTTGCCTCTCTCTTTTACTTACTGTTGGCTTTATTTTATTGCTTTTATGTTGCTTACAAATTTATAGGCCCCTTTTGACCAAATTGAGTTGCGACTAGGTTTGCCTATTATCCTAGTGGCTGAATAGTGAGCCCCTCACGGATTACTTGCACTAGTTAAAGCCTAGGGCCGTGACACTACTAACAAATGCTTAGGAGAGATGGTGAAGTAATTGATAGAGTGGTCGCTTAGTACATTCTGCAGATACATTTCCTTGCAACAAAAGGAACATTTAGGTTATTTGTTGGATCAATTGTTGTTTCATTAGGTTGTGGACGTATGGGTGACTTAGATCTTACCATGATCTCATTCTCGGAGTTTAAATTAAATTTGACAACCTTCCTCCTTGAATACAATTGAGGGAACCTTGCGAAGTTGTGAGCTAGACTAGTGGGGATTGGTTAAGACATAGTTTTAGTGGAAAAATTAGGTGGAGGCTCGGGAGAAGCGGTGGATTCAATGGAAATATTAGGAGGAGGTTTAGAAAGCTTTTGTACATCAACACGAGTTCGAACGTGAGGAAGGTTGAGTATTTTCAAAGGTTTTGTTTTAAGGATTCACAAGCATTGTCTTTCATGATTGAATCCTCCCTCTTAGAGAGAGGAGTTGGAGAAACAAGGTGTATTTTTGCCAAAAGTGATAAATGATATCTAAAATTTTTTAGATGATGAGTTGTGGCATCTGTAGCCCTTTTGAGTAGATGAGTAACTAAGGAAAATACATTTTGGGGATCCAATTTGTCCTTTTTATGATTGTGGAGATGAAGACAAGCAATGCACCCAGAAACCTTAGGTGTGGGTCCATTTGAAGTTTTTAAGCGAGGTGGATACTATTGAGTATCTTTATGGGACTCTTGTCATCCAACATACATCTAGGTAGTTAACTTATTTTGGATGAAGCGATAAAAACAACCTTTCCCAATAGGACTTTAGAGCATATTGGGTAAATGCCTTTTTTTTTTTTCCTCCTTTTCTTTTCTCTTGGTGAATCCTTTTTGTTGACGAATGTTAACATGATGACTGGTGAGTAATACCTTGTAATTGGAGTTTGGGTGATAAAATTTGGTTGAAATATTCTCTAGCATTGTCTATCTTATATCTCTTTATTTTATTTCCAATTTGTTTTTGAACCATTGAATGAGAATATGGTGTAACATTGCTAATATCAGATTTTTGTTTGAGAAGAAGAGCCAAATAACACTGATAAGCCTTAGGTACCTGAAATCAGATGTGTGTGAGGAGACCGCAGAAATAATGCTCCAGAAGAGGATTAAGTAGGTTAGAAGTATTTTGTAAATAAATAAATAAGTCGCTGAGTTGGGAAAAAAAATTGCTGAGGTGAAAAATTTTTGTAAATAAATAATTGCTAATCTGGCAAGTGGCTGAGCTGGCATGTTCAAGATGCTTCTGTTAAGTTGTTTTGGGAATTGGAAGTATAAAAAGGATGCTGAAGCGTTTGGAGATGAGCTTTGAACTCCGATTCCTATCAAGGGTTTTGCTGAGTAATTGATGCTCAGGTCTTGCTAAGCTAGAGAAGCTTTGAGTTCTTGACTAAAAAATTTAATAGAGTTTGATTAATTGATTGCATAATTTGTTGAAACTCTCATTCGTGTTATAACATTTTGGTTCCATTGCTGGGAAACTCAAAATTGAGGAAGGCATAACACAAATAGAAGCTCGAGTGGAAGGATTAGAGAAGAGTTTGGAGAACATTCAGGCATAAATGTCCGAACGTCAGAGGTCGTTTGTTTTGTTGAATAAGCAACCAAACAGTGATCAAATGGAAATGAAAGGAACTTTGATTTCCATCTGGATGATGTTGCAAGGAGTCCTGAGTGATGAATCTTGAAGCAAAATCCTTTGTGAGAAAGGCGAAGCATAGCAAGTCAAACAACCATTGAATAACATGGAAATAGGAAGAAGAGGAAGTGCAGTGGAACGCAATGATGAAGTGAATGGGAAATTGATATGTATTGTGGCAATGCTACGCGGGTAATAATGCCTCTTTTTGATGGAAATGATTTAAGGTTTGTTTGGATGGTTTTTTTTTTCATAGGTATCTATGTCGATATCTGTTTTATATTAGTAACTAGTCTGTTTGACTGGTTTATAAGTAAAAATGTTAATTTTTCATTAGTATCTGTTTTTTATAAATAATCTGTTTGAGAACGACAAAAAGATAAAAAGATGACGAAACAAACAAACCGAAATGATAAAAAATTGGATATGCAGCTATGAAACAATATTTTGTTGTTCACAATGTGAGAAATGCGAGAAAAGTTTTGTTGGCCACTCATGCATGCAAGGTCGAGTAGTATATTGGATGAAGGCCTTGAAAGCAAAGAATTCTTCAAAGAAATTGGGTTTCTTTGACTTGTGAAGTATTGAAGTGATACAATAGAAAATCCTTGACTAATCCATTTGTCAGTTTGTCGATTCTATGGCAAATCTTCAACTGTCAAGCAATATATTGATCTGTTTGAAGCTTTCTGTCAAGAGCACTTGAGATGACTGACCTATGATGTTAGGGTGTTTTCTTGGTGGATTAAAGGAAGAAATCCTGCTTCGAGTGTAGACTCTATCACCAACGACTTTGGTAAAAGCAATATATTTGTCATTTGACGTGGAAAGAGAGTTTGATTATGGAATATTTGTTTTTAGTAGAAATGGAAGAGAGGATGGTCTTAGACATGTGTAAAGTGATTCTAATACTGGATGCACATATTATCAAACCCCTTCTGAGCAATGGGTGACTTCTTCAACACAGCTGCAAGCCCCATCATATTCTACAAGCCTGCCTGGTGGTGTGAGAATGACATAACTCAGCAAGAATTAACTGCAATTTGCAAACTGTATCTGGTGTTGCAACTAATCCAAATTGGACTTGTGGTGGTAGTCGATGATCTCAAGGCCAACGGCAACTGTCTTATGCAGGATTTTTGGACAGGATGACTAAAGAATTATGTTTATTGGCTTTGAGTGGATTGAACGGTCCAAAAAGTATGAAATTTCGAGGTAATCTAATCTTCTCCCTCAAGCTGTTTCGATTTTGGTAGATAGTGGTGCTAGTCATAAATTCATTTCCACGAGTTTGATAGCTCAATTACAATTGCTTGTTACTAGGACTCCCACTTTTCAGGTGACATTAGGAGATGGCTACGTAGTAGGACAGATGGTGCATGATTGTTGCTGCATTTATTGAGTTGTGACCATTGATCAGTGTTACCTAATGTACTTGAGCAGGGTGGACTTGATGTTATATTGGGAGTTGCATGGCTTGAGACTTTAGGGGAAATCGAAGGAGATTAGAAAAAAAGATTCTTAAGCTGCCAACTGCAGCTGGTGAAAAAGTTTTAATAGGTGATATCACTATGCACAAATCTTTGATATTTCTTACTGCAAGTTGTGCAAAGTGAATGGTGTGACTCCTTGTACTATTTTGTGGCATCTACAAGCAGAGGACAATGCAGAAAATGAAACGGATCCTTGCTTGTTGGAATTATTGGCTGAATTTGCTCAAATTTTTTAAGCTCTGTGGGTTGACCCCTATCAAGGCCAAATAATCATCGGACTCCTCTAAAAGAGGTTTGAGGCCCTATAAATGTGCAACTTTATTGGTATGCTCAGTTACACAAAGATGAAATTGAGAGATTGGTGAAAGAGATGTCAGTGGGAATCATTCGGCCAACTTCGAGTCTATTTTCCAGCCTAATATTTTTACGTCACTTTTGGTTTGCCAAGGTAGCAAATTGTTTTAAATAAATAATTGCTGAGCTGGCATGTTCTAGATGTTTCTGTTAGAGGTTGTTTTGGTAGTTGAAAGTATAAAACGGAGCTTGAAGTGTTTGGAGATGAGCATTGGACTTCAAACTCTATCAAGAGTTTTGCTGAGCAATTGATGCTCAGGTCTTGCTAAACTATAGAAGATTAGGTTAGTTTTGAGTTCCTGACTAATAAATTTAATAGAAATTGATTAATCAATTGTATAATTTGTTGAAACTCTTATTCGTGTTATAACAAACGAGTGCAACAACTATTAAATATATAAATTAACGAGCCCTAGAAATGTTTGGAACTTAAGAAGTTGGGTTCTTGAAAAAAAAAAAAAAAAAAAAAGATGATAACTTCTTTTATCACTAATAGGAAAAGATGGTTGAATATGATTTGCAATTCACAAATATCACAATAAAATTCAAATATTTATGATTCTTGAAAAAGAATGAGGAAGCGTAATTTTTAAGACTGCAATAGTTGGTTGTGTTTGATGTAAATGATATTAATAAATGGTGTGTTTATTTAAAGATCTAAGGAAACAGATAAATTACTATGAGCATTTTGAGATGACTCAAAGTAGTAAAAGCTGCTTCTTTCCTTTGCTAGTCTAATCCTCTTCCCCAAGTTCTCATTCTGCACAACACGACAAGAAGGGAAAAAGGTGACACAGCGTTTAAGGTTATGGGTAAGCTTTTAAATGGGAAGAAGACTTGGTGACAATTTCAGTACATGGAGGACATTTTTAAGCATGATTGTGGGTGTGATATGTATGTCTTTCAATCCTGCAGCAGTAGGTAATAAAATATTTGGCTATTACAAATTTTACCATTACTTGGGCAAGGGATATAGGTGTGGAACAGTTGTGATGTGGCGGTTATATGGTCTAGAACACTCAAGTCTATTGTCAAAAAATTGTTAGAAAGAATGCGTATACCAGTTTAGATGACTCAGCGTGAAGACATCACTCAAAGTTGAACCAAGAGAGGGAAAAAATTCTGACAATAAAGATCCGTTTAACAGGAACTGAAAGAATCCAACAACAAAGGTTTGTTGATGTGGATTTTAAACCTAGATAAAACTTGATGCTTTGATACACCTAGAACTTTAATTCTAGCAATCTTTAGCATTAATTACTAACTACAATAGCTCTAGATATACAACAGCGGCAGCAGCAGCAACCAAAAAAAGAAAAAAATATAGCTACTTAACATTTTTATGTAATGAAATGGATGATGGCCTTGGATATTAAAAATTGAGAATATATATTTTTTCTTCTCGCCCTCTCTCAAGTACTTGAGCTTCTTTTTTTCTCCCCCCACCCCTCTCCTTGTCTATATGATGCGGATTTAATTCATTGTGATAATGTCTTGGCGATTATGAGAGCTTTGATCTCTTTTCTATTTTGAGTTTATTTTGCTTTCAGATTGGTTAGTTTGAAAATCTCATTTCAATTACCGCAGAAGAGAATCTAACATTTTATGACCTTTCTTTTAGTAAGGCAACTCAGAGTGTTGGACTTCTGTCATACACCTTTCTGCGGAAAACAGGACTGGATGACATCGTTGTTCCTATGGTGAATCTTTATATTTTTTGTTACTATATAATCATCTTCACGAATGTGCTGGTCACTTCCTATGGTGAATCTTTTTAAATTTTGGTACTATGTACTCATCTTCACTAATGTGCTGGCCACTTGTGAGGTCCCCTTGTTTTTTCCAGTGTGAAGTTTGATTTTTTTAAACAGCTACATGATCCGTGGAGTTGAAAACTTATTCCAATGGATTTATCTTGTTATTTGTTGTCGTGGAGATCTTGGTGAAACTTTGTTTTCACATAAATTTGCTTTAGGTAACTTTATTGGAGCTTGATTTTATTTTTTTTTATCTCTCTCTCTCTCTTTTTGGGCAATAATAAATAAAGGAATTTGATCATGAATGGTTCAAGCATATATTGAAGGTATATCGAATTAGATGGGGAAAGGAAAGGAAAAAATTGGGTTTTTCAAAAAACATCCTGAAAATCTGAATTTTTGAAAAAATGATTCCTGAAAATTATAAATACAAGAAGAAATCATGTTTGCCCTCTCGTGTGTGATAAAGTTGGAATTATTTTCTAACTTTTCAGATTTTTGGATTTATATATTTATTTAGTGTTTATGAGAAGCATTTTTTTTTTGTTCTGTTTCCTCAAAGTAGATAGGATAGAAGACATAAATAATTAGTAAGTCAAAAAATGGTCATACTCTTTGAATTCTTGGTTTTTGTTGACACTTCATCGGCATTCTAAATTAGGGTTAATGAACCGTTTGGTACTTGAGCTTTTCAAAAAAGAGTAATTAGCTACCCAGATTTTAAAAAGATCAATTTGATACTTGAATTAACTTTTTGAGGACACAAATCATAGTTGATATAATACCGTTAGGATCCGTCAATGACGTGGCAAATACGTCAATTCCCACCCCACCATGTGTCATTTCTTCCTTCCTAGAATTTCCTTTTTTTAGAATTCGTCACTCTCTCTCTGGAGCACTTCTCTTTCTAGGGTTTATTTTCTCTCAACACCCTCTCTCTAGACTCAAGCAACTTTTTCCACTCCGCTTCGCAATCTGAGCACCCTCGATCTTAGCCAAGCACCATATTGAAACACAAACGACCCTAAACCCACCTCCAGCAATCAAAAGGACCCACGTCAGCCATCTTCTTCAATGAAGCAATAGACCCATTTCCTTCACCCAATGCCATCTCAGCCACCACACGAGCTCCACTGCAACGTGGCCGCTCGTCTTTCATCAAACCGCTTTCAAGAGCATTACAAAAAAGCTTGTAGCAATCCCCTTTATACCACCGAGTCTACTCAACTCGTTGACCACTACTACATCGGAGAAGCACCATCTATGTTGCTATTGGAGCTACACAAGACAAGACGACTTTATTTGGTTGTGAGTTCCTGCTTTAATCCATATCTATTATTATTGCACACCATCGCCCGTCTCTTGAGACTCTTTACCTTGGAATCCTCTAACAAACTCCACCCCAAAACTCAACACCGTCATTGGATCTTCTCTAGGCATCTCCTGCCCTCTCCCACATCTGGGATCCCTAAACACACTCATTCGGTGGCTAGAACGTCAATCCTTGAGACCAATGGCGACGCCCATTAGGAACCATAAGGTATGGTTGAATGCAGCAGTTGAGAGGTTGGTTTGTGGGAATGAAGTTGCTGCAGGGCTAAGGCCGATGGAGGTGATGCTGGGGAGAGAGGGAAGTGTTAAAGAGTGGGTAGGAAGAGAAGTGGGGAGGTTTGTAGGGGAAGTCTAGAGGGAAGAAAAGGAAGTAGAGAGAAGGTGTATAAGGAAAATAATAATGGTAATGTGGGAAAGGGCATCTAAAAATGATGATGATGGTGAAGACCACCGCATCTTGGCAGAGAGAGAGAGACAGATAGACAAAGAGGGGGAGAGAGATGATTAGAGCATGAAATGTGAAGGATCGGTTACTTGTTTCATTTTTTTTGCGCATTAAATGACATGTGGCGGGTGGGATTGGATGTTTTTGCCACGTCATTGACGGAACCCAATGGTGTTATATTAGATATGATTTGTGTCCTTGAAAAGTTGTTCATATATCAAATTGATCTTTTTAAAGTCCGGGTAGCTAATTGCTCTTCTTTTGAAAAGTTCAAGTACCAAATGGGTCATTAACTCTCTAAATTATTAAAGGTGAAATTTTTGGTTTTCATTGACTTTGTTGCTGCTATTCAAAGTTCACCATCTTTGTTATTTCTCTTTCAGATTGATTTCGATGTATCTAGTCACTGGGCAGAACCGATTATTTATGGGTCCAAGGAAGACTGGACTAGAAATTTGAATACCATCCTGGAATGGTCTCCCTTTTCATCTAAGGATGATCTCATGCATCAGGTTTGCTTTGCTCTGTAGTGCATTCTGTACTCAAAAAGGGAGGGGAAGGGGGTCTTAAGGAAATTTATCTTGTCTTCTCTATAGGACTAATTATCAATTTCGCTGGCATATGATCTTACTATGAACTGTGAAAGAAAATGGAAAGGGCAATTTAAATCTTCCCAAGCAAGCCGCTCAATACATCTATTACTGTCTTTTGATTTACAAACAGATTAGTTTTGGGGGTACAACTATGATATAATAACAGAGCTGGAGATAAGTGCTAGCCAATAGTTAATACTTTAGCATCTTAGCAATTTAATCTTTAGTAATGCCCCCTAAGCACCACTTTTTTTTTGCTTTAAATTCTTGTTCATAATGAAACATAGAATTTAGATTATATGAATATAAGTTTTGAGGTTAAAAGAAAAATGCTTTAGCAATAATTGATGTTCTTTTAAATTTGGAGATAATTTTTCGTTTATCAAAGCATAGAAAAAAATTACACAAATATTAAATGGACAAAAAAAAACATAAATATAATTGTAGTATCACATTTAATGCATGTGATTCTAGATGCGATATAGCTTAGTATTATAAATGCTGTATCGCATTTAATATATTCAGCACACATCCAAAATGAGTATCATATATATTAAGTGTGATACCCATGTTGCATTTATTGCATATGACATACATTAAAAATGTTGTCATATATAATAAATGCGAATACGATAAGGATATTTTGGTAAATATTTTTGTATAATATTAATATTTTAGTAAATTTGTTTGAATGATAATATACATGAGTTTCACCCTTTAAATTTGACATTGGAAACTTTTTTTGTTGCATGATTGATCAACTCTGTAATTATGTTCTTAACAACTTTTCATGTATTATAGCAAGTTTATTTTGTTGTTGACTATATCTTGCATTATCAGTTTGAAGACATTGGATCTCGTGGTACCAAAATAATAATCTATAACCTGTGGTTGAATGATGAAGGTGTATATGAGTTAAGTTTTGATGATGATGAAGAGGTATGTTTCTTGCAAAAATTCTTTTTTATGATTGTAATACAAAGGGATGGGAAATATTGATTTCATTCTCCTTATTCAATTGATACATGTATTTTCCACAAACTAAATGAGTTTAAAATAGGAAAGTTGGGAAATTAGAAATAATAAAAATATCTTGCTTTCTATATTATATTCTACTTGCTAAATCTATTTATTTACATCATATAACACTCCCTATTTTATTCTATAATTTTCTACAATCACGCTTCATGTGTCCTGGCTTATGGCAATAGTAACACAATTACTCTAGAATTTTGTCCTCGAGCATCAACTACTCTACCATTATTCCTGTTTTGTTGTCTTCCAAATTTATATTCATAATGACGACTTACAGGAACTCTATTAGACTGAACAAATTGAGAATTCTTCGTATGAAGTTTCTTGCTAAATGTCTCTTGTAAGGATGAGATTGTAGAATTAGATAAAATATGAGACTTAATTGTTACAAAGCCAGATGGCAGACAAACTAAGAAACTTATCACAACCATTTGTTATCTTTGAGCTTGTTAAACTTGCACATAAGGACTGAAGGGTAATAATATATTAAGTTCATAAGTTCTCTTGAAATCCATGAAATACCTCGTCAAAGATCTATCCTATTTTTCAGCACGATAGAAGGCTTTATAAACCTCATAAATATAAGAGACATTCCCTTTTCTTGAATAAGGAAATCCGGGTAGTCCATCAATTTTTTAACATACAATGCAACTCAGTCTCCTTACTACCAATGGAATTGTGTATCTACAAGAATTATCAAGCATCCTTCCTTAGGCAAGTTTGTTTGGAACTATCGTCTTTGGGTGGATTTCTAGTCAAATGATCATCCTTATCAATGCATCACAAGCAGGCAATTACAATTTTACTCCAATCCAAGTCGTTGGATCCATTGAGTTTATGTTCTATGATCTTTGACACCATAGGAACCACATCAGACATAACTACAAATTTTGTATCCTTTATTTCTCCCATAACTTCAACACAAATACCCCCAAACAACACCAACAAATAATATAGGAGCAAATAAAATAGTCAAGATTGAGTCTAATTAAAACTCAATGTGGATCCAAACCTAAACCAAAAAATCAGTACACAAACTTGGGTACGTTAAAATCAACCAACTGGGTATGTCAAAGCACCAATCGAAAATAGAAAAATTCAATACACAAACTATACCAAACTCCAATGCACCAACCAACTAGCACATTAAAGCACTGGCAAAACCCTAATTTTCACAAAACTTCCACACCCAAATACGTGAACCACATACTTAGGTCGTATAATCCCAGGCGAGTCCAATGACGGTGACCGGAAGTGATTATAACAATGCACGCGCAGGGCTTTCAGCTTCCAATAACTTTAGACAATCCCTATTTAGACAATCCCTAGGTCGGTGGTGTTGAAAAATAATTACCTAAAAAACATGCACTTTTAAAGTGAGGACGTATGTTGCTCACTAGGGCAACACGAGAGAAGAAGAAGAAACAAATCTTGTCAACGCTCTGGTATCATGTAATACAAAGGGATGGGAAATATTGATTTTATTCTTCTGATTCAATTGATACATGTATATATACAAACTAAATGAGTCTTAAATAGGAAAGCTATGAAATTAGAAATATATAAAAATATCTTATTTTCTATATTCTATTCTACTTGCTAAATATAATATAATATAGGAAATAAGATATTTTTAAAAAACTTAACCTTTTCCTATAACAATGGCAATTTTATCCTTTTCCTTTTTAACCTTAGAGTTTGAAAAACTTACTTATAGAAACGTGCTTTTCTCTGTTTCTTCTCTCTTTTTATTATTATGATCGTTGTTGTCGTCATTACTATTATTATTATTATTTCTTCAATACGTGACGTATTGAACTTGAGGAGTTTAGTTACTCTTTCTTCAGAGTTGTGCCTTTTATTTGTAATAATCACAACTGTGATATGATGTCTTAATCATATAATTACAGGATATTAGGTTAAGAGATGAAACCAATCGGGGAGATAAAACCAAAAAATTGCATTATAAAGTAGTTGAAATCCAGTCACATATTTCTTATCGCCTCCGCTATTCACTAAGGGTAGGCCTCTTCTTGTCTAATTTTTTTTTTTATCTGCTTTATGCAGTTCAGGTTAGCCGTTTTGCCTTATTTGTCTGATAAGCCATAGCTTCTACAGGCATATGCTTCTGTACTGTATCTCAGGAAATTTACAAACTTCAAGATTTTACTGAGGGGGAAGCCTGTGGAGCAATTTAACATTTCAGATGAATTAAAATACTCAAAGGTGGTAAAATACAAACCTCAGGTTGCCGGAGCAGCTAAAGAGGTTAGATCGATATTGTGGTTTGGAAATATGACATGCATGATTATTTCGGCTTTTGATGGGCTTCTTCTTCCTTTTTCTTTTTTCTTCTAGAAATGCCATTGATGTATTGAAGGATTTACAAAAAAATGGTCCCATTTATAAAAAGGCCAAGTAGGCTGAGAAAAAAGAAAACCTAGTTTTAACAAATGCATCCAGAAAAGGGGAAAAAATAATAAATTGTGACTGCTATAAGTAGGGATGCAAATTAGCTCAATATAACAAAACCTTTCCAGAAAAATTACATCCTCAAAATGTCCTAACCATAGGAGTGGGACGAAGCTACACTTTTCTAGTTAAACTCAAGGGAATTCCCCTGCAGCCTTAGTGTCTTAAAATCTCTCTTTTCCAAATTTAGTAGGCAGTTGCAGCACATTCTCTTTTACTAGGGATGTTAAAGCTCATATGTTTATTATCCACAAAGGAAGATAAGCATTTAGTTCAGCAATGAGGAAAACCTATTGAGCTTCATTGCCATCTTATCCCCAATGGCTTTAGCAAAAGCACTACTGGGAAAAAAAAGGGATCATGAGTCTCTTCACAAGAGTTGTAGAGCAAGCAAGAGTAATGGGTCACCACATTCCAGCTGAATAAGGTATCCAAAGAAAATAGCTTCCATCGGACCATCAGCCATAAAATGAAAGCATGGTGTGGGGTGCCCTTTGTGCCTGGTAAACAAAAAGATGAAAGAAGAAAATAGATATGAGATTGTTGAGCTGTAACTTTTTATAGATAATATTTTTTGTTATGTTTTATTATATAGGATAATTAATGATTTGGTAGGTAGAGGTTGGTACATCTAATGAGTAAGGACATGTTGTCTATAATATATCGATGTTTCTTATCATATATTTATTGTTATAGGTTATATTTAGAATGTAAATGTTTTAGGCTATATTTAGAATGTAAATTAATGCAAATATTGACTAGTCAAAATAGGGATTCACTTTCCTTTATTAGTCTATTAGCACATGTATATATATAGCTCTATGCATTAATGAAATTACAAGTTTTCTTATCACTAAAATTAACATGGTATCAGAGCATGGGCAAAATTTGTGATTTGCGTCACAATCTTTGACATTTAAAATATGAATATCTTTTGGTTGTTTTCAACTGTATTTCAAGATTAATATTAAAAAAAGCCATATTTCTGTATAAAGGCCATCATCTTGAATTTCAAATTTAAGTACAAAAAATAACATAAAACTTCAAAAACAGAGGCACAACCTCAAACATAGTGGTAAAATGAATTAATCACATAAGAGGGGATTGATTTTCTCTTATAGTGGGGGGAAAAACAATATAGAGAACTAAACTTGCTCTGATAAATGTAGAAAAGAAAAGAAATATGATATAGAGAAAAAGAATTATATATCTATTCAACTTATATTACATCATAGTTGTTATATATTTTTATATGCAAGATTACTAATATAGAAAGTCAACTATACAAAATTAATATTTTTAAAGAGTGGTAAATTAACCTACAAATTAGGAATTAATGTTACAAATCCAAACTAGGTAAGTTATAAAACACAAAGTCAATTAACAGCACTAATAGTTGATGTGCTTGTGGAAACCCGATTGTATATTTTATTTTTGCCCCATTTGACTCAAATTGGTAAAATTGGTAATGACTAAACGCACGATTCTGCTGAGTTTAATGTGTTGACTCATAATTCTATGAAAATCTACATGAAAAAAAATTTCATACCTGATTCTATCTGGAATACTCCTAAATTATCAACGTAGGGAATTAAGGAGCAGAATTGCAATTTTGACAATGATAATCTGTTGTAGACCATTTGGTTTGAAATTGAATGTCTCGCATCCTTTTCGTTCTTTTCTTTGAGCAATGGTGCAATCACACTAATGTTAACGAAACCCATCTTCAGGGTGCATAAATGGCCTTATTGAGGAGTTTTAGGTCTTTGATTGAATACTCAAAAGTCAAAACAAAGTATTTACTATTATGCCTTGTACATATTTGATAGATGGTTTATGGGTGGACAGACAAAGCAGATAAAATTAATGTTGACTAAAGTGGGCATGTAAGAGCAGGACCCGGACATGGAGATAGAGTTGAGAATCTAAAGACAAGGGAACAATAGGACTATTAACACGTGGTGACTCAATATGGACATATCCTTGTGACTCTCTGTACTTAAGTCCTCAATAAGAAAATATTCATTTGTTTTTGTCCTTTTTTTCCCATTATTATTGTGGTTTCTCAATTATATAATTGTATATGTGGGAATAAGTGTTAATCCCCATCCCATTCTGCCAACTGAACTGAGTTTTATTCATTCCATTTTAACCAACTGAATTATATAATCACTGCTCAGACTTATTATATTCATATTATATTATAGCCATATTTCATTTAGTCAAGTGATCAAGTGGATACAATCTACTTGTATAGTAGACTCCTTTGTACATTCCAACCAGTCCAATGAAGTTTTTACTTAACTTATTGAAAGGGGGAAAAAAAAAGGAAAAGATTTATACAATAGGGCAAGTAAGTATTTATATTTGTTATTTTGTATTTTATGCATTTAAAAGATATGGTTCTATTTGAATTATCTTTTACTTAGCGATAGTTTTGTTTTATCCAAGAAACGTAGGAGTAAGAAGCTTGCACAAAAGTGTTTCTATAGCATCAACAAACAAGAAGAAAGTTATTTAAAAATGGATTTTATGAGATTGGGGATTCTCTTTGAGGAGCCTCAAAACTAAAGGATTTTTTTTTGTCGTTGTTTGGGTGGGGGGTGGTGGGTGTGTGTGTGTGTGTGTGTGTGTGTGTGGTGGGGTGGGTTTCCTCTGATGAGGAGTTGACCCTTTTTCCATAAAAATCACCTATGAAAGCGGTTGTTCATACTAGACGTGGTGGTTTTGATTGTGAAAGGGGATGTTGGTTAGTGAATTGGTTAGGGATATCAATGTTTATAAACACTCTTGTAGCTTTTAAAGAGCATTTGCATGTGGATTAACCAATGTCTGAGTAATTAAATATGCTTCAGATGAAAATATTTATTTCTTGATTTAGGAAATTGTGGAGACCACTATTGGATTTATGGCACCCCACCTTGGTATTACTGGGTACAATGTGTACCATAAGAATCGCCTAATCAGAGTAAGTTTTCTGTCTAGTTTAATTGATGTATATGAAGTTATGGGTGTCTCTTGCTGCTAAAATGTTTGCTGCAGTTAATTAAGTAAAACGCAGCATTCTTATGCTAGTATGAAAACTCTCTCTCTCTCTCTCTCTCTCTCTCTCTCTCTGTCTCCCTTCTTATGCTAACCAGAATTCTTATTTTTTTTTGTTTTTATTTATTTATTTATTTATTTTTTGGACCAGTACTAGTACCAGACTTTACAGTATCAATTTACAGTCTTAAAAAATTTAAAAGTCAGGTCAAGTGAATGAGGTTCTTTTTATTTATTTATTTATTTACTTTGTAAATTGGAGGTAACTTAACAAGCACAGGTTATAAGAGTTCTTGTTCTTTTCCTAATCGATAGGAATATATTTTGAAAATTGAAAGTTAGGTACAAGTGAATGAGTTTCCTATTTGTTCATTTATTTTAGTAACTTGGAGATATTTTAACAAGCACAAATTATGAGAATTCTGGTTCTTTTGCTGATGGAATGGATTATATTTTCAGCCATTCTGGAAAGTCACTGCTGAGGGTCAATCAAAAGGTTACGGTGTTGTTGGTAATAAATTCTGTCTTTAACTAGCCATGTGCTCTTGTGGTTCCTGCATTCCCAATTATAGGTCTAGGGCTCTGTCCTTTGGTGTTATTTACTCTCTCAAAAGGAGGGTGGGTGGAAACATTCTTATATTTCTTTTTTCTTCAGACATTTATTCCAAGCATTGGCAGTAACAAGCTCATGCTTATTGCGGCATAATTCGCAAACTGCAGGTGTTTTAGAAGTGAATTTTTTAGAACCTGCACATGACAAGCAAGATTTTGAAAGATCATCATTATATATTCGCCTCGAAGCTAAACTGAAGCAATTGCTCATGGATTACTGGTTTGTGATTATTTTTCACTCCAATTTTCTTAGATTTTATTTCAGATAATAATATGTTGCATTTGTTGTTCTAATTTTAGGTGTCACAATCTTTATGTGTTTCATCATTTATCTAAAGGTTTTATCTGTTTCTTTTGCTCTTTATTCTTGGCAATTTGATGTAAAAGAACTGAGAATGCGAAGCTTGAATTTATTGATGCATGGCAAGGCACAGTTGCTCATGAAATTCATTCGGACAAAGATACATAGATGTTGCCTATTCATGAGCTTTGTACGAAAATACTTTATTTTGGGAAACTAAATCTCAAAATACGGTATGAAAAAGATATTAGTAATTTGTGTCACGTGCAACCTCATTTTTTAATTTTTATTTTCTTAACTAGATGACGTGGTTGGCCCCTATAAAGAGGTCGCATTTGGCACGTGCACCCTCTGTATGAAACAAAAGGATCTGTGTGCCAGTTGTGTCTTCTTCACAGACCTTGCTTGAACAGTAGGCAACTATATGATATCCTCTCAAATTCATAAAAATGTACAAATGATGATACAATGGACAAAATTCTAGCAAAACCAAAGCTGGGATCCAACCTAACACATTGATTTATTGACAAATCCCATCTCTAGACCATTGTCACTTAGCAAAACAACAAATAAACACGATCCAATATAACATACATCAACAAAAGCAATTTGAAGACATTTCAAAGTACATACAATATATGTATATATATATATATTTGGTAATGTCAGAGTATTTACATTTTATATATATAGAAAGAATGGCGTTAACCTTTTTACAAAAGAGTTAGAAAGAAAAAGGATGTCGATGGGGTAAATCGATAGCCATACAACATCATAAAACTAGCTCAAAAGTTACAATGGCAAAAAGATTAAAATTTTCCTAAATAAAGCTTCAGCTGTCAATGATGATATTCCCAATCTTCTATCATTCATTTCTTTTTGTATAAGATAAACAAGAATTGCTGATATCTTCCTCTAAAATAGTTCATTACTACCTTTTAAGTGCTGTAAACTGGTCACTTACTGTAGATGCTAGGAGTGTGTTGCCAAAAGAAATCTTGAAGTGATTTTAGAGCTTGTACCAAATGATTTTTGTGAATTCACAACTTAAAAAAAAAATGGTGGGAGTGAGATTCTTCTCCATCATTGCATAAATAGCACTGGTTATGTGCTACTATACCCTATTTCAATAGTAGGCCTTGGAGATTCTTCTCCATCATGCCAAATTCTTCTCCATCATTGCATAAATGGTGTGGGATATTTCCTTTATACCAAACAACAGAATGCCAAGGAACAAAGTTTGTCCTTGGTTGAAAATAGCTATATGCTGTTCTTATTGTAAAATCTTTGGATGGGTCAGGTCGCTATACAAACTTGTCAAATTGCTCCTCCTTAGCTACCGGCAGTACCCTTTTTATATTTTCAGTACAGGAAGGTCCCATCGATGCATACAACGGGTCTACAGTGCTTGAAGGCTTTGGCACATGGACCATATGTTCAGAAAACTCATTTAAGGATCATCTCTCTAGGTACAAATGATTCTGTCCAACCTTACGCAACTTTATTCCTAGGATTTGTTGCTTTCATATCAGTGAATAACTTAGGAAGATCGATTTATGACTTCTTTGAATCACTATAAACTATTGCAATTACCTTTCTCTTACCTTCCCATACACTTTTATGGGAAACTTTATACCCGAAAACTATCTCCATACTGGACTCTAGTGCACTAGTCTATGTCTAGGTCTTTCTTTACAAAGTTAAGAAACTCCCTTGCCAAAATATTTGAATAAATTTGTGAGTGGTCTTGATCAACCATGGCATCAACACACGAGTGAGGTCCTTTCAATTTAGTGACCATAAAAAGATTTTTGAGCTTTTTTTTTTTACAAGCATGAAGCCTCTATGGATAGCTGTCTTCTCATTTCATGCAATGGGTTGAGCATAAGTTCTTAGCAGATTGACACACTTGGAAATTGCAATCTTGCTTCACATGAAAAGCTTTCATGTGTTGAATTAGATCGTCCTTTGTGCTAAACATCATACCTTTCATCATGTCATTATTTCTTTGTATGTTACTGCAAATTATGTTGAGTTTTTCCCACACGCTACTTCAACTTCACACAATTTCCATTACTTTCTACTTGGTATTTTACCGAATACATGGTATGCATGAACAAAAAATCTACTTTTCAAATATTAACAATACATCCACAATAAATGCACACACGCGCTACAATTAGTACTATCTAGCACATTCACGTGGACCTAAGCCTGAAACTCACAAACCTTAGGTTGCTGCAACCTTAAACTCTTTCTTCTTGTGACCCCTTGGTTTGTTCTAGCCATGAAGACCTTTTTTCGTAGAAAAAAAGAAGGGTGTTTTTTCATGACTTTGGTTCTCGGGCCTTGTCGGGTGGGGGTTTGGGTGGTTCTTACTGTAGTTTCAAGACATCTCGGCTAGAATTTGGCAACTTTGGTTTTGTTGGAGGTGCTTCGAGAAGTGGCATTAAGCTGGTGTCTATTTGTAATAAGAGTAATAGTGACAAAGTGATTGTCTGTAGGTCAGTTGAGTCCTGTTTTGACTCCACTCAAAAGGAAAATGCAAACAAAACTGATGAAGTTGATAGTCGGATTTAGGTTGTCTTTAAAGACGTCTCCAAGGTTTATCTTTGTTCTAAATCTACTGCCTCCTTTGTAGAGGTGGTTTCAAGCCAGAAAAATCAAGGCTCCAGTGAATGTGGAAGTTTCTATAGGAAAGGAGGACAACCAAAAAATTAAAGTGCTTTTAAATTATTGTCCTCCTCCTTGTGTTAATGGGGGGATTTGGGTCAAGCCATCCAAATCAGTTTTGGAGATAGGGGAGCTGTTATGGAAGAATACTTTAGTCTTGTATTTTTTGGGAAAAACCCCTCCTTTTTCTATAGTACAAGCCATAACAAAGGCTGTATGGGGTAAGGAATGGTTATGGTTACCTTCTATTTAAATTCAATGATGAGTATTCTTTGTTCAAGATTTTAAGACAATCATGGTTTTTTGCCAACCATCTTTTAGAGCTTGAAAGATGGCAGGTGGGTATGGCTTTGAACCGAGTACACCTAAGAAAAATGCCAGTGTGGGCGAAGCTTTGACGAATGCCTACTAAGTTCCTTCACAATGAAGGTGTTAGTTATGTGATGAGTGCTATTGGAACACAGCTTCAAGTAGATATTGTCACGGCGACTAACTCTTGTGTTTGGTATGTAAGAGCCTCGGTGGAAATGGAGGCGGATGGAGAGTTTATAAGTGACTTTGATATCGAATGTGCGGATGGATCAAACTATAGGTGGATGTTGAGTATCACATACTCCGCCCGAGAAGTTTCAAATGTCATGTCTTTGGATATAGTGATGCAAAGTGTTCTGATGTTGCTGTTGAATTGCCTCTTGGAGAAACATCTAATGTTCAGTGGGAAACACCTATTGATGCACCTCATTTTTCTCTATCTAACCCCTCTTGGGGGTGCTAGAAATAACCTTGTACAAGTAGTAGAATTTATGGATGGGGGAAGGGACTTTGTTGCTGCTTGTGCACCAATCACTCTTGGAAATGGTAAATCAACCATGGCTACCAAGCTTTCTACCAATCTTTCTGAAAAATAGTACTTCATTTGTTGGTCGATTAGGCCTACCTAGTATAGATACTTCCAATGGGCAGGCTCCGGGTTAGGATTCTGATAGGGCTGGGGAGTAAGTTTTTTTTGGTAATAATTTTGGAAATGGTGTAGAATGTTCATTTTTATCTTTTGTACCTCCATCAAGGATTGGTTAGACAATCGTAGGCTCTAGTCAGGAGATATTACATCGGGATGTGGCAGCTCTTGATTCTGCTCAAATGGTCTTAGATAGCTCTGAAGTTAAAAAGAAGAAATCAAAGAAAAAGAGGGCCCGAGAGAAGCAGTGTAGAGAGGTGGAGGATAGGGGCATGTCATTATCATCCCCTTGTTAACAAACACCACCTTCTTCTTTTTTTGTATATGTGGTGATTGATTCTTGGAACATTAGAGGTTTAAATGATCCAAACAAATCTAAACAAATTGCAAATTCTTATAAGGAGAATAGTTTGTCTCTTATGTGTTTATTGGAAACAACAGTCAAGTTTCATAATACCCAAATGATTTGGAATTGTATTTTTTTTGGATTGATGCCTTCTACCTAATCAGAATGGGAGACTTTAGGTAGGGTGGAACCCTTTAATTGGAGATGTGGAGGCCATATTGGTTTCCAACTAGTTGATCCAAGTTCGTTGCAAGTTAGCAAAAATATTGTTGGTGTTATCTCATTGGTGTATGGAGTAATATCAGTTGAGCAAAGGCGAAGTCTGTGGAAGGACTTGTTGAGTTTGAAGAACACCATAAATGATCCTTAGTTAATTATGGGGGATTTCAATGAGTGCAGGAGTCTAAAGGATAAAGTTGGGAGGCAAAGTTGTTTTTTCTGAAGGAATGGAGGATTTCATTGATTTTTGTCACCAAGCTAACTTGGTAGAGATTCAGACAAATGGTTATCATTTGATATGGTTAAATCATTGCTTTTCCAATCCTATTCTTAGCCGATTAGACCATGCTTTGGTTAATCCTTGTTGGGTCCAGTAAGTTCCATCTTCAAAGGCTCAAATCCCTATAATCTTGATAAAGCTATACATAAGTGCTTCTTCAAGTTCTTTAATTTTTGGGCTAAACATCCGGATTTTTTATGTATCATTCAAAGAGTATAGAATAAAGATATTGTTGGGACTCCTATGTTCCAAGCTGTCTTTGAACTGAAATTGTTATAGATGGAACTGAAGGTTCTTAACAAGAAAGGTTTTTTTGATATTCAACAAAGGACTTTGGAGGCTAGCATTTGTCTCCATGATTGTTAGGAGTTTAATTGCTCCAATCCTAGGGTGGCAGATTGGAACAATGAAAAAATACTTTTCAAAAAATCTTATCTTCTTAGTGCAGTGGAAGAATCTTTCTTTAAGCAAAAGTCCTAAGTAATATGGCTCAAGCTTAGTGATCACAATACAAGCTTCTTTTTTAGGTGCCTAAAGTAAAGAAATCATAGAAATGCTATCCATTCTATTACTGATAATAGTGGACAGTGTATAGCTTGAGAGGATGAAATGAAAGACTTGATGGTTAATTATTTTGTGGAGATTTTTAGGGAGCCGTCAACTTCTAATCTCAACTCTTAAAGATTTTTCTCTCTCGTTTCTAAAAAAGTGTGTAGAACGGATTGGGGGGACCTTGTAAAACTAGTATCAGATGATGAAATTAAATCTCCTCTCTTCTCCATGGCTCAAGATAAAGCGCTTGGACCAGATGGTTACAATGCTAATGTCTTCTGTTTAGCTTGGGACATAATTGGTAAGGATTTTGTACAGTTGTTAATGATTTCTTTGCTACTGGGAAGCTATAGAAGCCGTAAACTTCATTGCTATCTCCCGTGTCTCCAAAGTGGAGAATCCTACAAATTTATGGGATTTTAGGGCTATGTCTTGTTGCAATACAATATATGTGTATTTCCAAGATCCTAGCAGAGGTTAAAAGCGGTACTCCCTTACCTTGTGGGAAAAGAGCAAATAGCTTTTGTTAAGGGCTGTAGGGTTGTAGACAACATCTTTGTGGCACAGGAGCTTATCTGAGGCTATCATAAGAAAAATTTGAGACCTAGATGTGCTATTAAAGTGGATACTATGCGAGCATATGATAATGTATGGTGGAGTTTCTTAGAACAAATTTTGAAGATTATGGAGTTCTCTCCACAAGTTATCACGTGGATCATGCAGTGTGTTTCAGTTGCTAAGTTCTGTATCAACATTAATAGAGCATTAATGGGTTTTTCCCCTAGCTCACGAAAGTTACGACAAGAGACCCTATCTCTCCTTATCTTTTTACTTTGGTGATGGAAGTTTTCTCATGTATAATACGGGATGCAGGAAAGAAGAATTGATTCTCATAGCATTGGAGATGTCGAAAAGAAAAGCTTAATCACCTTTGCTTTACAGATGATGTCATGATCTTTTCTAGAGGAGATATAGGCTCTTATCTCTTTAATTAAAGAGGCTTTAAAGGAATTTCATGAATTTTCAGGTCTTATGGCAAACTAAGAAAAAGTCATGTTTTTCTTAGTGGTGTGTCTCAACAAGAAAAAGGTGGTACTAAGTCAGACTTTGGGATTTTAGCGGGGTGATCTACCAATTAAACACTTCGGAGTTCCTTTTTCATCTACGAAACCTAACAAATCTACTTGTCAATTTTTAGTAGAAAGATTTAGTAAGCACATCAAGCGCATCAATCACTGGACAAGTAAAACTCTCTCTTATGTGAGCTACCTCCAACTTTAGAATAGTATGCTTTTTTCTATCCAAGTTTATTGGTCTTCTATTTTCACCCTTTCTAAATGCATTGTTATGATCTGACTTCGTAGGTGAAGCATTTTTATGGAATGAAAGTGATGAAAAGAAAGTAAGGCCTAAGGTGGATTGAACTATGGTATGTTGTCCTAAGAACCAAGGCAGACTTGGCATTTTTGACTTGATTATGTGGAATCAGACAGCTCAACTCAAACATTTATTTTGCTTGGATATCGATGATTCTCTCCAAATATAGTCTATGAAGATAGAATGGTATGGAAAGATAATCTCTCTAGACAACTTTCCATCAAAGAGGCTTACAATTTCATTCGAGGACAAGGAGCAAAGGTGTCACAGAGTAGTTTGTATGGTTCAAAAAGATAGTCCCTAGACATTTTTTTATTACGTGGTAAGTAGCACAACAAAAGCTCTCGACTATGGACAAGCTTGTTCTGTGGGGTATTAATTTCTCAAAATTGTTGTTTGCTTTGCTCTGGAGAGGAAGAGTCTCATAACCATCATTTCATTAAGTGTGCCTTCGTTCAGGAAATTTGGAAGAGCTTGAGGGAGGAAATCCCAGTTAGTAGTATCTCTTCTTTGAATGTTGATGCCATATAGGATCTTTTTAACTCTGTTGGGTCCTGCTTAAATCCTTGGAAAGTCATCACTAGCTTGGTTATCTATTTTGTTTGGAGAGAATGAAATGAGAGAAGAATAGGTATCAATTCCAAAACAGCTAATAAAGTAACTAAAATGATTCTTAGTTATTTCTTTGTAATGAATGACACTTATGCTTTGTAATGCAAGATCTTGATCTTAACATCCTTTTGTTTTTTATGGTGATATACTCAAGATTTTAGGTCTCTTGTGAGTCCTATAATATTTTTGTATGGGTCCCTTTTGTACTTATTTTTATTAATGAAATTTATGACTTGATCCATAGAAAAAAGAGTCACAAAATTTAGCTATTCTAGTGCAAAGAAAAAACCTAGAGTTTCATGCAGAGATTTGAGTACAATTTGGAAAAAGTGGAGTAAAATAAGTGATAATAGGCGATGAAAAACACAAATTTACCTTAAAAAACAATGATCCATACTCGAGAAGAGGGATGAGCAAAGTAGTCGCACCTAATGAGTAGTAGGGAGGGAGAGGTGTGTTTGAGTTGAGAGAAATTTGTATGGAAGATATGAGCTTCAAAATTTTTTTGGGATATATTAGATGGTAGGGCGCATTTAGCACCATGTGCCCTCTTTGTTTTGTATAGAGGTTGCGCGTGCCAGATGTGCCCTCTTTACAATACAAAGAGGGCACGGGTGCCAATTGTGCCCTCTAATTTAAAAAAAAAATGACCTATTTACAGTGGTCCAAGGCCATTTTAATTATGAATTTTTTTTTTTTTTAAGTTGTATTTTGAGATTTATTTTCCCAAATGGTAATTCCATACAAAACCCCCTATTCACATAATCCCCACCAAGCAATAGGAATGAACTTCAATAAATTTGCCAATTTGTCTAGCGTATGCTGTTTTCGCGTATTGCTTTACTTTTACACTATGTAATTTGCTCCATTCCTTCAAAACTTTTCGTCAATTACCCTTCTAGTCGTGGTTTTGCAAATTTATATCATTTAATTGCTAAACCTAACTCTGAGGAAACTGTTTCTTTGTTGTGTGTGGTTTGCCCGGAATAATTTAGTTATCGTTCCTCAAACCAAATGTTGGGAAATGGTTTTATTTGTGGTTATATATTGAAAGAGTATTTTGATGAAATTTTTCTATAATGTAAAGTTGATTTTAAATCTTCATCGCAAGGGATTAAAATCAAATGTAGGATTTTAGAGAAGAAGCATAACAGTAATATTAGAAAATCTCATAACAATATTTCCCTGATATGGAGTCCATAAATACAAGAATTTTCTTGATCAAATCTGATTAAAGAGAGATAATTCTACAGTAATGACTTTCTAACACAAAACAAATAAATACAGTATTGACTTACCTCCTCTAAAATGTATGACATATCTTCTCTATCTGCATATGTGCTGGGGAAAAAAAAAAAAAAAAAAAATACAGCCTGAAATTAAAAATAAATAAATCAGTAGCTTTCTACACTCCTCATGCTAAGGAAATGGCATCAATTATTTCTACCTTGCATGAAATCTCCTTAAAGAATTGCCTTGATAAGGACTTTTGTCAAGATATCAACTTCTTGGTTTTGAGTCCAGACATATTGTAACTTGAGTCTTCTTCCTCTAACTCCTCATTTCAGAAAAGTATATATTACATCTAGCTGATATAGTGGCCAAAGTAGATTGGTAGCCAAAGATAGAATACTCTTAATACAATTATGGATTTTAACTTTGCTATAGGAGCAAAAGTCTCTTCATAATATTTTACCAAAAAAAAAAAGTCTCTTCATAATATATTCCATAGAATTGAGTGTATCTTTATGCTATTAAACATGTGTTATACTGTTTTATGCTTCCACCTGATTAATGTTTTACTTCCAGCAGCTTTTTTACCACAAGGTAAGTCTACAATATCCTGTGTATTGTTTCAATACAATGTACATGACTCTTCCAAACAGCTTCTTTCCCTTTTTTGTCTCCAAAGCCTCTTGGATCGTTTAAAAAATCACCTTTTCATCATATTGAGTGAGACAAATCCTGCACTTAGAAGAAAATTTTGAGTAACATAATTTGATATAGGATACTTTACATGTACCCTTTTTCTTTTCTTAAGGCAATGGGCAAGCCCTATCCATCCTATATTATGATGTTCAAATTCTGACCCATTTTTTCAAAATATTGGACCACATACTTAAGGAAGAAAACTGGGAATGCAAGGAAGGTTCGACCTTCCTGATTACACATTGATACTGTTGAAGACCTAGGGCTACTTCCTAGCTTTGGAAAAGACGCAACAGAAGGGTCTGAAGGTGTTGCATTTGGACTATGATGACATGTTTCAGGTCTATCTAAGGTTGTGGCTTCCGACATGAGGTTTTACCAGACGACTGAAAATGCATCATCAAAATGAAAGGGTCTAAATGGTTTATATGACTGTGGACGATAGAGATTCCTTGACACCTTAGCCAAAACACAAGATTCGCAAGAGAAATCTCTAAATCTTTCATTTTTAATTAAAGGGTTAATTACAAAAAATTGTCGTGTTTTTGCAATTTTACAGATATATGACTTGTTATATTTTTTTTGAGAATAGGTAACTTGTAATTTTATCTGTCTTCCATCCAATGTTCTGTTAAATTGATGACGTGGCTATCACTTGTGTTATGGATTTACTTTAAATAACATACCAAATTAACCCCTGTATTCATGAATACGACTGGCACTTGAGTCTTAAAACTTTCATATTATCTTTATGAATGCTCAACCTTTTTGAATTATGCCAATAAGTCCTTTTATTAATGTGGTTAATTTTCGAAAGTCTTTGGAGTTCTGTTGTTTTTCTTGTTGAGTCCTCCTCAAACTTCCACTATTTTTCTATTTGGTTCCTCATATTTTACTTTTATTTGTTCCCATTTGAATCTTTTGTACATGTCACATTTAATGGAAAATGTAATAGCATTGACAAAAGGGCCTCTTTGAACTGTGCTTTTAAGATTAGGGTTGAGCAATGAAGACACTATTTCAAAAGTCATAGACTTTCCACATCAAAAGTCTAATTGAAATTGGGAGTTGAAGACATGATTTTTCAGCAATTTTAAATCGTAACTTGAAGACATGAATTTTCCCCAAACCACAAACCCCCCCTCTCTCCGACCCTTCCCGCGGGCGCCGCGGCCGAAAGTTTTAATATTTGTATGTTTTTAAAATCACAATTTCTTTTTTTTTTTTTTCACCTTTGCCCATTATGATCATGGAAATCCATGAGGTCACTAGTGTATCACACTCCTAGTCATTGAGCAAATAAACTAAATAACTTAAAATATATTGGGCATTGGTATTAGAAAATTCTAATTTCTGCCCATGTCTTACGTTGTTTTGTTTCTCTTCTTTGAGATTTGATAACTAGTATTAAAACTATTACATTCTATATTGATGCTGCAATCTTATTCTGATACAGGAAAGGGCACTGTCACCTAGTTGGTTACAAGCCTTACTGTACTAATGCACATGAAAATCCATGCTCAGAGCATGCCTCTGCCACACTTGATTCCAGTTTGCAGAAACAGATGGGGCATAGTTGTCGCCAAACAAGTGTCCATGAAAGAGTGCCATTAGATCCTCCTCTTGTCAGTCTGGAAACCAACATAAGGCCGAATATGATCAGTAGGAGTTTGGGGAGGGGTGGTGCTCCCACTTGCCAGAAAGATTTATCTGACATTGGCCCTGTGGTGCCATGTTCATCTGTAAGTACTTTAGATTTGTTCACATGTTAGACCATGTCCTTTTATTATGTCCTTCTTCTCATGGATAATAATTATCATATAATGCAATCACTTCTAAGAGAGTTATCAAGATTGGGCACATTGTTCTAGGAATAGCCCTTATGAGCCGGTAGGAAAAGGGAGGAAAGAGGCCATTTAAATCTGATTCCTATATATGAATTCCATGTGGTGTGTAGATTTTTTAAATTTGTATTTCGTGCAGTTTATAGATTTTCTGGTATATTCTTAATGAACAAAACCATTGATTCAAGAAAGCACAAAGCACCACTCCTTTATGCCTCTTCTGTAGAAAATTTTATGAGGTGGAGATTATTCCACTAGTTTTATTCCTTTCTAGTGTTGAGTCTTGTCGAAATTGTTTGAGATCCAGTTAGCAGCATTCCGCTTGCAAAAGTGCACCCCTTTGAGGAGGTGTGTTCTTTGCTATCCATGAGAGTAGTTTATAAATAGTGTCAAGTCAAGTAGTTAGAGAGTTGGACATATTCTTAATAAGAATATTCAAGAGAATTGTCTTGAGCTGATTACTTGTGGATCTTCTTTATTGAAGATATCAGGTTTGTTCTTTCTCCAATATAAAAATGAATGAATTTTTAATTCTAATTGATGGCAATCGGCAACATCTGTGGAGTTACTTGAACATTATGTGGAGAATTTTGAAGATTGATGTCTATGACTAGAGGCTGAGAGCTTATTGAAGATGCATCAAATAATTCACGATCCCTAGCTTGCTTATTTGGAGAAATGACCATCAATAGTGAAAATTAATGATGATTGTAACAAGCTCCTCTTGACACTCACAATTCTGATCATGATTCTCTCTCTCGTGACACTGTCTATGATAGTACTCAACAAAGATATTATGTTCAAGACTCCAAAATGAGCTATTTGACTTACAGAAATGGTGTTCGATAAATATTAAAGTTGATGATCATACGAGTTTGCCAAGGGGTTCTTGCAGGAGATCATCATGGTGTTATTTGCTCTGGCGATGTTCATGATATAAATGTTAAGATTGGTGATTCTGTTGTTCATCATTTCAGGGATAGTGTTACAAATTTTAATGCTCCAGTGCATTCTTCTGGTAATGGATTTGGTAGCCATCCTCCAGGTGTTCGATATAATGCTTCAGTAGCAAAATACTCCTATTGGATTATTTGTTGTTACCTGCAGTGATGAGGAACATTCTAGTCCTTGTGATGCTTACTCTTCAGCATGCGCAAGTAGTTAACTCGATTTTGATAAACAAGGAAATGGTGAATGATGACTTGTTGGATCTTAAGGTGACAGGCTAGTTGAAGGCAGTTATGGTGGACAACCTTCTAGAGCTTGGTTGTATTGAGAATAGGTAGTCACTGTTGACAATCAATGGTGCAATACTAAAGTTTAGTCCTTTGACAGTTCCTCACTTGAGGTTGGCTTGCCTGGGTAGTCCTAATATTTCTTATAATTCTTTTCAAGCCATCCTCAGTGAACTTGGATTCCTCAAATGTCAAACAGAATGGACTTGGTTAACCTCATTTTTTTGCTGGCAAGTACTTCCCTTACTTGCCAATGGATGACTTGCTTGCTCCAATAACAATGCAGTGGAGTAAAAAGATGCTCATTGTCGCAATATTGTTTTCGGTGTCTTTGTCAATATTCAATGATGCTGATTTAGAAGTTGTGCCCTAGTTGGTGTTTGTGCAAAAAGCTGCCTTCTTGACATATGTGGCTAGCCGTGATGCTGCTGGTTCGGGCTTGTTGAGGCTGTTTCTCACTTTATTTTTTGGGTAATGTCAGTGTGTTTACTTTTTATATATATAAAAGAGAGGAGTTTGCCTTCTTACAAGTGAGCTACGAAAGAAAAAAAAAGATATTGATGTGGGTACCAAACGAATAGGGTACCTAAATCGATAGCCATATAATATTATAGAGCTAGCTCAAAAGTTACACGATTAAAAAGATTAAAATTTTCCTAAATAAAGCTTCAGCTGTCAAAGAGGATATTCCCAATCTTCTATCATTCCTTTCTCTCCATATAAGATAAATAAGAACGGCTAGTATCTTCCTCCAAGAAGGTTTACTACCATTAAAAGCTATCAACATACCGTCCACTGTAGATGCCAGGAGTATGCTATCAAAAGACATCTAGAAGCGACTTTGGAGTTTATGCAAAATGAACTTTGTGAATTCACAAATGAGAAAAAGGTGGGAGTGAGATTCTTCTCCATTGTTGCATAGATGGCATTGGTTTTGTGTTATTATACCTCATTGCAATAGTAAGTCTTGTGCAAGTAGCAAGCCATAGAATAAAAGAATGGCGTGGGATGTTTCCTTTATACCAGATGATGAGTGCAACGACACAAAGTTTGTCCAAGGTTGAAGATATCTATATGTTCTGATTGTAAAAGAAGAAAGACCGAAGAGAACTAGAGAAAACTGAACTATAACTACCAAACCCTACTGTACTGATGGATGATGAAAGATGAGGAACTATTTTGTTTTTGCTTATTTTTTTAAATGAGTTTATCAAAACACTGGAGCACTGGAAGGGAACAGCTAAATGACTGGAGCATAATTTGCACAGGTTAAGTGATCTTACCATGTAAAATTGCAATTGCACTAGTAATTTGCACAAAAAGTAATTTTGTACGTGAGTTGAATCTAAAGATGCTCACAAACTAGTAAACTTGTAGAAACATACGTGTAGACTCGTGAGTTTGGCAACCATACCTATACATGTTCATTTTTGTATGCAGGTTAGTTCTTTGCTTCCTAATAAGTGAGAGTAGTCTATACATAGTGTCAAGGCATTAGTTACAGGGTTAAGTATTTTCCTATCAAGAGTATATATGAGAGTTAGTAGAGTAGATTGCTCATGGGCTTTCTTCATTGAAGGCATTAGCGTTTGTACTTTTCTTCTATAAAAATAAATAAAAAGCTTAGTTTCTGGTTACAGTAATTCTTCTAGTTCATATCAAGCTTTGTGGCAGTGTTCCCAATAATTGTTCTTCTCCCTTCCATACCCAATTCAGTCTTCCTAGAAGTTTTTTAGCAAGTGATCGTGTGGACTCATAAATGTATGTTATCTGATGGAAAAAAGGTGTTTGCTTGACTGCATCACTCTTATTATTAGAGTTTATATTAATGTAAGCATCTCTCAGGGGAAATATTTCATAAGAGATTCCACTCGATTGCAAATGAGGTTGGCACATGCAAAAAAAACCTCAAAGAAAGTTAGGATGACTGAATGAAGGTTTTTTTTTGATCTTCAGTTCCAAAATTGAATTGATATCCAGCATGAAGGTTGTGAGTTTTGCACCACTCTAGGATTGGACTGGATCATTATCCAGGGCATACATTTGGTTGAGTTTGTGGAATTTAATTTTTGATTGCTTTCAATTTGTTGTAACTGTTTCCCTCTCCTACGTTTTGTTTAATATAATAGGAAATAGACATTGAGTCTTTTTTTTATTTCCCCCAATCCTTGTCCCGGCATTCACATTAAACTCTTACTAAAAGCAGTTTAAATTGTGTAAATAATCTAACAAGGCCGAAGTTCTACATGTGGTGGTTGTAATAATCATATGATTTTGTTTTCTCCAAGTTCATAAGTTCAATATGGATGGGGATTTACAAAATTTGATCGGTGCTAAGTTACTAAAATGGTGTTGCTGCTTGTTTGAGTGTTAAGCCACTTTGCTAAAATAGGTGGTGTTGCATGTAATAATGCATCGAGCAATATATTCTTGGCTGAATCTGCTCTTTGCTTGGTTCTACTGCATGAAGTCAATTTTAGCAAAAGCTGATTCTAGTTTTTGATGAACCATCTCAGGTTACTGAAGCCACATTAGATAGTTTGGAGTCAATATCAGTGGATCAAATCTGCGAAGAGAATGTCCAACTATTTATGAGGTAGATCGCACATTAAGATTGATTCATCATTCTATATTATCCAATACATGGCTACATGGATTTACTTGCACTTCTTTCTGTCATATTGCTAAAAAGTATGTTGGATGCTGGACAAATATACTGCTAAAATTCTGATGTAGAAATAATGTGACAAAGACAGTGCAGCCTGGACTGATCTGTCTTAATTTCCTTCATACTGGAGTGATTATTAGGACTGCGTACTTTAAAGTTTAAAGTAAACCATATAGTCAAGGAGTTACTATTTCCTTTAATTAAAGATTCAGATTCTGTTATTTGTATGAGATATGTATCTAACCAATAGACATTTTACCTCAAAATCAGAGTTTCAAAAAGTGTTTTGGTTTGTTTAAATTCCTCCCTTTACATTTTGAAGCAATGATGATTGGTGTTTGAAATGCTTGTTAAAGAGCAAGCTAAGGCCCATTAGGAGAGAAGCTTCTATCCTTTTTGTACATTACTGTTAAGTTATATATTGTATTTATTAGTATTATATTTTCTATTCAATGTAATTTATATAGTGATAGGTAAGGTATACTAACAGATAGTCACAAGAACTTTGTATATATATTTTTATATATGTACAATCAAATCAATAAGAAATTTCAGAAAATATATTTCTTCTCTCTTTGTTAACATGGTATCAGAGCCATAGAGTGGCAAACCCTAAATTCAAACCCTAAACACACAAACCCTAAACACCAACCCTAATTTTCACTAACCTTAAACACAAATCTTAATTTTCCGTGGTGGTTCGTGTCTGGATTTGCTTTTCCTAGTGTTGGATTTCAAATTTGATTACATCATCGTGTTCCTCTCTTCTCTGACAATAAAACCCAGGAAGCTTGCCGCCGGATGCGTCACCACGTGCCACCACCATCGGCCGCTCTTATTCTCCTTTTTTTCCTTTTTTGCCGACGTGTCTTTTCCAGCCCACTTTTGGTGTCATGCGCCGGTTTTTTGATATTTCCTCAATCCGACCGTCCCAAGCTTGAGCTCCAACCAGTTTCCGGCTGTCGTTGACCACCGTCCGCCGCCATCTGCCATTGATTTTTGCTGTTTTTCATCTTTTTGATCCTTTCTTTAGATTATTCTCGATCCAATATGGCTAATGATTCTTCTCCCTTGAAAACTAGTCCTTTTTCAAGTGTATTATCTCCATCACTTGCCATTGCAATTGAGAAATTGATGGGAAGTTCTGATTACATGTCTTGGTCTAAGGTTGTGGAATTATGGTGCATGGGTCAAGGTCTACAAGACCATTTGACCATCAAATTGGATGATATTACAAAAGATCCAAAAAAGGATAAGGATCAATGGATGAGAGTTGATGCTCTTTTACTGAGTATTTTGTGGCAGTCCATAGATCCATCTCTTCATCCAATTCACAGTCATTACTCAACTTGCTATGATGTTTGGTCTCAGGCGAAGAGACTATATACAAATGATATTCAGTGTTTGTACTCAGTGATATTTAATCTGCTTAATTTGAGACAAACAGGTATGTTAATTACTGATTTTCTTGGCAGATGGGCATCCATTAAAGATGAGTACAACTCTTTACTTCCTCCCGGTAAGTCTCTCCAAAATGATTCGACTCAAAGAGAGAAATTTTTCATGGTTTGCATCCTTGCTACACTTGGTCCTGATCTTACTTCAATTCGTGATCAAATATTGGTTAGTCCCACTATACCATCTACGGATGAAGTTTTCTTTCGCCTTCTTCGTGTGTCATCAATTCCTAATGCATTGTGCATGGTTTTTCTTTTATGAATAATTTTAGTTTCTTAGATGGCTTCCCAAGGTCACATGGCTTATAGAGAAGGATAGGGTGGTGATCGTGGGATTGTTAAGGGAACTCGTTCTAGGTGTACCTACTGCCATCGGTGGAGTCATACTAGGGACAAATGTCACAAGTTGCATGGACGTCCTCTACGAGCTAACATCATTTAGAATACCAATCCTATCTTTTCTGCTGCACAATATCCTCAATCTCTACTTCTCACTGGAACTGATCTTGAGAATTATTTGCAGTATCAGGCTTCACAGTAGTCCTCATCTTCTACTGCTTCCTTTGCTTATATTGGTAATTCTGTTGCATGTCTCACTCAGTCTTCTACTTTAGGTCCATGGTGGTTGATTCTGGTGCTTCTAAACACATTTTTGGTAATCCTCACTTGTTTTCTGACTTCTTGAAATCCACACCATTAACTTCTGTTACTGTAGCAAATGGTTCACATCCGGTACCTAAAGCTATGGATGGTGCATAACCCTTATCATCTGTGCCTTTAGAACGTGTTCTTTATATTCCACATTGTCCATTTAATTTTATCTCTGTTAGTAAAGTCACTCATGCCCTAAATTGCTCTATTAAATTTGACACTCATTCTGTTCTTTTTCAGGATCTCGGTACTAGATAGACAATTAGCATAGGATGTGAGTCACAGAGGCTTTACTACCTCACCAACCCTCTAGCTTCTTATCTGGCATGTTCTGCTACAATTTCACCCACTCTTCTCTACAATCGTTTAGGCCATCCCAGTCTCTCTAAACTTTAGAAGATGGTTCCTAATTTTTCTCAATTGTCTTCCTTGGATTGTGAGTCTTGTCAACTTGGGAAACAGTCTAGAACTTTGTTTCCTATGCGGGTCAATAATCGGGTTGCTTCTCCTTTTGCTATAGTTTATTATGATATTTGGGGTCCTAGCCATGTCGTGTCTGTTTTAGGCTTTTAGTACTTTGTAATCTTTATTGATGACTATTTGTGCTGTACTTGGTTATATTTAATGAAAAGTCGCTCTGAGTTATTTTCAATTTTTGAGTCATTTTGTGCTGAAATTAAAACACAATTCAATGCATCTATACAAATTTTGCGCAGTGACAATGCTCCTGAGTACTTTTCTAATCAATTTACTAAGTTTCTATCTTCTCATGGCATTTTACATCAGTCCTCTTGTGTTTTTATACCTCAATAAAATAGAGTTGCTGAGCGTAAAAATAGACATTTAATTGAAATTGCCCGCACATTTTTTTTACATCATCACGTGCTTACTCGTTTTTGGGCTGATGCTGTTCTCACTGCTTGTTATCTCATTAATAGAATACCTTCTTCTGTTCTCCAGCACAAAATTCTTCTGTTCTTCAGCACAAAATTCCTCACACGATCTTATTTCCTGATCAATCCTTGTATATGTTTTGTTCACAATATGTCTCCTGGTTAGAATAAACTATCATTAAGTGTATTGTCCTTGGTTACTCAAAACATTAAAAAGGTTACAAGTGTTATTCACCTAATACCCGTCGTTACTATTTGTCCCCTGATGTTACATTCTTTGAATCTTCCTCTTTTTATTCTCTCTCTTTATCTGAGACTTCTTTGTCGGAGATTTTACCTTTTCCCTCTCAGTTAGCTCTTCCTAAATCTATTCCCATCATCCTTGAGTCTATTTCTTCCCCTCTACCATTACAGGCTTATCATCGATGCTCGACATCGATGCTCTTGACACCTGCCTTCCTCAGACACATCGCATATTCCAGAGGCTCCTACTGACTCATCTTCTGATCCAACATCTCCACCTGCTGAGGACCTACTGGAAGAGGACCTTCCTATAGCTCTCAGAAAAAGTAACTGTTCTACTCGTAATCCTCATCCACTTTATAATTGCCTTAGCTATTACCATTTGTCTCCATCCTATTGTACCGTTGTCTCTTCTTTATCTTCCATTTCTCTTCCCAAAAATGTGAGTGAGACTGTTTCAGTTTCAGGGTGGACACAAGCAATGGTAGACGAGATGACTGCTTTGCATGCTAGTGGTACTTGGGATTTAGTTCCCTTACCTCCTGGCAAATCTCTTGTTGGTTGTCGATGGGTTTATGCTGTTAAGGTTGATCGTAATGGTAAAGTTGATCGGCTTAAGAATCGGTTGGTTGCCAAGGGTTATACTCAAGTGTATGGTTTGGATTATGTTGATACATTATCTCCTGTTGCTAAAATGTCCTTTGTTAGCTTGTTTTTCTCCATTGCAGCTATGTGGCATTGGCCTTTTTACCAATTAAACGTTAAAAATGCATTTCTTTATAATGAACTCTAGGAAGAAATTTATATGGAGCAATCGCCTGGCTTTGTTGCTCAGGGGGAGTCTAATCTGGTATGTAAACTTTGACGTCACTTTATGGTTTGAAACAATCTCCACGTGCCTGGTTTAGTCGGTTCAATACTATTGTAATGGAGTTTAGAATGATTCGTAGTACATTTGATCACTCAGTTTTCTATAAGCACACATCTGAGGGGCAATGCATTTACTTAATAGTGTATGTAGATGACATTTTCATAATTGGTAATGATCAGGATGTTATTACTCAATTGAAAGCACATCTTTTCAAATATTTCAAGACCAAGGATCTTGGCTTATTGAGATACTTCCTTGGTATAGAAGTTGCTCAATCTAGATCTGGTATAGTAGTCTCTCAAAGAAAATATGTTTTAGATATACTAGAAGAAACTGATATGCTTAATTGCAAGCTTGTGGAATCTCCTATGGATCCCAATGTAAAATTGTTACCAGGACAGGAAGAGCATTTTACAGATCTAGGAAGATATCGTCGTTTGGTAGAAAGACTATTATCTTACTATCACTCGACCTGATATATCATTTGCAGTTAGTGTTGTCAGTCAGTTTCTCCAATCTCCTTGTACTAGTCATTGGAATGCAGTGGGCAGGATTCTTAAATATGTGAAAGGTACTCCAGGTAAAGGTCTACGATATGAAGATCATGGTCACTCCAAAATAATTGGATATTCTGATGCTGTTTGGGTTGGATCTCCATTTGATAGACGATCTACTTCTGGGTATTGTATTCTTGTTGGAGAAAACTTGGTATCTTGGAAAAGTAAGAAGCAAGATGTTGTCGCTAGGTCAAGTGCAGAAGCAGAATATCGTGCCATGGCTTTGACAACTTGTGAATTGATTTGGTTGAAACAGTTACTTGAGGAACTAAAATTTTGTAAAACTTCACATATAGAACTAATTTGTGATAACCAAGATGCATTACATATAACTTCCAATATTGTATTCCATGAGAGGACTAAGCACATAGAAATTGATTGTCATTTCATTCGAGAATAGATCTTATCTGGCTGCATCTTCATTAGTCATGTCAATTCAAATGATCAGTTTGCTGATATTATGACCAAATTCTTAAGGGGTTATCGTATTGAATATATTTGTAACAAGCTTGGTGTATGATTTGTATACTCCAGCTTGAGAAGGAGTGTTAAGTTATATATTTCTATGTAACTTATATAGAACTTTGTATATATATTTCTATGTATGTACAATCAAATGAATAAGAAATATCAGAAAATATATTTTTTCTCTTTGTTAACAATTACTATTGTGTAATCACATATCTATTCAAGGTTGTCATCCTATCTTTTCCTGGGTAAGGTTACATGTATCTATCAATATATCTTTAGGATGCATAAATATAAAAGTAACAGAATATAGATATTCTAATTTTAATATAAAGATCGTCCCAACATCAATTGCCCTTACTTTCCTAGACTCTAAGTTTGTCTTGGAGCTCATACTACATAAAGTTCGACCGATCCCCGTGTCATCTTTCCTTCCAACTCCCCAGCATCAACTAGACTCCAGCTAGAAAATTTTCATGTAGTGGTGCCCTCAAGTGAAGGGGTAATTGGTATTAAAATCAATCCTGTAGCTTGATGATCCATGATTTCTTATTGGGTCAGGTGACAGATTATTACAGCATTGATAACCTACTACTGTTGTAACTTACGATTCCTTGATGATGATTGTCCATTGAGCTGCAATTTTTTGGCATAGGTTAAGCTCATTGTTGAAAAGGGTTTTAAGGATTTTGAAGGTACGCATCAAACCTAATAGCCTCATATAACCTTTCGGTGTAAAGGGCCCCCTAGTGCATAGGTTAACTCGTAGTGCAGGCATGAGCAGCATGTGGAACTGTGCGGCATGGTCTTTTGCAGACTCAGTGTGATCCATTTTTGCCAACTCCTGCAATGGGCAAATTCTGATTGGAGGTCCAAAACTGCATGTGAAAAACACTCGGAAGCTTGCCCTATAGCATCTTTAGTTCCTCATGTACATAGTGATAATACCAGATCTATGTCTTTATGTTCAAGTGGAAGAATGATACACCAACTTGTTCATTCTCAGGCACATTTTGGTGCTGAATAAAATTTCACATCTCCTCAACCATGAAAGGAGATTGTTGGTGCCTTTGTATACTGAAAAGTTTAATCTTGGAGTACTAGTGCTGAGGCCAGGCTTATGAGCCAGTCAGAGGGAGTGATTAGTTTTGGCGAATTTAGGGTTCCTGTTGGCATCATTGCGGGTGTTGTCTCAGGATAAGTAATTGCCAATGGTTGGTTCCAAGCTTTTTCACATGTTCATAAGTCTGGTGTCCTGCAAATAATCCTCTCTTTCATCTTCATGCAGAACCATCAGCATCAGCCTTTTTTTTATTTTTATAATCCCTTACAGGTTCAAAGACCATCGGCCTTACTTATGAAATACATCATTATTTATAATGGTTGGGAGGGTTTTCTTTCTCAAAAGTACATCTAAACAGCTTGATTTTTTCGCTGAATGGTTAGTAGATTTTGAGTGCTCTTTCTCCTCTCCTGCATGCATAAATTTGCAAAATTCATTGGCCCCACGAACATGATCGAGTACTTTGTATAGTAATGAATTTGAAACTGGTTTAAACTATTACTTATATCAACTATGCTTGGAAATTGTGAATGAGCTGTAAGAAACTGAATTGTCTTTGCGTTGCTTGGGAACTTAGGAGCATGGTACATTGTTGTCTTTTGGTTGACTAGACTTCTGTGCTTACACGGCTATGTGAGCAATGGTAATTTCTCATCCTGCACGGCAAGACTGCTGTCAATCAATGTGACTGATGCTCTAAGTTCATTGATGCACATATTTTCTTTAAAAGAATTTGTCCCATCATCTATGTATAGTGGGTTATTGAAAAGCATATTAAATATGAAAATAAAGGGTTGAAAGAGATCCTTGCCCCTTTATGGTCTATCCGATTATAATTCATTGTAGTAGTTAAGTTACAAATACTTGAATAGTCAGTTTTTCAAAATTCAGTCTTTTTTGATTTGCTTATGTATGAATCCCAATTTCTGCAGGTGTGAGGAGCACAAGAAAAGAGAGAGCGAGTTAAAACAGCTGGTAGTTATATTGCCTTATAACATTTTATATTGACTGGGCTATGATAGGATGCTATATGCATTAATTTTGTCTTGTATTATGGAACAGATCCAGAAGGTAGAGAAAGAGCTGGGTGAAACCCGAAAGAGGTGTGCTCAACTGTCTTCATATATAGAGAATCAAAAGAAACAAAAGACACTAAAGCAACAAACGGAAGGAATTTAAAAAGACTAAGCTTTAGTGTTTCTGGTATGTAGAAAGAAGCTTGAGATGTTAACTTAAGTTTGCTAATTGGCGATAATTACGTCTCACTCCTCTAGTATGTTAACGATGCTCCATTGGTTTAACCTTCATGAGCACTCTTCTTAAGCGCTGTAACACACTAAATCTAGTCGAATGGATGCTGTGGCTAGCATTTGTGCCTTCTTAATCTGTTGTGGCAAAAAATGGATTTCGATCTTTAGTCTGTTATTGAATCCTGTCTCCTCATATATCTATATCTATATATATATCATTGGGTTTATAGTTAATTTAGATGGGTAGCAGTACAGCAAAAACGGAAGAAATCTTGGAAAAGAAAATAACGGAAAAAAACACAATATCCTTATCTGTGATAAAAGGTAGCAAGACAAACAAAGGGGAGAGCATTGATGTATAATCAAATAACTTTTGAGGGTTATACAAATACAAAGCAGGAAGTCTGTAGAGCAATATAAAGGAGCAATTAGAGGGCACAACACGTTGACATCCTCTGACCCTTGAGGTCTTACTGTGTTACCTACCCTCTTTCTTCTTATCATAAGTAACTCTAGAAGACATTTTCCGATAGGCTAGCTGAAAGGTGAGATACCAATGTCATCAAGGAAGGTTGTTAATGTCCTGTTGAATGAGGAGATTAGTAGTAGAGGTTCATTGGAATTTGAAATCTCACCATCAATTTGGGCACAATCACTTTACTAAATCAGTGGCATTCGTACTAGCACTTGCTTCTACGAAGGTCCTAGTCGCTAACTTGGGATTTTCATTTGAAGGAGACAACTCAGCAACCTTTTGTAATTAAGTGTTTCACTGTGGTACTGTTGATGGTCTCTGGGGACAAAGAACTAATTTCCTTTAAAGTTCAAACAGACATCATGACCAAAAGTCTTGCAGCGGAGCAATTTGAAGGCTTCCATTGGTATTTAGATTCTATAGGAACTTTTGTACCATCAAGATCGAGGAGATGACTATTAGTTTACATCTCACTAAAAATTTATGAAAAACTCTTGCTGAGCTGTTAGAGTCAACAATCAATGGTTTGGTAAGTCTACATGCAACGTAGTCAATATCCCGCTTGTAAAAAGAACTCCATGATGACATTCTAAAGCTATAGGTATCAGGCTAAAAGCTTCACTTGCAAACGTAATTCTTATCTCTCAAGTCGAAGAGTAAGGTATCGGCTAGCAATGTAACAAAGGTTTTCAAAACCCTCATTGCTTATCCATCATTCCTAAACATGAAAAGGAAAATGCTCATTTCATTACTCAACCTTTGTGTAATGCAAAACAGTTCTAAACTACAATTGTGAGTCTTTTTCACTACAAAGAAGGGAGTGTGTGGTAATAAAGAATTTACCTACTATAGTAATTTTCCACAAAGGAGCTTTAAACTCACCCACTATTTATGGTGGCACGCAACAAGCTCTTTCCTGTCCAAGTTAGGGAGTTGAAATTAAGGGCATGATCAAGCTCTAATTTGTGCAAGCCTCAAAAAATGGACTTGCACACACCAACCTCATTAAATGAAGTGGGTTTGCAAGAAAGACAAGGCTATAGAAGATAACAAGATGGCAGAGGATGAAAAGGGAGGTTCAAGCTAGAGGGAGAAGAGCAACCAAGACGATATAGAAAGTTAAAACATCTTTGAAAGATCTATTCAACTTAGTAGCCTTAATTGAAGCAGAAACTACAGGCACGACTTTAGAGGCAGTTGACTAAGCTCTAGAACAAAACAAATGTCATAAGCAACTATAGAAGGAGATAGGGGTTGCAGTGTAGCTAAGGTTAGAGATGACGTTAGTGAGGCTGAAGATAGCTTACTCTCTATAGGATCATATGGTAGATCGGTGAGGTGTAGCTACAAGCCAAGGGAGGAATGCTTAAATATAAGGTTTAGGCATCAATGTAAGTGAAAGCGAGAAAGTTTCATGGAGAAGGGAACCCTCACCGTCAAAGATGGAAGACAACTAATGAGTAAAGAAGAACTTAGGCAAGAAAGAAGCCTCTATCTAAGATTTGATGGGAAAGATAGTTGGTAAAGGAGGAGGTGACTTGCCACTATTTGGTCGAAGATAAGGATATTTAACAAGTAAGAGGGAAAAAAAAAAACCACCAATGAAAGCAATGGGTAGAGAAGCACCTAACACTTGAAGAAAGGAAGGTGAGAAAACTTGATAGGGATCAATGTGCTCAGGGGGACGAAGTAGGATTGAAATAATGACATTGGATCAAATGATGTTTACAAAGAAGAGTACGTGTTTGTGGAGAAACATGTCTAGGAGCAAGTCGTGCACCTAGCTGTGTACTCCATGACATTAAGTTGTCATTTCTAGAGAGAAAAACGACTTAAATCATGAGTGCTTCCCATCATGCACTTAAACTATAAAAAAAAATACAATAAAAATAAAAATAAAAATAAAAATAAAAATAAAAATAAAATAAGAGAGTCTATGAGATACATAACTAAGAATACATCAATGTTGGAAATCATGTTCTTTTTATCTTACTATTATTATGGATTAATGTCATGAATGATAGCTAAATTTTGACAAAATATATAATTATGTATTTGAACTTTAAAATTGATTAATTTAGTACTTGAAAAAACTTTTCGTATATGTCAGCAATGCCTCTATCAAGTCATTTTAGGTACTAAATTGATCAATTTTAAAGTTCATGTACCTGCATATTTTACCAAAGTTTAAGCACTATTTGTGACATTATCCCCTATTATTTATCAGGACCATATTTTTAGTAGTTGTACTTGTGCCCCAAAGGTTCTTAGGGGAGTAGTATTTAAGGCTTTATAAACTTTATTTTACACAATTAGTGAGTGTCATATTGCCTTGTTTATCCTTAAGAGAAAAAACCTTAATTGTTATCGATCTTGTGACTAGAGCGAACTGATTATTCATTCTTATCAATCATGTGATTGTGGCAAATAAACCATTAAGACTAGTTGTATGTTATATTGATTATAGAATAGTATAATTCGAATCAATAACAACGTATCATATTTATTATTGGTGCCATTCGTATCCTTTCTTTTGTGTGTGTGTATATATCTCACAAAACACACAACCCAAAAGTATCGAATTTTTTTTCCATAGGATTCTACTACGTTTACTTATATATGGATTCTTTCCATATCATCCTGGTATCAAAACTGCGAATCAGCATGTTGACAAACATGTCATCTGGAGAATCATGTCAGGCATTAAGTATTTAATGAAATTGACAGATTGTCTATGAAGGTTTTGATGGCATCGATGTAGCATATGATGTGATGGCAGGATGAGAGATTTAGGCATTTCCATATCATATGGGTATCAAAATTGCGAATTGGCTTGTTGACGAACATGTCATCTGGAAAATCATTTGAGGCATTGAGTATTTGATGAAATTGACAGATTTTCTATGAAGGGTTTGATGGCATCGATGTGGCTTATGATGCGATGGCAAGATGAGAGATTTAGGTATCTAGAGTAAACATTGAGAAGAAACATGCATGTTAACATATGGGATGCATTGTATGATAGGCTGATAGTATTGAAGCAGAGATCTACGAGCATAATAGAGTATGTTTGGGAATATAGAGATCTCATGAGGCAATGTGAGTTATATGAGCCTCACATGCAGACCATAAGTAGGATTGTAAGTAGTGTGAAGCTAGAAATTACAAAAGCTGTAAAGTTCTGTAAAACCTAGAGAAAGGAGAAGTATGATTAGCTACATAATTCTCATGAAGCACTATCAGATTAATTGTCTGAGTGAATAGAGAATTAAGTAATAGAAAAATCGGATTGTAAAACAGAATAACAAGGGGAAACATTGGATGAGACAGAGGATAGTAGGAAGTGTAATAAAGAGTGAAGTCATGAATGAAGTAGTAGGAGTAGGTGATGATACTACTGGTGTGAATGAAAGTTAGGAGTTTATTCCACTTTTTATGACTTCTGACAAAGAGAACAACTATGTATTATAGATGGGCATTTAGATACCCGACACAGCTACCGTCATTGTTAACTCTTGGTGACTACATGTATTTGTCTACCTTCCACCTTTTAGATTATTTCATCATGATTTATTTTTGGAATTGAGTGTAGTGTGTGGATGTTGTAATTCTATTGTGCTTATGAGATCATACAGATTGTTTGTTGGTTATCATTAGCAACATAATGATGATCATCTCTATTGGTGCAATGTTTTATTCACACTTGGTCTAATTGTTTTTAACAAGTACTGCATGGTGTTTTGGGGCTTTATAGTAATATTGAGAAATCAAATTTCTATGAGTTGTCACAAGAACATGTTGTTATGGTTTATAAAGGGAATGAATTCCTTTCAAGATAGGATTCATGGTAAAGGGCAAAACTTATTACTTTGGTAGTAAGAATTCTTTCTTTGTTGGTAGGAACTCTTATGAGGGCAGATATAAGACATTTGGAATTGATTCTAAGATACAAAGGGATTTGTTTCTGTAACGAGGTTTTACTAAGCTACGGAAGAGTGATTGGTCACTGGTTTTGATGTTTGAGCTAGAGAGGATTAGGCAATACTACTTATTGCTGTTTGAGTTTTGCAAATTTATCTCTATTTTAGGTAGCTGCACAATTTAGACATCATAGGATCTTATTGCATGAAAACTAGTTTGGTCACTTAAAGAATAGTCCTTAATTTAGTGTTTTTAAAATTTAGGAACACGCATAAGGTTTCTCTAAATTAGAGCTTCAAAGTTAGTTTTTTTAGATTTTCTTGAATAAAAGTTTTTAATCACATAAACCTTGCAATTTTAAAGATCAAAATCATTCCAACCACTAAAATTTTCATAAAATATGAGCCTTAATAGTTTTAATTCTAAATAGAGTAAACATAGGGACAACTTTAGAAAAAATAAAAAAAAATATTTTTTCTACTTTTCATTTTTCACATATTTCTTATTGTAAATATTTGTAATTTTTTTTTGCAGTTTTTAGTATTTACACAACTTGTTGAACAAAGTTGGAGCCAAGGAGTTGGCTAAATCATAGGGTATCCCATTTAGACAGCCACTACCATGTCAACCACTTGTAATAGACCTTCTCACTCCATTTCTCATAGAATTGTTTGGTCACCCATGACGAAATCCAAGAGGAAGGTGATTAAGAAGTTCAAGGCACTCAATCAAAAGGTTGAATAGATTAAATTCATATCTTAAGGCATGGTTGTCAAAATCGCAATTTTACTATTGTAAACCCCCAAAAATTTTCATAATCCTTAAAAATAATTCTAGAAGTATAAATATCAAAAACCCGAAAAATCAACTTGAGATTAAAACTCAATTCTAGATCGAGTCAAATACCAGAAACGAAACCCTAAAACTCGAACCAAGTTAAAACTTAATTCCAAATGAGAACAAAAACGAGTTTTCTCAATCTTGAGAAAACAGGAACCCTTGAAACGAAATATAAAGTCTAACTACTGGTTTAATCAACGTCCGTACATCAATTAAATTACCTAACGTCTTCTAACACGCAAATCAAGACAATATATCCAAATAACGATCAACAGCAAAACCTTAAAACCTTCGATAAATTTCAGAAATCACAAATTTCAAATTCTCACCAAAAGTCAAACTGAGTCAACTCATAACCCTAGACTCGGTTAAACGATTCCGAGAACTAAAAACTATTAAATAATCACAAATAAAATAAAATATAAATTTTCGAGCTAAAAAATTCTAAAACGATCAAGACTTGAAAATTATACGATCTTACGAATATCTCAACGAAAACGGAAATCAAAACGGAACCCTAAAAGTCAACAAGCCTATAACGAACCTTAGTGTTTAAGATCCCGCAATCCCGCATTTTCAAACCCTAGAAAACGAAATTAAGTTAATGACCTAGAATAGTTCGTAATAACATAGGATAACATAAAAATATCAAATTCGCGAATTTCGAGTGACCTTCGGACCCAAACGGGATCGGTTCTAGAAAAGCGTGTCCCGGAGCTCGGAATATTAAAAATATTCCGTTTATACCAATAGACTCGTAAAAATACAAGGATTCTAAAAATATCAGTTTTAGAATTTTTCGGTAGTTAAAAATTACAGATATCGCATTATTACGTGTATTTTTATTACTATCGGTACTTTAATTGTCTAGTCTACTATTCATAGTACTTTTCTACTATTCATTACTATTCACCTATCTCTACTTTTTCTTACACCTACATATCTATTTTCTTACTTTTTTCATTTCCAATACAACTTTAATCACATCAAACTTTACACATTACTTTTTTATTACACAAACAAATAAAACAAATAAATTTCTCTCTCCTCACATGCCTAAAACGGCGCCTATCTCCCTCCCATGCATCTAATTATTTTTCTTTTTCAATTTATTTTATTACATCTAAATTCCACTCCAAAAATTCTATAAATACCACCTCTCCTCTTCTCATTTCTTCACACCTTTCTCAAGTAAAGAATTTATGCAAAAATTCTCTCTAAACACTCTCTCCATACTCTTACAAGAACTCTCTTCTTATAAGAAGAAAATCTCTCCTACCAAAACTCTCTTTATGTAATACAACTACCATCTCTCCATAACCACATAACCATACATTCACGACCATCTTCATACCTCTTACATACCTTAGGTAAATATTTCTTCCATCTATTATTCATCCATGTCATGTAACTTAACATGACTATGGTGTTGTTTTGAAACTCATATGAGTAGTAAAAGCAACAACATGTTCATGTTTTGTTCTTATACATAAGCTTCCTATTTTATTATGTTGTTATTATTATTGTGATTATTTGCTTATATATATAGTATTATGTACATTATGTATATATATTTATTTAGAGCATATAAGCTTATTTGTTATTTATTTATTTTCAAGTTATGCAATTTATTTATTTTATGTTGATATTAAGACTAGTCTTTCTAGTCTTAGACTTGTCCATATCAAGTCAAAACAATCTTTTATTTATTTTCTTTAATCTTTCGGGACTAGTCTATTCTTAGTCCCGGGATGCCTTGATAAAGCTAAGGCTCCAATACTTGATCGGGATTCCTTGAAGAAGCTAAGGTTCCCAATGCTTGATATTTTATTTTCTTGCTCATTATTCATTTCTAGTATTTTCTTATGTTCCTATTAATTTATATGCTCATAATACTTGCAATTACATAATGCTAATGTCTCAACTAATCCAACAATAGAATTTTACTTTACTTAATGAACTCAAAGCTAAGTTTCTAATTATATGATTTACCACAAAAACATGAAGTTATTATCAACAACCTAGAAATAGAATAATACAAGTTTTCTCAAAGTTTTCTTAAATAACAAGGATAGTTTTACCAAGAAAACATAAATAAATATTTTCCTTGTATTTTATGGTAATCTAAGTTTTTAGAAAAAAATAAATCGTTAATATTGAAAGTATAAGACCTAAACTCTTTTCTAAGCTAAGAAACAAATTAGTTTTCAAAGTTAAGATAAAAATCAACTCATAAAGTTATAAATCCACTTAGGAAAAATAATGATTTTTAAATCTCTAAAAAGAAGGAACTCATTTCCAAAAGAATATAAATAGATTAAACAAAAATGGATTTTATCAATAAAAGATGATTCTTTTCAAAAGAGATGAAAGAACGAGTTTTGGAAAGTAAAAGCTTATATTTTAGAAAGGAATATAAGAAAACAAGACTCATTTTCTAGGACCATCTTAAATAAACAAATTATGAAAATGTTTTCGACAAATAAATTAATCTTTTATCACTAGAAATGAAATTTATGAAAAACTAGGGTTAAAGGAGAATTTGCTTGTTTTGGAAAAAGGAATTTATCAAAATAAGTTTTAAAAAGAATTGTTTTATGAAATAAATTGTTGAGACACTACCATTAGAAATTTTGCATATAAAGTGAGCTTACTTATATATTCAAAGTATTTATCAAATATATAATTATATTGTTACAAAAGGATTTTCTTTAAAATGGAGTTGAGCTAGAAAATGGATTTTTGCAAAAGTTTAGAAAATTCATCTTAAATCTGCTAACGTTTTCGGAACCCAAATGACCTTTTATGACCAAGATAACCTTAGAAATGGATAGATCTTTTCGAATAGGTAGAAAACGGTATATTATATGCGAAATTTCGAGTTAAAATGAGCAAGTTATGGCCATTTTAAGTTGGAATTTCTTCCTATACGATTTTACCACGATTTTAAGAGAAGTTTAGAATCTCCAAGAATAGAAATTCATGAAAGACTTATCCCGGGAATTTTTTGTCTAGGTGACGAAGGATACGAGAATACCCTACCCGAGGATTACTACGACTAAGAAGATAGCGAAATGGACGAGTGAGTTATTCCTTCTAATTTCATTACCTTGCTTGTGCTTGTAATGTAGTAGCATTAGTATACTAAGAAAAGATAAAACGAATATATTTGGAGATTTTGGGATTATGCGTATATATATGATTCTATTTATGCGTGAATTGAGAACTAAGAATATCGCAACTTCGATCTGCTTGTTTAAATAATTTTGTTTACTTACTTGATGATTGTTTATTGTTGCTAAATTGATTGATCGCCCCTAATAAACCTTAATAGGTTTGACCTAAGAACAATAAAACGTTCACGCATAGCATCCATCGAGTCACATATATTTCGGAAGGCTGCTACTTCCTACGCGTAGAGTTGGATTGGCTGTGATCGTGCGGTGCCACAGGCCATGTTCCTTCCTGGAGAATCCAAATCACTCGGGGAAAGCGACTCTAGGTTCGGAGCCGAGCCAACCGAACGCTGTGGGTGAGGACCTGGGGACTAGCAGTAGAAGGTTGAGGACCTTCAACCCCGATTCCCTAACCTTTGATACGGAGGGGTAAATCCGTTCTATATATGGTTTCCGGATGACTATATATATTCGCGTAATCATGTGATTGTTGCATTGTATGCATAGCATATGTGTGTTTAAATAAATAAACTTGTTTGAAAATGTGGTGTGAATGAAAGGGAATATCTCACTAATCTAGTTGTAGCTTATACCCCTATAGATTTTGTTGAAACAAGTATATTCGTGGGTTAAATTTGAGGATCATGACATTGAAGAAATCATGAAAGGATCGTTAAGCTTCTATGGAGGAAATAGAATCATAAGATAAGTAATTTTGTAAGGTCTTTACATATAATGACTTATATGAATAGTGATGTATATTTATTTGAAATAATAGATGGACAGGCCCTAAGAATTGCAATGAAAATATGTTTATGATTTGTGATAAGTATTCTCTTTGCCTTGTTACTTATTATTATCAATATAAATTGCGCTACTCTCGATGCGTTTCCTTGGTTGTGATGTACGCCTTGTGCATGATATGGAAGCCTTTGCATGACTAAGGTAGTCATTCCTAGGCTTTAGTATTGTGTACGGTGGACTGCCACGTTTAGGGTACCCTTCGGGGCGTGACAACTATTCACTAGAATGCATAGAATTGATAGAATCATGCAAAATCGTAAAAATGTAGAATCGTACACCTAAATTCATTATTCAACCTAAAGTTTGCTCCTAATCAATTTTCATCCATTTTCAATTAAGAAAAAACATATAAAATTATAAACATGTAGAAACGTATATTTGACTTACGATTTTGACAACTATGCTTAAGTGCTTTAAACGTATCAATTTAGCTAAGCATATCACTTAAGTGATATATGTAAGGAATACTTAAGCTGGGTTTTTAATAAGACTTTATTTGTGAAATCATTATTAGGTTTATAAAAATTTTGGTAGAGTGTCATATGATTTTCCTTTATTTGGTTATTTACATAAACCTGTAAAACCTATAATAGGTTATAACTTTCTAAAAAATACTTATTTTATAAATAGGGTCATGCTCTTCGGCCAATATAATAAATTAAATAGAGATAGAAAATATATAAAAGATAGATAAAGGAACAGATAATTTTAGAGGCGAAAGGTTTGTGTTTGTTTTTGTGTGTTTTGCATTATGGGAGTGATCTTCTTATATAGAAGAGAGATCACGGGTTGTACTGTAGTGAACAGTACCATTATGGCCGACATTCCACTGTAGTGAACAGTGATAAGTTACGAGTTGTACTGACAACAGTACCATTATGGCAGACAAACTACTGTGATGAACAGTAAAAGTCAGGGAATCCTAAGAACTACTGTGTCACCTTTCAGTGGGTTTTACCTAGGTGAAGTCTCCAGTAATTCTCGTGATACATTGTTGATGTACGTGTTTGGTGTATCCTATTTTTAGTAGGTATATACATGTCATATACTCTATTGTTTTACATTGATTTAGAAGGTATATACATTTCGTATACTCTTCTAGTGATGACTATCCTATGGTGATGTTATGTCAATCCCATAACAGTCATCTTCATTAGTATTCCCGCTGTGGCTTGAACTATCTTCAGTTGCAGACCCAGCGCTTGATTCATTGATGCTTGCCAAGGCCATTTCCAGGAATTCTTCATTTGCTCTTGTGTCTTGGCTTGTGATATTGTGGACATTAAGAACCCCTTATCATGGAAAAAGGGAGTCTGTGAAACCATTGCTGAGACATTTATTGAATGGCTATTAATCCATTTGGTTATAGCAATCTCTTCAACTTTGTCCCAAATTCTGAAACTATCCCACCATTTGACTTTATATCTTCTGATGAGGATAGGCATTGAATTTACTGGCCTAAATTCATAGAACCAGGTCATTACCCAAGAAATACTGATGTGTAGAAAATAAAGCATTTCCTTTTTGAAAGGTGTTTCATAAGGTTTTGGAACATAATTTTTTAGAAAGGCATTGAATCCTTTTTGTGCATTTGGATGAACGATTTCATTAATGGCTCCAAATTCTTCCTACCAGTGTGCAAACCAGTAGGGGAGGCTTTGAGATGAATATTTTTCAAAGAAAATAAGCCATGTATGAGATCATGATTCATTAGAACGAAAGAAGGTGTTCCACCATGCTTGCTTATAATCATAATAATTATATTGCATGCGGTGGTTGGGTTGAGCACTGGTTACTATGACCGAAAATTTGATTGGCTTATAAGGTTGGCCATATTTCTTTGTCCATTCACTAAAGTTGCAGACTTTGTGAATTCGGGCAGTTGAGTAGAGAACTACTTCATTTTGTTGAAAATGCTTAAAAGAAACTGATTTAGTTTCAGTTAAGATTTTCTCATAAAATTCCATTGTCACGCCCCATAGGGTATCGTAAACGTAACAGCCCGCCACATACTATATAAGACTCACGAAATCCCTATTCGAGCCTTTCGGGAGTCTTGTATAGATGTAAAGCGTCCCTTTACGACAATAGAATACTCAATCAATGGAGTTAAGAAGTTTAATGCGGCATTCACTAGCCATAGATAATAAACCAAAACGCATATATATACATTACAAAAGTCTAAGAGGCATTCCCCCGCAAAATAATATCAAGTCTTTACAGTCATCCACAGTCCTTTGGTTTCCATCGGAAGTCTAAACAAAATCGAAGTAAACTTCTAAGGGAAACTCCTATCTCCGGTACCTGAGCTATGGCTTGCCTCGGCCTAAGCCAAATGAACTCGTGCTGTAACAAGTAAAAACCGTGGGTGCGTAAGCTAACTATCTTAGTGAGTATAAACTTCCATATCACGATTAAGACAAATCATTCAAACAAGTGATTATTCAAGCAAATGGTATGCATCAGACAAATGAGTTCAACAAACATATGACCAGCCAGAAATCATATGTGGATGGACTTGTGCCCTCCATCCCGGGTTAGCAGATTAACGAATCCTGCGGTACGATGCCGTTTAAGCTCACGGTCAACTGAATAATGATTCGTTTTATGGATCACGATTAACCAACAAATGCTAATGCTCCATCCCCTCGTGATATGCATGAGTCCAATTATAATTGAGGTCAAATATGGATTATTCCAATTCTTTTAGGTGTCCAACAATTATTCGCAGACAATCAATATAACTTCTAGCAAAACAAGCAGCAGATTAACACTCGGTTTCGATATTCTTTAAATTCAACTTCACATATCAACAACAGACAAGTATATAATTCCCACATACCCCATCATGCATAATCATCTTTTTATCTTTGCCTAAACAACTAATGCCACTATCAATACAATCACAAGCAATAATTGAGAGCGGAAGTAGTACTCACTTAGCCATGGTTCGCCGGTCTTTTAGTAATAGTAGTCGGGTGGTAATGTATCGTCTTGCTCGGGATCACCTACCAATTAAGAACAACCTAATAAGAATCTCATCACTAAACTACTTCAAACTATGCATCTAAACTACACAAAATCGGAATTCTCGCTATTTGCGGAAGCTCCGACTTAAAACGGCCATAACTTGGTCATTTTAACTCGGAATTTCGCAAATTTTATATTGATCTCTATCGACTTCGAAAGATCTATCTATATCTAGTATTATTTTCAAGTTTTGAAAACATTAAGGTCAATGAACAGTGGGATCAGATCTGTTCTGTAACTTTTCCAATTCCAAAAAATTGTTTCGCATTTGATAAAATGTTCCTAGTTGATGATTCGTGCATAGATGGCATATGAATGAATTCCTAATATGAATGTCTTGTAATGAGCTCAATATATGCATGGTTTTGATGATCTTTGATTATGAACTCTTATGAACTTCTAATTATTAAGAATTCCATGATGATCACTTATATAAAGCTATTCTTTCCAACTTTACTTTTCCTAGGGTTTTATGATTTTATTCTTGGAATTTACTTGTTATCTACATAAAAATGAGTTCTCAATGTCTATACAAATTATAATCTCATTTATGCATAGAAATTCACATTTTTCTCTTTGGCAAATATGTTTTTTGAACAAGCCTTTCACAAAAATCCGAATTTTAAAAACTTCTTTTCTTGCATTTCTTTATGAGAAAACTTGTTTAATGCATCAAAATTGAAGCTTCATTATATCTATGTCCTAAGGACTCCATTTGACTCATAAAACATTCCATCTAAGGCTTGGATATTAAGTGTTTATGTAGGCATCATCCAAAAATACTGAATTTGACTATTAATCACTATATCAATATTTTTCATTCTAACTCCACTACTTGTTTTACATTTTCTCATGCCTAAACTCATCTAAACTTATGAAATCATCTCCTTAAGCATCTATACATATATTCCTCTTGTTTATGCAAACACAGAGTTTAAATGGTTTAGGTGTGTTTAAGGTAGGGTTCCAAAATCATCCGAATTTTCAACTAAGCATTTCTAGCCAAATATTTTTCCTCTTTTCAAGTTCTTGTCTTCTATACATGTAGACTACCATCTAACCTAGACTATACATTCTATGGCAAGGGCTATATTTTTATGATCATCAATGCATGAAAATCAAAATAAGCATATGGACATGAATGTAGATGAAGATATAAATGTTAAAACACTAGATCTACCAAATATAATGCATGAATCATGAGTTTCATGGCATGAATATAAATATCTATGCAATGTTCCTATTTTACATGCATGAACATAATATTATCTCATCAAAAACTCCTTTAAACTCTAGATCCACTTCTTGTGATGGCTTGATATTCTTGTATAAGTGTTTTCATGTCCCTAGCATATGATCATTGGGATTAAATGTGAAAACACACAAGAAAGGTCTTGCCATTACAAGATTTGGTAAGAATAAAGCTTGAAATCATCATACCAATAGAGATTGGAAGTAGACAAAGAAGAGGAATTGAGCTTGTGTGTGTGAGTGTGAGAGCGAGGTGGGTCACGACAACAATGGAGAAAGAAGAGAGGGTTTTCTCTTTTGAAAAAAAAATTGACAAGTGAAAAATGAGGAGAGAGAGAGAAAAAGGAGCTTATATATGAATAGATTAGGGTTTTTAATTGAATAAAATAGAAAAAATAAATCAAATGAGAGGGGGAAAGGGGGAGTGGGGCGCCGGCCATAAGTGGTGAGGGAGAGAGAGAGTTTGAATTTTTGACAAATTTGTATTTTATGTAATTAAAATGTAATAAATGTAATAATTAAATAGGAAACAAAAATTCTTGGAAAAGAAAATTGTAATGAGTAGTTGTAAGGATGTAAGAATAGGGTATGGGTAGTGTGTAGTGTAGGTTGTACTTGTGAATAGTAGACAAGACATCTACTTTACCGATTGTAGCAAAAATACGAGAAAAGGCTATAACTGTAATTTTTATAGCTCGGAAAATTATAAAATTGATATTTTTGGAATCCTTATAAAATTACGGTTCTAATGAATATTCCGGAACATTTTTCTGAGTTCGTGGTCCCGGGGCATGCTTTTTCGTAATTGAGCTCGGGAAGGCCCAGAATTGAAAAATTCCCGAATTTAAAACTTTCAAAGGTCTAAAATATACTTTAGAATAATAATTCATATTTATTTACTTTATAGAACTTCTTTTATTATGAAACCGAAGGAAATCCGGATTTAGGGTTCCTAAGCTTTTCTCACTAGACTTAAACTGGACTGGATTAGGGCTTCGCTTTTCAACTCCCGGGGTTTCCTTAACTATTGAGAATACCGGGGTTTACATCCATAGTTTTGTAAAAATCATATGGAACATAATTGAATTTGTTAGAAAATGTTTTTTCTGGCAAATGTAATCGGATCATTTTCAAAAATGTCCTTTTCCGCCGTGATGATATTTTTGAAAATTTCCTTGATGAAAAATTGTGATTTTTGAACATTTTTCTGAGAGACAGTTCCTTTGTTGGAGGAAGAAGTCACCTATTTGGTGTGACTTTTTTCTTATTAGAGGTTTCACATCCTCTATACTTGGAATTTCTTCCTGTATGTATGACTTTTTCTTGGCTAGAGGTTCCACTTCCTCTATCATTGGAATTTCTTCTCGTATATCACCTTTTGCCACTAAGGCCATTGATGGTGATGGTGTTTGGTGTGCCTCAAGGGCCATTATGGTGTTGGATTTGTTCAATGCCATTGCAATTACATTGATCAGATCCTGGGTAATCACATTTGAAATATCTGGTTAGGAACCAGATGCATTAGATGACTGGCCGGTCATCTGGGAAGATTTTTCATTAATCCTCAGGGGAGGATTTGAAACATTTTGATTTTTGGGGTCTGTGGCTTGAAGCCATTACATGACATTGGTTAATCCCTTTCTTAGGACTTCTTTCTGTTTTCCTTTCTCCTTCCTGGGAGGCATCTCCCTGTAAGAATTCACGAGTAAGGAAATCAGGAAGAGCATTTGATGAGCCTTTGATGTGCTCAATATCAAAATCAAAACAAGATAAAATTGATTGCCATCTAGCAAAAATCTGTTTTGAGGTTAAATTCTTAACATCATTTTGCAAAACATTTTTGGTTGATTTGCAATCTACTCTCAAAAGAAATTTCTGATTTAACAAATCTCCTTGAAACTTGGAAATTGTTAAAACTATGGCTAGAATTTCTTTCTTAATTGTGGAATAGTTCATTTGACATTCGTTCCAATGTTTGGATACGAATTGAACTACACATTCTTTGCCATTCATTTTTTGTTTAAGGATTCCTCCATAGCCTATGTCAGAAGCATCAGTCTCTACTATTTTTGGTAGGGATGGATCTGCAATATGAAGGCAAGGGATTTCCTTAATCTTGGTTTTGATTGTCTTTAAAACATTGGTATGTTGCTCAGACCATTGGGGTGGATTTTTCTTTAACCTATTATGTAATGGTCTGCATATTACACTAAGGTTTGGGAAAAAATCCGATACATAATTAAGGCTTCCTAAGAATCTTTGAAGTTGATTCTTATCCTTAATTTCATTGGGGAATTTTGAGGTGAACTCTATTGACCTTTGGATGGGTAATATAGTTCCATTGTGAATGTTGAATCCCAAAAATCTAATTTTCGTTTGAAAAAGGGATATTTTTGTTGGGGAAACAACAAGGCCATTTTTCTTGAACATTCATAAATAATTTAACATGTTTGAAGTGTTGATCTATATTAGGAGAGTAGATCAAAACATCATCAATTGAAATATTATGAAGTTGGAGAAATCATTGAAGATTTCATTCATTATCCTCTGAAATTCCAAGGGAGCATTTTTCAATCCAAAAGGCATTCCACTCATACTGGCCAAAGGGACACTAAATGTGGTTTTATACCTATCGGATTCTTTGATTTGGATCTGCCAAAATCCAGACTTCATGTCGAATTTTGAGAAGATCTTTGCATTATGAAGTCGGTTAAGTAAATCTTTTTTGTTAGGTATTGGATACCTAATCCATTTGAGTGCAGTATTGAGAGGTTTATAATTGATCACCAATCTGGTTGTTCCTCTCTCAATTTTAGCATTTTTATTGACATAAAAAGCTGAGCAACTCCAAGGAGATTTGCTCTTCTTAATTAATGATTTTTGTAATAAATCATTAATTTCATTTTTGCAATGCTTTAGGATTTCATTGGTCATTTGAGTTGGTCTTGCCTTGGTTGGGATATCTCTTTCATGAAAATCATTTTCATAAGGCAGATCAACTATATGACATTTTCGATCCCAAAAAGCATTGGGTAAAGAAGAACATATGGTTTTTACAATCTCATTTTGTAATTTAGAAATTCCTTCTTTCAGAGATTCATTTGAAAGTTGGTTTTCTATTTTACAAAACATTAAGTTATCTTGTAAAAACTCTAAATGTTTTTCTTTGTTCTTGATAAGATAATTCAATTTATAAATTGAATTTCTTTTCAATTCATTTAACATTTTCATTTTTGGTTCTGAAACAAAATTGAAGACAACTTTCTTCTTCAGGAATTTTGTTTCAATACCTTCATTGTTGACAATGAATGGTTGTATGAGAGTAATAAAAGGAGTTCCTAAAATCACATTTTGCTTAAGATTCTTGACAAGAATAAAAGCTGATTTATAGGAGACTTTGTCTTTTATTATCTCTACATCTGATATTTTGAATTCAATCTGCAATTTATTTCCTAATGCAAATTTAAGAGATTGGGTTGTTTTTTCAAAATATTTTGTAGGGACTAACCCTTCTCTTAAACAATTTAAATCTACTCCAGTATCAAATAAAGTAGTAGTTTTCAAAATAAATTCATTGTTGATTCTAAGTTTGATGTTGATTATCCATTTTCTTGTAGTTATTTCTACAAGATGTAATAGATAATCTTCATTGACTTTGGAGGATCTAATTTTGGGATCTTCCTGATCATCAGACTCAGATTCTTCTTGTTTTAAAACGATTTGTTTTAATTCAAGAAAATCTCTTTGTAAGTCTGATTGCATTTTTTTCAAATTTTTTTATTTCTTCTTTTTGAATTTTGATTTCAGAATGAAGATCATTGATAGAAATTGCTTTCTGTTTCATTGGTCCTTTTTCAAGGATTTCATTAAGGTTATAGGGAAGCTTTGGTACATAAGTATTTTTCTTCTCTATATCCTTAATGCATTTCATTTTTTCTTCTTCAGACATTTGTTCTATTTTAAGAAGGATTTCTTTCTCTTCTTCTGTTAGAACATAAATCTCATCAGAAGATGATTCTGAATCAATATCATTGACTTGAATTCCTTCAGTTTCATTTTCAGATGATGATTCTGAAGATGGTAGAGAATCATTTTCATTGAATATTTGCATGATTTTCTCCATTGTTTCTTTGTCAAGATTTAATTCATTAATTTTGGTATTGATCTTACAGTGGTTAGCTGTATGACCAATTTTACCACATTTGAAACATTTTAATTTCTTGCAAGACTTTCCCTTATATTTTTTATAAGGTTTGGTCTTTTCCTTGTTCTCATATTTCTTCCTAAAATTTTTGGAATTCTTTTTGAAATTCCTTTTAGGTTTCTTATGAGAAGTGCATTCCAAACATTTTGATTTCTTCTTTTTATGTTCAAAAGAAGGATCATATTGAGCACAAAAATTACCAAGGCTTTGGTGTTTTTGTCTCTGTTCATTTTTCATTTGTTTTTGTAGCCTTATGTTTGTACAAAGATTGGTCCCAATCTTGTCAACATAAGAGGCTAATTCTCCATATGAAAGTGAATCATATGGTATTTCGCCATTGTGATCTTCTCTGATTTTTTTCTAACTTGTTCATCTATTAGGTTAGGTAAACCTGCTAAAAACTTTTCTTTCCAGAAGGATTGTTTGCAGTCATTTCTGAGAAGAACTCTTTGGAAGAACACATCTTTGTAAGGGAGAAATTCTCCTAATGATTTACATTTCATGCTGGACAACAATTCTAGTGACATGTCCCTGAAGTGAGATGGGTCTCCTATGAAGTGTTGGCTGATAGAGTAGATTAGAGAATGAACCATATTTTGTATTGGTTTATTCTCTTCATCAACAATTTCTAACCCTTCATCAACCTTGTATGAAGTGAGGATGAAATTTCTTTGTTCTTCATCTAGATAATTATCCTACCAGCCTCTTAATTGCCCAGCAAAATCGGAAATTATCATTAAGGCGATTTGATGATCATCTAGTGAATCATTGGTCTTATTGGTGTTTGAAAACATTATAATTTGATTGAGAACATTTAATATTCTCTGTTCTGAGGCTCCATCTATGTTCCATTCATAGGTAGATCCTGCAGAATATTTGTTTTGATAATTTTTTTTATCGTTTTCTTCCAATAAGAGATCAGGAGGTGTGGCTCTCTGATAATAGAGTTTCTGGGGTTCTTGCCAAGAAATTCTATTGATAACATTGTTTGAAGATTTATTGATCTTAAGATCAAGTAAATCTTCCATTACTGAAGAGACTTCTAAAACACTGTTTGTTTCAGAAAGAACATTTAATTTTTCTGAGGGGGTATCTTCAATAATAAGTCCTTTGAACATATTAGATGAAGATGATGTTTCCCTATTTTTTAAAGCTTTTAAAATTCCTTAGAAGGATTTCTAGGAATTTCAAAAGGTTTGATTAAAGGTGCCTTAAACTTTTTATCTTCTAAAGCTTTCAAAAATTCTTTAGAAGGGTTTTTAGGCATCTTAATCTCATTGTGATCATTATCTAAAATAACTTCAATTCGGTCCAACTATTTACCAATAGTGTGTAAATGTTGGTTGGTGAAGTTGTTTTGTTCAATTATTTTTCTAACTCCATTTTCTTCAGTTTCTGTACTTTTGAAGGGTGCTAGAGTTATTTCATTGTTCTTATAAACCTGTTTTAATTTGGTTAAAGGAGGATGGTTAGATTGTATAATCTGACCTTCTCCTATTTGCCATTTGAAACAATGGTTTATAACATTGATTTGTTTTGGTGCCAAATAGTATTCCTGAAACCAATCGAAGAATAATATTTGGTATTCATTATCAAACATGAATTTGTAATATTCATCTTTGATTTCATTTTTGTAATTAGAAAAGGTCTTGAAATACCAATTTCTAATTTTCTCATTCTTTATCGATCCAAACTCTTTATTTAGAAAATCCCTATCAAGTTCGAAAGGTTTTTCTATAGTGTTGAGTTCTAGATGATCTCCTATTTCCAAAAAACTAGGTTCTTCATAAACAAGTTCTGTCACGCCCCGAAGGATACCCTAAACGTGGCAGTTCACCGTACACAATATTAAAGCCTAAGAATGACCACCTCAGTCGCTCGAAGGCTTCCATACTATGTACAAGGCGTCTAACACATGAAGGAGACACATCGGAATGATACATTCTATGTTGATACAACTGAGTAACACTGTAAAGGAAATACAAATTTACTATACTTCAGATACAAATCACTATACTTTAAAATACAATCATTCAACTTCGATTACATTCATCCACAACTTCCCTATATAAACTATTACAAGACAAATCATAAAACTAGCTGATAACTTCAAACATTCGTATTCTTTGCTGAAGTCTCGGAGTCATACCCGGCTCCAACCAATTCAGTCCCTACTTTGTATTCTTGAGATAACCTGTTCATTTAAACAACTATAGGGGTATAAGCTACACTAGCTTAGTGAGAATTCCCTTAATCATGTTCCATAACAATCAAGTTATAATCAATCATATGCTATGCATGAACAAACACGTGAGCAAGTAATTATGCATGGGTATCCAGAACCCACACACAGAACGGATTTACGCCCTCCGTATCTTGGGTTAGGAATGGTATTGAGTCTACATGACCGCATCTAGTCCCCAAGCCCTCGGCTCTTAGCACTCGACTCGATTAGGCTCATCCAAGAATGCATCCACATGCGCCTTAGTATCCCTGAATGAGCTCTGGCACCGGGTTTGTTATCCAAACGAGACATCACGGACCATACCGATCGACCTGCGTAGGAGTAGCATGCTACCAAATGCAATATGTCCGATGCGATGCATGATCAATTTAATTTTTGCTTAGGTCAAAATATTATACGTTCTTTTAGGGTGACCATCTAATATCATACACATAACAGAAATGATATGAACAGTGTAGTTATCCAATTAAACCGTGGTTTCGATATGCTTTAGTATTCTTTGGCATACATTCATCACAATCTCATCATATATCCCATCCCCATTCATATTGATTTTTTTTTTTATCTTGTTCCTATAATTCTAATGCAACTAACTACAATCACAATCAAAGTAACAAAACAAGGAGAAAACTCACTCGGCTATTGGATCACCGGTCTTCTAGTAATAGTAATCCGGTGGTAGAGAATCGTCGATTTCGGGATCTCCTAAAAAGGGAAGAAATACTTTAATAAGTATTTCAACTCAAACTAATCCAAACAATTTCATACGAACTATCAAATTCGTAATTCTCGTCCTAAGCGGGGATTCCAGCTTAAAACGGCCATAACTTGGTCATTTTAACTCGGAATTTCGCAAATTATATATCGATTTCTATCTACTTCGAAATATCTATCTAATTCTAATATTATTTTCAAGTTTTGACAATATTAAAGTCACGGAACAGTGGGATCAGTTCTGTTCTGTCACTTTTTCAATTCTGAAAAATCGTTTCGCATTTGATAAAAATATTCCTAGTTGATGATTCATGTATAAATGGTACATGAATGGATTCCTAATATGAATATCATGTAATGAACTCAATATATGCATGGTCTTGATGATCTTTGATGATGAACTCCCATGGACTACTAATTATTAAGAATTTCTTAATGATCGTTTATGAAAAGCTAAATTTTCCCAACTTTACATTCCCTAGGGTTCTTATGATTTTATTCTTGGAAATTACTTACCATCTAAATGAAAATGAGTTCTCAACATCCATATTAATCATGACCTTCATTTATGCATAAAAATTTACATTTTTCATTGAGTAAATATGTTTTTGAACAAGCTACTTATAAAAATCCGAATTTTGTAAATTCTATTTTTCTTGGATTTTCTTTATGAGAAAACTTGTTTAATGCATCAAAATTGAAGCTTCATTATATCTATTATCTAAAGGCTCCATTTAGCTCATAAAAACATGCCATTTGAGCTTGGACACTAAGTGTTTATGTAGGCTCAATTCCAAATTACGAATTTATCAAACTAATCACTATCTCAAAATTTCTCATTCTAACTCCACCACTTGTTTCACATATTACTCATGCCTAAACTCATCTAGACTTGTGAAAATTATCCCTTTCAGATACCTTTTACACATGCCCCTCATTTTCCATGAAAAATATGAGTTTTAAAGTGGTTTTGGGGGTTTTTAAAATAGGGTTTCAAAATCATCCGAATTTTCAACTAAACTTTTCCAACATCATACTTTCCTTTTTTTTTCAAGTTTCTTATCTCCTCTACATAAAGATCTACCATCTAACATATCTATACATAGTCAAGGCTACATTTTTTTATTGAATATATAGTATTTAAATATTTGTAATGAACCTATTAATATTAACCAGAAAAGATCTTAGGAATATAAATTATCCTTGTTAATAAATCCTAGTTTAATAAATTTTACAATCATAATTACTAATATTTTTTTTATATTATTAAGAGAGTTCTAAATTAATATTATTTTTGAAAATATTATTCCTGAAATAATATTATATAAATTCTAAAATAAAAATCAAAAGTTAAGATTAAAGTTATTCTAGTAATATTATTTAATAAGAACCCACAATTAATATGGATTAAAGTATAAAATAAATAATATAAGTATTGTTATTATGAAAAGTAATTAGTTTACTTTATTTTATTTTATTGTCTTTTTCAGAATTATTATTATTTACTAATATTCTTACTATTTACGGTAAGAAGAAAAATTTTGAAAATAATTGTAATTAAGTTAATAAATCCTTATATTAATAAATTTATTTTCATTAAGATTGTATTTAATTAGTTCATAGGAAAAATTTTACGAGTTTAGTAAATACTAAATATGTATTAAAATGACTACTTGTAAATGATTAGATAATAATGGAAATTTAAATAATTCAAATTTGTGAATATAGAGATATCTATATTTCACAAGAAAAATTTATTAAATAAATAAAAAGAAAATTAATAATTTTAGATAATGAAAATGAATTAACTAAATTATTAAACTTCCCGAGTACCCAATCATTAGAATTAAGTATCAAACCAAAAATCAAATTAGATAACTTGAGATAAAGATGAATTAGTACTTAAGGTTTATCCTCAAAGAATTATTTAATAATAAAACAGAAGCCCAGCAACACATTAGGACACTTAAATATTCATAGGAGTTGGGTTATATAGTCTTGTATAATTAATGACTATATTACTCATCTCAATAGGTAACTCGGGTATTGGTGAGGACTTTCCTGACGATTACTACGACTGAATAACATGGCAGGTGAGTAACTCAGTCTTATTACATTGGTTGTGCTTGTAGAGTCAGTGAATCTTAAATAAAAGATAATGAAAATTTGGTGTAATGTTTGGTTTGTGGAAATTGTGTGTGATATTGCATTGATTGCCAATTCACTCTATTATAAGTGACAACAGAATTGTATATGTCTGTATTATCTATATAACATGATTGAATGTCTGTAATGTTTGATCACCTTCCAATTGATTAAAAACTACTGGTACCATAAAGGAAATTTGTCATGCATTACATATTTTGCATGAATAACATTTGAGTAAGTGGTAGCCTACTACGTGTTAGTTTTTCGGATCTTTGGTAATGCTTGAATTATCTAGGCAAGAGAGCTATTAGTTAATTGCAAGATTACCTTTGTTCTGTTAATACCATAGGAACTAAATGGTAAATGAAGGATGCCGCTTATGATATTACATGGAAATAGCTAACACTTAGTGGAGTTTCTAAAGCTAAAACAGGAAATAAATGATAAAACATGATAAGTATAAAGATATAATTAAATGAACATTATTATTTCCTGAAAGCTTAGTCTCTCTTGGGTAGGTGGTCCATAGATTGTGATCCTTCAACAGTGATGAGAGGGCGTAAATCTTCATCCTGTTTGGATTTCGGGTTATCCAAGCTTGTGATGTACATATGTTTGATTGATGCATTTCATATGATTGATAAATAACTTGTGGTAAGTTCTAGTTATTCACTGAGCTTGTGTTTTAGCTCATACTCCAATAGCCCTTTTAGGTTTACTCTATGACCCTGGCTCATTACTAGCAGAAGCATGGCTCCGATAAGAAATTAGAAGTCAGAAGCTTAAAGACTAGTATATGATTAGAATATATGTATCTCTATTAATCTCTTTGATGCAGGTAACGTGCATTAGAAATCATTAGCTAAGGATTGTAAGGATTTATAAAGCATATGGTCTGTAATATCTTATTATGTGATAGTTGTTTACTAATTTAAGCCTTATATATGTTTGTTCATCCTATCCAAGCAACTAAAAGATCCTGTTTAATGAATTCATGTCATTCATAGAAGGTAAACTAGTAATGGGAATCAAATATTTCTTGGTTACTATTATTAGGATACCTTCGGGGCGTGATAGATTTAAGTTGGTATCAGAGCAAGGTTGCCGGTATAGGAATGACAAATATATGTAAGAAAGTAAATTAGTAAATGTGAAATTAATAATACAACTTTAGATCTAAATAGAACCATTTAAGTTAGTGGAGTAGTTATCAGTACTATTAGATGCACAATTAGGGATAAAATCTGTGTGATTACTAATCATACAAATTTTATTGTGTGCAGACCAATCCCACTGTTTGTCATATTAAGTGGAAAATTTTTAGTATGATGGAGGAAGAAACCCTTACAGATTATAGACGCCGACTCTGAGTCTTAGTAGAAGATTTGGCATTGTCAGGCATTAGAAAGACCCTGGATGAAATTTTCAGCTCCTGGAAGAAAGGTTTACAACCACTGCTGAAAACTTGGCTGTTCCTGATGGAAAGAGCTTTTCCAAATAATGGCACAGTAGTAGGGACCATATACAGGTTTGAAAGATTAATCAATCAGAGGGGTGGAGGCATAGAAATCGATAATATAGCTTTCATTGTATCAGCCCGATCAATGAGACTCGATCTTCCAGATTTTAGGATTTGGATTCCTATTGGAGGTGATTGGTTGTATGCACATGACATTAGATATGATCATGCCTTAATTCGGGAGGATGTTGCTCCTGATGATGATTGGATGCTGACACATGTGGTCAAAAGCTGTTTTCCTAGAAGTGTTTTGACAAACAAGCCTCCTATTATACCAGAAGAAGAAAGTGAGACCCAGCCCATCATGAGATCATCTGGTAAAAGAAGACAAGCAGCTATGCAGGCCACAGTTGTTATGCAGAGTGTGACTACAGCTATGATAGACGAAAAAGAAGGCAAAAAGAGGAGGAGGGAAGCTGAAAAATTTGTCTCCAATTATAATTATGCCCACTGGATTGGGACTACTCATGGAGGATGGATCAAGAAAGATGAACCACCGCCTTGTATCATGGAGAAACCTGCTCCTAAGGGTATCCGGATGATGGATACTAACCTGACTTTAGCACCACCAGGGTATAGTAAGGGGAGAATTGAGAGTGATGACAGCAGCTCTGAGGAAGAGGATTACTATCCACAGTTAGGCCCTTGGGAAAAGGGCAAGGGACCTTTGTACCCTAGCCCATAGAGTTAGATCTAATCTTAGATTATGACATGTTTTGATAGATAATATAACTGATGTAATGTTTTGATGGACTTACTGCTATATGTGTAGAATATGGCATGTAGTATGACGAATGATGATCCTTGATGTGATCATAGAGGAAATAGAACTAGTGTTAGTGCAAATTTTGGAATGTATATAAAGCACTAACTATATAATATTATGTGTGTTGGGATTATGAAATATATGTGTGATATATGTATAATTATTTGTAGTCTTTCATTAAGTATGAATTTTGAACTAATTTGGATAATATGTTCTATGATAATAGAATGCCAAGAGGAAGGGGCAGAAGTAGAAATGTCAGAATATCTGAAAATCCACCAACAAATACTCCTGCACCACCTCAGAATCAATTAGAAGATGTGTTGAAAAACCTTCAACAACAAAATGTACTAATTTTGCAAGCTCTACAAAATATGCGAGCAACACATGTTGTACCCCCAATTGGAGTACCAGAAGCTCCTCCCATAAACACTGGAAGAAATGAAAGATATACTACACTTGCTCAATTTTAAGAAAATGGACTTGTAAATCCAAATGAATCGGCTGCTGAAGTACAAGGACCAATACGACATGAACAAGAATTACCACCGCCACCACCATTGCGTCCTCAAAGAAACTTATTGCCTGAATTTATCAAATGCAATAGGTATTTTGAAGGATTACCTAGAAAACCAGAAGAAGCTGAGGATTGGCTAGCTCAGATTGAGCGATCTCTTGATGTCTTCCAGGTACCAAAAGCTTTAAGAGTACCATATGGAACTTATTTGCTCCGGCTAAGAGCAAGATTGCGGTGGAATTCTAAACAAAGTATATTGCCTCGACCCATCAATTGGGAGACATTCAAGCAGGAATTTTTAAAAGAATACTTTCTAAGCAGTCTAAAGGCAAAGTATAGTACTGACCTGATGAATTTAACACAAGGCAGTAAGACAATTGATGAATATGAGCACGAATTCAACCGGTTACTACAATTTGCACCAGATGCCTACAGAGACAGTGATGAATTAAAAAGGTAAACTTTCATGGCAGGATTAGAACCAAATTTCGAAAGGAGACTGGCTGAGTTTGAAATTGCAAATTTCACAGCTATGGTAGAAAAAGCAAGAACCATTGAACGTGCCAAGAAATATGAAGTTGAAAGATATAGGAAACGTGGACTGACATTTGGCAAAAGAACATTTGAGGAAACCGGGACATGTTTTGCCCCTAAGAAAAAGAAATTCTTTAAACCCATGGGAATTATGAAAAATAAGAATGTTGAAAGGAATAATGTTTCATGCTGGAAATGCAAGGGAGTTCATTACCTGAGGAATTGTCCACAGCTACAACAAAAATGCTACTACTGTGGTGAAATTGGACATATGGTTTCTACATGCCCAAAGAAAAATGGTGCAACTTGTTTCATTTGTAAAAAGATTGGACATATATAAACTCATTGTCCACAACGGGTGAATGCAGTTGCTGGTCCTTCCCACCCTAAAGGCATTGCCAATACAACTGGACCCAAAAATGGGAATGCTAATGCTAGCAAAGCTATGACAACAGCTAGGGTATATGCTATGCAGGGAACTCCAATTGAAGATGTAGAATCTGAAGAGGAGGACGAAGAAAATGTATGGGATGAAACTGATCTGGACGACTACCGTCTCATTGCAGGTACCTAATCTGATAACCAATCTATTTATTTGAGCAATTTAGCCAGCATAATCACAATTAGATAAACAAACATTCTTGTAGAGAAAAATAACCTGTATTTAATAAATAGGAATAATTCAACTGAATGGTCAACCTGCATATGCTTTATTTGATACGGGAGCAACACATTCTTTTATCAATACTGGATTAGCAAGAATGCTGGAATATTCCATTGAGACCATGACCAAGGAACTAGGAGTTACTACACCAACAGGAGATCTAGTGATAACTCGTGAAATAATGAAGGGAAATCCATTAGAAATTGGGGGACAGAAATCCTTTGCTGACTTAATCTTTGTAGACATTCAAAAATATGATATATTTTAGGTATGACATGGTTGACTACTATAAAAGAAAAAGTCGATTGTCGTCTTAAGATAATATCTTTTATGAATAACCAAGAAGAAAGAAAAGAATTTAAAGGTGAAGTTCTCAAGAAAGTTGGAAGTCGAATAATGACCATAGAGGGTGAAAATGAAATGGACATGGAGAAGAACGGAAGCATTCATGGGACAATTGAGGACGAATCCAAAGAGATAGATGTTCATACTATCAGAACAATAGACAACTATCCAGAAGTATTCCCTGATGAATTACCAGGATTACCCCCACATAGAGAGGTGGAGTTTTCAATTGATTTGATACCTGTAACAGAACCGGTGTCAAAAGCTTCGTATCGCATGGCACTAGTAGAATTAAAAGAATTAAAGGTGCAATTACAAGAATTAATGGATAAAAGGTTTATTAGACCTAGTGTATCACCATGGGGAGCACTGGTATTATTTGTTAAGAAGAAAGACGGTTCAATGAGGCTTTGTATTGATTACAAAGAATTAAACTGAGTAACTATTAAGAACAAATACCCTTTACCCAGAATTGATGATCTTTTTGATCAATTAAAGGGAGCAAAAGTATCTTCTTGAATTGATTTGAAGTCTGGTTACCATCAAATCCCAATCAAGGCAGAGGATATACCAAAAACAGCATTTCGAACTACGTATGGCCATTATGAATTCCTAGTCATGCCTTTTGGATTGACAAATGCACCTGCTGTTTTCATGGACTTGATGAACCGCATCTTTAAACCTTTATTGTTACAGATGAGCAACATGATGAACATTTAAGAACCGTGTTACAAATATTACAAAGCAATCAGCTTTATGCCAAATTGTCTAAATGTGAGTTTTGGCTCAAAAGTATATCCTTTCTAGGACACATTGTGTCAGGTGATGGAATATTAGTTGATCCTGCTAAGATTAAGGCTATTGTGGAATGGAAAAGACCTGGAACCGTTACAGAAGTAAGAAGCTTCTTAGGATTAGTAGGATATTATCGAAAATTTGTACAAGATTTTTCAAGAATTGCACGACCACTAACACAATTGACAAAAAAGAATGAAAAATTTGAGTGGAATGAGAAACGTGAACAGAGTTTTCAGGAGTTGAAAAAGAGGTTGGTTTCCGCCCCAATATTGGTTCTGCCTAATGACTAGGATCCTTACACTATTTATAGTGATGCATCCAGGAATGGTTTAGGATGTGTACTAATGTAGAATGGGAAGGTGATAGCTTATGCTTCTAGACAGTTAAAACCCCATGAGATGAATTATCCTACTCATGACTTGGAATTAGCTGCTATTGTCTTTGCACTTAAAATTTGGCGTCATTATTTGCATGGGCAGAAGTGTGAAATATATACAGATCACCAAAGCTTAAAATATATATTTACCCAGAAGGAATTGAACATGAGGCAACGTAGATGGTTGGAATTAATTAAAGACTACGATTTAACCATCAATTACAATCCTGGCAAGGCAAATGTTGTAGATGATGCTTTAAGTCGTAAAAATTATGGAGAAGTAGCCTCAATATTAATGGAGTAGAAAGAACTCATTAGAGAATTTGAAAATCTTAAGCTGGAATTTTCAATATAAGGTTTGGATGCAGAACTTGGCAATTTAACCTTGGAACCCACTTTGCTACAACGGATAAAGGAAGCTCAAAGAAAGGACGAAGAATTCCAGGCAATCATCAAAAGAGCATCACAAGGGAAATATAAGGATTTTCAAGTAGATGAGGATGGAGTATTAAAGATGAATAAAAGATTGTGTGTACCACAAGACGAAGGTTTGAGGAGAGAATTAATGCATGAAGCACATTATTCAAGAAATACCGTACATCCAGGCGAAACAAAGACCTACCAAGAGCTGAGGAGTGCATATTGGTAGAATGGAATGAAAAATGATATTGCTCAATTTGTGGCCAGATGTGAGGTATGCCAGAGAGTAAAAGAAAAACATAAAAAACTAGGTGGATTGTTAAAACCATTGCCTATTCCAGAATGGAAATGGGATCAAATATCTATGGATTTTGTATGTTCGCTACCTAAGACAAGTGCAGGTCATGATGCTATTTGGGTCATTGTGGATAGACTCACTAAATCAATCCATTTCTTGCCAATCAACATGACCTATTCTTTGGAGAACTTGGCACGGTTGTATTTGAAAGAAATTGTGAGACTACATGGAGTACCAGTTAATATAGTGTCAGATCGAGATCCGCGGTTTGTTTCTAGATTTTGGCAAGGATTACAAAAGGCATTGGGAACCCAATTGAAATTTAGTACGGCCTATCATCCTCAAATCGATGGACAAACAAAAAGAACCATTTAGACAATGGAAGATATGTTAAGATCATGTATCTTGGAATTCAAAGGAAATTGGGATCAACATTTACCACTGGTGGAATTTGCATATAATAATAGTTACCATTCGAGTATAGGAATGCCACCATATGAAGCTTTATATGGCAGAAAGTGTCGATCTCCATTATTCTGGGATAATTTGGAAAAAGTATTGGTTGGACCCGAACTGGTTAAGGAAACCATTAACAAAGTTTCAGTGATAAAGCGAAGAATGAAAGAAACCCAAGATAGACAAAAAAGCTGGGCAGATTTAAAGAGACGGGAACTGGAATTTAAAGAGGGAGAACATGTTTACTTGAAAGTAAGTCCAATCAAAAGTCTTCATAGCAGACAAGTAAAAGGAAAGCTGAGTCTTAGATATGTAGGACCATTTGGAATATTGGAACGGGTTGGAAATCTAGCATATCGCCTTGCATTGCCACCTAAATTATTTGGTATACATAATGTTTTTCATGTATTGGTATTAAGGAAGTATGTACCAGACCCAGATAAACTTGTTGAACTAGAACCAATTGATCTGAAAGAGAATTTGACTTATGAAAAGCATCCTATTAGAATCTTGGACAAACAGGTGCAAATTCTCAGAAGTAAAGAAATCCACTACGTCAAAGTACTATGGGATCTCCGGACTGAAGAAGTAACTTGGGAGTTGGAAGAGGAGATCAAGAAAAATTATCCACATCTGTTTGAAAATTTAGGTATGCACTCAAGCTTTGAGGACAAAGGTTATTTTAAGGGGGGGAGAATGTAAACCCTGGAAACTTCCACAGTATGATACGACTCTAGATTAGAAACTATGAACTAACTAGTAAACCTAGAAGTTAACGAAAAACCCAAGATTAGATACATAATTTAAATTTGGTCAGATTAGGATCGATAAACTAAATAAAGAACTTCTTTGACCTCAATTGATACCAAAAACGAGATTTCGTATCTTGAATTGATAATTCAAGATATGACTAAAGGAAACTTCAAATTCCAAACCCGAATCCTTGTCAAACAAATAGATTAAATGTGTGAGCTCCGAAAATTTTCGATTTCTGATTTCCTAATTTGTCTTGATAATTTTGATTATTATTTTGGTTATTTTAATTTATATATCAAATTGAGTATAAACTTCTTAATAAACTAATTTTTCTTTATTCAACTATGAATATACTCTAAACAGTATCAATTAAAGATTTTATTTATCAATTCTTCGTCCGAAAGTTGTCTGAGTATTTAACCTTATACGATAAAAATATTATTCGATTTACTATTATAATTTCGAACCGCTATTGTGTTTAATTTAGATATTTCTTATTTTTTAATTCAATTATTTCGAAACAATTAGTCAACAAGAAATTTAACAAGATCCATGTTGCGAGCAATTTATTTTTTATATATATATATATATAAGATTAAATTCGGAGGATATGTCTGACATATTTTTTTTGTTGTTTTGTTTGAATTTAAGCCTTCAATTGTTGGGATATATATATATATATATATATACATATGAAGCCTGCGTCCCCTTGTTCTTCTTCCTTTTCCGTTTTCGATTTTCTCTGTTTTCTTTCTTTTTTTTTTGGTTCGATTTCGTTTCTTTTTTTTCCTTCTTCCTTCTTCTTAGTCTTTTGGGCAGCAACGGTCCGAATAGGTGAGTTTTTCTTCCTCTTTCTTTCTTTCTTTCTTTTGCTGTTCATCGTCTTGTTCTTCTTCTTCTTCTTCTTATTCGTTGCACCACCACAGCACTACCACAGCACACCACAGCACCACCACAGCACACCGCAACACACCACAGCACACCACAGCACCACCACCGCACACAGCCACACATACGCACCACCGCGCACAAACAGAGCAAGCTGCTCTGTCTCCACTGAGCACCCACATAGCACCGCACACCCATCCCCACACAACCTCCACCGAGCGCACACGCGCGCGCTAGAAGGCCTGATGGGCGCTAGGAGCAGCGCTCAACGAGCGCCCAGCCTAGCGCTCCAGCAGCGCTAGCGAGCGCTCAAGCTAGCGCTCATGGAGCGCTCGAGCAAGCGCTCCCGGCGAGCGCTCCCGCAGCAGCAGCCACGCTGCTTCTCCTTCACGCAGCAGCCCTGCTGCTTCTCACGAATGTATATGTTTTATATATATGATTGGTATATGTATATATGTATATGTATAAGCACTTATATGTTATATATTTATATATATTTATACATATATATACTATATAATATATTATATTTCTTGCTATATATATTTATGCTTCATATATATAAGAATTAGATTATTTAATATAAATAAGTATGTTGATTTATTTATTCTATAATATGTTTATATATATATATATATATAATAGACTAAATATGGTATATATTATTATTATTATTACTCATGTTTATTAAATTATTTCCTTTAACCTTTCAATACGTACTTATATATATATCATATTATTTATTGTTTATTTACTTATAATTATTTACTTGATTAAAATTTCTTTATCTTAATAATAATATTTTTATTACTATTATTTATTATTATTATTTTGCTTATATTTCAAATAACTCTAAAATAAAGTAAACACCTTTGTACGTAAAATCTAAGTTAAATCGATTTAAATTAGCTATATAAGGTTTTAGTGTAGATTCCAGAAATATAGAAGTCTGTAGCATAGAATATATATATTAGATGTTTTTAGTCAATTCTTATAGTATATTTCTATCTTTAATTATATTCAGGTGATTCTGACTCTGAGCTTGACCTGCCTGTTGACTATTACGACTGACAAGAAATATGGACAGGTGAGTATATTCCTATGATCTCTATACTTGATTGTGGTTGTAGAATAGAATTAATCAAGTAATAAAATATTAAGGGGTTGGGAAATAAATTGTGGTTGTTACTTGAATGGTTGATAAAATATTGTAATTATATTCTAACCCATTGGTGTTATAGAATAGAAATGAAAGTGTATGAAACTTGTTTGCACGCCAAGTAAATAAATATAAAACAATATGGCATAATAATTGAATACATTCATGCATAGCATTTATGCACGTAGAAGGCCATCACCACTACACCTTGACCCGGATGGGCCACACTGTCCCGTGAGGATGGTGAACATGGAGGACCGAAGTGGTATATACCTAGTGTGTACCATGGGCCTTGTTCTAGGGGAATGGGAACTAAGTCGTCCTGGGGAGACGGCCCTTCTCCTAGAATCGCGCCGGGTCATTGTTTCGGATTTATTACTTCATGGGATGTTGTTATATGTATATTATTTTGATATATAAAAAGTTTTCTTGAGAAATTTGATTCCCGAAGTATATTAATCTGGGTGCTGATGAGTGGATGTACCCCAACCCCATTCGGAGGGCGCAAATCCGAATATGTATATGGTTACCGGTTGGCTATATATATTTGTCCACTTGATTGTTTGCATTGCATATGTTTGAATTAATAACTTGCTTGAATGGTATAGAGTGAGGAGTATAACTCGCTGAGCCTGTGGATCGCTCACTCCCTTACAGTTTATTGTCACAGGACTATATTTGGTACCAGTCAGGACGAGGCTACCCTCAGGTTAGCTCCTCTTTGGATTCAGGGTTTTGAGGGAAGGATACGAGGGTTGAAGAGAGTTCCTTCTTCTTTTCCTGGGAGGGGTTTCTAAAAAGTTTTGAAACAGGATTGTAATATTTATAGGATCAGTAATCCAACTGCTTTGTTATATACACTCTTAAACTACTTTTCTTTTAATGTTATATTTTGCAGTTGTATTAGTTAGTTTTGAGGCTATTAGTTGTATATTATATGGCTAATCTGATACTATCAAACCCATGGTTATCTATTCAGGATACGCTTCTGCACAATATTATGGCTTTAAGAGATTTATGATTTAATCTTAAGCCGGGTATTGTGTATGGCGGAACTGTCCCGTCTAAGATACCCTCGGGGCGTGACAGTTTTGGATTGGTATCAGAGCGGTGTTTAAGCATTGGCGCTTAATCAGAGCTTAGAAGTAAGAAAACAAACCTTATTGAGAGATGAGTGGGGTACAACCAAGTGGGTAATATATAGTAATTATAGAATTATATTTTATAGATATTTTATGGCAAAGAAAGAACTAAGTTAGTTTTTCTTCTCTTTTTTTAATTTTTGTAGAAATCCTATCTTCAAGTCCGGGATGAGTGGATCGCTTTCCGTCATCAACCTGAGGAGAGTCTGATTTCCTATCGTCATCGACTTCGTGTTCTTTGTGAGATCTTGCTCTATACGGAGGCCAAAGGATATAGATACAGTTATTACTTGGTGGCGAGCAGGATTGTGGGGAGGTGAATGGCACGATAGGATGCTTAAGCTGCAGTTTCATACATCCGCTGGACGTCTGACTGATGTTGAGACTATGTATGTTCTTGAGGAGGTGGCACTTTTATTTGGACATGAGGGAGTGCCATTTGAGGATGTGATATTCTTAGTTGGCCCTGGGACACCACCCGACAGACCTGACTTTAGGACTTGGGTGCAGATGAGTCCAGAGTTAGCATATGCTAGAGATTTCAGTAGAGATCACCAGGCTATGATGGCTGCCCATCATGCGGGAGTCTTTTCAGCATATGCACAGCGATGGATACCGACTACGATCCACCACCAGAGGGACCTGATACAGGAGGATATTCCTTAGCAGCATCAGATGATCTTCCCACCTTATCAGCACTGGCAGGACAGATCGTACCGACGTGGGACTTTCCGTTACCACCGATACCTCCGCCTTTATGGGACCCCCTGCCTCAGTCTATTATGGACCCTGTATCAGCCGATATGGGAGCCTGTTTCTCAGGTTGGTGTTCAGATAGAGGTTGAGACCCTGAGGCTGTTCAGCAGGCTTGGCAGTTTGCCGAGAGTGTCATGTCTCCTTTGGAGTCGTTGCCTATGACATTTCAGGAGCTTTCTATTGAGTTATTTCCTGCCGGAGATGATAGTTTCCCTTTTGTTCAGAGCCTTTTCCCACCACAGGATGTTGGGGACCTGGCTTTTGCAGGGGATGCAGCTGTTGTTGATGTTCAGCCTCCCATGTCTACGATATTATAGCTGACCCTTCTTTACTTGATACTTCGGGTTTCTTTGCTCCAGACGCTCAGGACAGTTCTTCTAGCATCGCTTCTTCAGACAGTCCACCTCGGGCTTTGTCTCCAGTAGATGGAGAGTGATGATGAGCACAGCCCTTATAGTTAGTAGTAGATAGAAGGAATAGTCGGAAATGATTTCACTTTTGGTATGTATAGAAATCATCCATGATTATTCCTCATAGTTAGGGCTAGGTTGCTATTAGGGTTTTGATGTATTTTGGGGGAATTCTTTTTGGGAATCTTATGTATCCAGGGTTGACGGTGTATTGACTTAGATAATATCTCCCTGTGGTTTTCCTTTGATGTCTTTTGAGGATAGGAAAACATGTATTAAGATTCCATGTAAATAGTTATGTGATCTTATGTATATAAGAACCACTTGTAAGAGTTGTCCTAAAGGAGGCAACTACCTTATCAGTGTATCTAACTTGACTAAAAGTTAATAGAAGTATAACTTTTGCTATTTTCCTTGTACGATTATGTATATAATGCTAATACTTTATTGAAATTTTGTTTTAATAATATATATAGTTTATATTTATTAATATACGAGAAATTTTTTTCTTCATGTTTGATGTACAGACCATCTGGAAGAGGTCGTGGACGACCCCCACGTCGTACTCATGTTTTTCATAGAGTTCCTGAACCTCAAGCAGCTCCACCCGAACAAGATGTACCACCGCCGCCTCCAAGGCAAGATAGATCTGATGAAGTTTTGGCTGCCATTGCTCGCTTGGCAGATATAGTTGGAACTTAGCACAAGGAGGTCAGCAAGCCCAGCCCAGCAGCACCAATACCACCACCCCCGGTGATTCCAGTAGCCCAGCAGCACCAATACCACCACCCCCGGTGATTCCAGTAGCTCCAGCAGCACCAATACACCACCCCCGGTGATTCCAGTAGCCCAGCGGCACCAGTACCACCTCCAGTGATTCCAGTAGATCCAGTTCCATTGCCTCCATTACCACCAAGACCATATAGGAGCATGCTACCTGAATTTATTAAATGCAACAGGTACTTTGATGGATCCTACGGCCAGCCAGATGAGGCCGAAGATGGTTAGCTCAAGTGGAGAGGTCTTTTGCTGCTTTTGAGGTACCAGAAAATTTGAAGACTGAATATGGTACCTATATATGCTCAAATTCCGTGCTCGTACTTGGTGGGAATCGAGAAGAAGGGATTTGGTAAATCCAATAGCCTGGGAAATTTTTCGACAAGAATTCTAAAAGAGTATTTTCCAACAAGTTTAAAAGTGCAATACAGTGCTAATTTCTTGCATATTTCCCAGCAAGGACGCCCCATAGATCAATATGAAACTGAATTCAGCAAGTTATTACAACATGCCCCTGAGTCTTATCGAAATAGTGAGGAGTTAAAATGCAAGTTTTCTCAGTGGGTTAGATGAAGACATGAGGTGTAGATTAGAAGAGTTTGGAGTTAACACCTATCAGGCTTTGGTGGAGAAAGCTCGGGTGTTAGAAAATGCTAGAAAAAGAAAAAGTAAGCAAGAAGAAAAAAGGGTGAATGTGTTCGGAAGAAGACCATTTGAAGGGCCGAGATTCAAAAATAGATTTAAGAAACCCATGTTTCAAAGGCCCTACTCTGGTAAAAAGAGCAGAAATAGTCAGGATGTCAAATGCTGGAAATGCAATGGAGACCATAAACCGAGGTCTTGCCCCAATTGAGAATAAATGTTATTTCTGTGGAGATGCTACGCATTTGATTAATGATTGTCCAAAGAAACCAGTTACTACTTGTTTCATTTGTAAACAAACTGGGCACTTCTCTAACACTTGCCCAAAAAGACAGATGAATGCAATCAAACCAGTAATTGGTACAGGAAATAATCTGCTGAAAGGAAGAATGGAGGACAAAATAATCGTTCTGGAGGACGACTATTCAATCTTGAAACTACTTGGGATTGTGGATATGATGATGATCAAATATCAGAATTAACTGGAATGGATCATGAAGATGCTTATTCTTCCGGACTTATTGCAGGTATATATCTAAGTTAAACTCTTTTCTTTTACTAAAGTAGGAATTTCAATATTTAGAGATAAAGCCCTATTAGTAAATTAGACTTGTTAAGTTGATTTAGGTTGATAATAGAAAACTTAAGTATTTGCTTTTAATAACTTTACATAATTCGTTAATTCAGGAAATATTTCCATAGCAAATCATATCGTCTATGCCTTATTTGATTCTGGTGCTACACACTCTTTCATCACTCCCAAGGCAGCAAAACGGGATGCCCATAACATGACTCCAGAAAGTTTTAGTGTGAAGATTCCAACTGGTAGTATTGTGAATTCTAAGGAAGTAATTAAGGATTGTCCCCTTAAATTACAGGATCATGATACTACTACTGATTTGATAGTATTGGAAATAAATAAATATGAAGTAATTTTGGGCATGAATTGGATGACCAAAACAAAAGTTACAATTGATTGCCAGAGGAAAGAAATAAATTTCCAAGCTGCAAATGGATCCCGAGTTGTTTTTGTTGGAGGATTGGTGATTCCACAACAAAAGGAATTAAGTTCATTTGAACTAATGTTAAGTAATGGGCATCGTCAATGGGATTCAAACTTTTTGTATGCTTCTGAGGGAGAAAGGAAAGAAGATAATCTTGTGGAAATTTTAGTAGTAAAGGAATTTCCTGATGTTTTCCTGGAAAAGTTATCAAGTTTACCACCAAAGCGGGAAATTGATTTTGGAATTGATTTGGTACCTGGTACCGAACCAATCTCAAAGGCACCATATAGAATGGCTCCACTTGAACTACGAGAATTAAAGAAACAATTGCAAGAATTATTGGAGCAAGGTTTTATCAGACCTAGTGTTTCTCCTTGGGGAGCCCCTGTTTTATTTGTGAGGAAAAAGGATAATTCACTGAGGTTGTGTATTGATTATAGAGAGTTGAATAAAGTAACAATAAAGAACAAGTATCCTCTGCCGCGTATTGATGATTTGTTTGATCAATTACAAGGGGCTACCGTTTTCTCCCGAATTGATTTAAGATCTGGTTATCATCAACTCAGAATTAAGCCTGAAGATGTGCCAAAAGCAGCTTTTAGAACCATATATGGGCACTACGAGTTTTTGGTTATGCCATTTGGCTTGACTAATGCCCCTGCTGCATTTATGGATTTAATGAATCGGATATACAGATCACTATTGGATAAATGTGTCATTGTTTTCATCGATGACATTTTAGTCTACTCAACGACTGCTGAACAACACGCTGAGCATCTAAGATTGGCATTACAAATTTTGAGAGAACACAAGTTGTATGCCAAATTTTCCAAATGTGATTTCTGGTTAAATGAAATTTCTTTTCTAGGGCATGTGATTTCAGGAAAAGGAGTATCTGTGGATCCTGCAAAGATCGAAGCAATTGTTAGTTGGAAACAACCGGAAAATGTTACAGAAATAAGAAGCTTTTTGGGGTTAGCAGGTTACTACAGAAAATTTGTGAAAGATTTTTCAAAAATTGCTCGACCCCTTACTCAATTGACTCAAAAGTACGAGAAATTTGAATGGAATGAAAAGAGGGAGGAAAGTTTCCAGGAATTAAAGAAAAGATTGGTCTCAGCACCGATATTAACCTTGCCAAATAGTGAAATACCATTCACTGTTCACAGTGATGCATCAAAAAATGGGCTTGGCTGTGTGTTGATGCAAAATGGTAAGGTAATTGCGTATGCTTCAAGGCAATTGAGACCTTCTGAGAAAAATTATCCTACCCACGACTTGGAGCTAGCAGCAGTTGTCTTTGCTCTAAAGTTATGGCGACATTATTTATATGGGCAAAGATGTGAGATTTATTCTGATCATCAGAGTCTTAAATATTTATTCACTCAAAAGGAATTGAATATGAGACAAAGAAGATGGCTGGAGTTAATCAAGGATTATGATCTTAGAATAAATTATTGTCCTGGAAAAGTAAATGCAGTGGCTAACGCTTTAAGTAGGAAAAATCATGCAGAAGTTGCCGCATTACTTACGTCTCAAAAAGAGATGATTCGAGAATTTGAACGCTTGAATATTGAGTTTACTTGGCATGAATCAGAGGTTGAGTTAGCTAATATAATAATTGAGCCCACATTGATGGAAAAGATAAAAGAAGCCCAGCAGCATGATTCCACCTTGCTTTTGGTGAAACAAGAAACACAACAAGGAAGGTATACAGATTTCAAAATTGGAGATGATGGATTGATACGCCTGAATAACAGATTATGTGTACCTAATGACCAAGAACTTCGAAAGGAGATTATGAGTGAGGCTCATATATCTGGGTATACAGTACATCCCGGAGGTACTAAAATGTACCAAGATCTGAAAAATCATTTTTGGTGGAATGGGATGAAACGTGATGTGGCAAATTTTGTACAAAAATGCGAAGTGTGCCAACAAGTAAAAGCTGAGCATCAACGGCCGGTAGGGCTGTTAAAACCCTTACCTATTCCTGAATGGAAGTGGGATCAAGTTACCATGGATTTTGTGAGCGGATTACCAAAAACACTATCAAAATGATGCAATATGGGTGATAGTGGATCGATTGACAAAATCATCACATTTCTTGCCAATTAATATGACATACTCCTTGGATAAGTTAGCAAAACTATAAGTCTGGGAAGTGGTGAGATTGCATGGAATTCCAGTAGGTATTGTATCAGATAGAGATCCTAGATTTGTATCCAAGTTTTGGATAAGTTTACAGAAGGGCTTGGGTACTAAATTACAATTTAGTACCGCTTACCATCCTCAAACAGATGGACAATCTGAAAGAACTATCCAAACATTGGAAGATATGCTCAGGGCATGTGTTATGGAATTCAAAGGAAATTGGGATGAACACTTGCCTTTAGTGGAATTTGCGTACAACAACAGTTATCATTCCACTATTCAAATGCCCCCTTATGAAGCACTATATGGGAGAAAATGTCGATCACCATTATTCTGGGATGATGTGGAGAAACTTGTACTAGGACCTGATTTGATATAAGATGTTGTAGAGAAAGTGAGAATCATTAAACAAAGAATGAAGGAAGCTCAAGATAGACAAAAAAGTTGGGCAGATTTAAAACGACGAATCTTGGAATTCGACATCGGGGATCATGTGTACTTGAAAATAAGGCCTATTAAGAGTATACATCGGATTCGAGCAAAAGGAAAATTAAGCCCCCGATATATTGGACCTTTTGAGATCCTGGAAAGGGTAGGAAACTTGGCTTATCGACTAGCCTTGCCACCAAAATCAGGTGTACACAACGTGTTCCATGTATCAGTATTAAGACGACACATTCCGATCCGGATAAAGTTGTTGAATTGGAGCCAGTACAGTTGAAAGTAAATTTAACATACGAAGAACATCCAATTCTGATTTTGGATCGCAAGGTTCAAAAATTGAGGAACAAAGAAATCAGATATGTGAAAGTTTTGTGGAAAAAACATAATCAAGAAGAAGCTACTTGGGAATCTGAGGAAGAAGTGAAACAAAAATACCCTCACTTACTTCAAAACTCAGGTAAATCTTTATGTTTTGAGGACAAAACTTCTCTTAAGGGGGGTAGGATGTGAGCTCCGAAAATTTCCGATTTCTGATTTCGTAATTTGTCTTGATAATTTTGATTATTATTTTGGTTATTTTAATTTATTTATCAAATTGAGTATAAACTTCTTAATAAACTAATTTTTCTTTATTCAACTATGAATATACTCTAAACAATATTAATTAAAGATTTTATTTATAAATTCTTCGTCCGAAAGTTGTCTGAGTATTTAACCTTATACGATAAAAATATTATTCGATTTACTAATATAATTTCGAACCGCGCTATTGTGTTTAACTTAGATATTTCTTATTTTTTAATTCAATTATTTCGAAACAATTAGTCAACAAGAAATTTAACAAGATCCATGTTGCGATCAATTTATTATATATATATATATATATATATAAGATTAAATTCGGAGGATATGTCTGACATATTTTTTTTGTTGTTTTGTTTGACTTTAAGCCTTCAATTGTTGGGATATATATATATATATACACACATATGAAGCCTGTGTCCCCTTCTTCTTCTTCCTTTTCCGTTTTGGATTTTCTCTGTTTTCTTTCTTTTTTTTTTTGGTTTGATTTCGTTTCTTTTTTTTTCTTCTTTCTTCTTCTTAGTCTTTTGGGCAGCAACGGTCCGAATAGGTGAGTTTTTCTTCTCTTTTTTTCTTTCTTTCTTTTGCTGTTCATCTTGTTCTTCTTCTTCTTCTTCTTCTTCTTCTTCTTCCTCTTCTTCTTCTTCATTGCACCACCACAGCACACCACAGCACCACCACAGCACACCACAGCACATCACAGCACCACCACCGCACATAGCCACACATACGCACCACCGCGCACGAACAGAGCAAGCTGCTCTGTCTCCACCGAGCACCCACATAGCATCGCACACCCCATCGCACGCTCCACCGAGCACACACGCGTGCGCTAGAAGGCCTGATGGGCGCTCGGAGCAGCGCTTAACGAGCACCCAGCCTAGCGCTCCAGCAGCGCTAGCGAGCGCTCAAGCTAGCGCTTATGCGAGCGCTCATGGAAGCGCGCAGCGAGCGCTCGAGCAAGCGCTCCGACGAGCGCTCCACGCAGCAGCAATCACGCTGCTTCTCCTTCACGCAGCAGCCCTGTTGCTTCTCACGAATATATATATGTATATGTTATATATATATGATTGGTATATGTATATATGTATATGTATAAGCACTTATATGTTATATATTTATATATATTTATACATATATATACTATATAATATATTATATTTCTTGCTATATATATTTATGCTTCATATATATATAAGAATTAGATTATTTATATAATATAAGTATGTTGATTTATTTATTCTATAATATGTTTATATATATATATATAGACGTAAATATGGTATATATTATTATTATTATTACTCATGTTTATTAAATTATTTCCTTTAACCTTTCAATACGTACTTATATATTATCTATATGTTTAGTTACTTATGTTACTTGATTAAAATTTCTTTATCTTTAATAATAATATTTTTATTACTATTATTTATTATTATTATTTTGCTTATATTTCAAAATAACTCTAAAATAAAAGTAAACCACCTTTGTACGTAAAATCTAAGTTAAATCGATTTAAATTAGCTATATAAGGTTTTAGTGTTAGATTACAGAAATATAGAAAGTCTGTAGCATAGAGATATATATTAGATGTTTTTAGTCAATTCTTATAGTATATTTCTATCTTTAATTATATTCAGGTGATTCTGACTCTGAGCTTGACCTGCCTGTTGACTATTACGACTGACAAGAAATATGGACAGGTGAGTATATTCCTATGATCTCTATACTTGATTGTGGTTGTAGAATAGAATTAATCAAGTAATAAAATATTAAGGGGTTGGGAAATAAATTGTGGTTGTTGTTACTTGAACTGGTTGATAAAAATTGTAATTATATTCTAACCCATTGGTTGTTATAGAATAGAAATGAAAGTGTATGAAACTTGTTTGCACGCCAAGTAAATAAATATAAAACAATATGGCATAATAATTGAATACATTCATGCATAGCATTTATGCACGTAGAAGGCCATCACCACTACACCTTGACCCGAATGGGCCACACTGTCCCGTGAGGATGGTGAACATGAGGACCGAAGTGGTATATACCTAGTGTGTACCATGGGCCTTGTTCTAGGGGAATGGGAACTAAGTTGTCCTGGGAGACGGCCCTTCTCCTAGAATCGCGCCGGGTCATTGTTTCGGATTTATTACTTCATTGGGATGTTGTTATATATTATTTTGATATATAAAAAGTTTTCTTGAGAAATTTGATTCCCGAAGTATATTAATCTAGGTGTGATGAGTGGATGTACCCCAACCCCAGATTCGGAGGGCGTAAATCCGAATATGTATATGGTTACCGGTTGGCTATATATATTTGTCCACTTGATTGTTTGCATTACATATGTTTGAATTAATAACTTGCTTGAATGGTATAGAGTGAGGAGTATAACTCGCTGAGCCTGTGGATCGCTCACTCCCTTACAGTTTATTGTCACAGGACTATATTTGGTACCAGTCAGGACGAGGCTACCCTCAGGTTAGCTCCTCTTTGGATTCAGGGTTTTGAGGGAAGGATACGAGGGTTGAAGAGAGTTCCTTCTTCATTTCCTGGGAGGGGGTTTCTAAAAAGTTTTTGAAACAGGATTGTAATATTTATAGGATCAGTAATCCAACTGCTTTGTTATATACACTCTTAAACTACTTTTCTTTTAATGTCATATTTCCGCAGTTGGTATTAGTTAGTTTTGAGGCTATTAGTTGTATATTATATGGCTAATCTGATACTATCAAACCCATGGGTTATCTATTCAGGATACGCTTCTGCATAATATGTATGGCTTTAAGAGATTTATTTAATCTTAAGCCGGGTATTGTGTATGGCGGAACTGTCCCGTCTAAGATACCCTCGGGGCATGACAAAATGGGAAAACCTAAATATAGAAATTAAGTGACTACTTTTGTATGCAACATAGACCTGACATTAAAACAATGAGTAGTAATGAACCTATGCTTGGACTTGAACCTTAAAATTCGAGATTCCTAGTTAGTAATAAACTATATTGATAAGATTTCATAGTGGGTATCCGAATCTAAAATATATAACTAATTTAGCTTATATATCTGTGGTGATAAAACCGTTAGAATTATAAATACACAATAAAAACATAAATTGATAAATAACTCAAAGATCTAGACTTCAAACAAAGATTTGAATTACACCAGTTTTCAAATTAGGGTTTTCTTAAGCCCTTGAAGCCTAAAACGAAAATTAACCCAACAAGTTTAGAAAACCTAAATCGCGGGAGATAAATCTTTCTTGAACAAATAAGTATGTAAAATTAAAACTTAAATTTATACTGTTTGATAAACTAAACATCTTGAAGGATTCATTAAAAATATTTTTGTATATAAACTTACATATATTAGCTAAATTATACCCTATTAGTGTAATAAACTACCAAAAAAATTTAACTAAATAATATCTAAATAATATATATATATACAAACACTTATAGGAGACGTTTTGCAAATTTTTTTAAGGGCTTTGATCTTCTTGAATCATGTGAGTCGAAACTTCCCCAATAATTCAACAAAAGTAAATCCAAATCTAACTATAAACCAATCTAAACCTACCAAATCATCCTTTCATTAATGACAACAAAACAAACTGATGAAACAGCAACAATTATAGGCAATTTGGATCAATTATGAAGAAGGAAACACGCAGCCAAACATTTACATTTTTCTCTATATATACATATATCAATAACACTTGAAGGATAAGCAAACGGACATCAACCTTTCTCAAACTTTCCAGAATCAAACCACTCCTCATTAGTAGTTAAATCAGCTTGGGAATCGGATTTAAAAGGCATCAACCAACCCAGTTCGAATTTAAGAACAAAAACTGCGAAAAAACGCTTAAAATGAGCTCAAGGTAAGTTGATGTAATTCAATGTGTTTTCTTTCGAAACTAAGAATTGGGATTGACTTCTGAACATCTTAGGAACCTAACCAAGTCAATCAGAAGCTTCCAATTTCATCGAGGAGCCACGATGAAGGTGATTTTTGAAAACCCTAACCTACGTTGATGATTCGAAAAATCTTGTAACATGTTGTTGTTTTGTTGTTTTATGGAGATATTTAAGTAGTTTGATGTTATATGAGCTCAAAGGAACCGGAAAACCGACTTTCTAATGTCGGGAACCGATCGAAATTGATCGGGTTCATCGGGGAAGCCGATGAACAGTGCTTTCCCGATGAGCATGGGGGAAACACGGGACGTGTTCCACCCATGTACCCTTCGACGAAAATTCAAAAATAAAGAAACAACGAAGTTATTTAAATTTAATTATAGAATAATTAATAATAAAATAATTTTAGAATTATTATTATTCCTTTATTTATTTATTTTTCTGGAAAGATTATAAGTAATATTAATATCTAGTAATAAACCTTAGAATTTTTTTTTAAATATTTAAATTTAAAAATGAAATATTTTTCTAGTATTATTGAACATATAGTATTTAAATATTTGTAATGAACCTATTAATATTAACCAGAAAAGATTTTAGGAATATAAATTATCCTTGTTAATAAATCCTAGTTTAATAAATTTTACAATCATAATTACTAATATTTTTTTTATATTATTAAGAGCGTTCTAAAATTAATATTATTTTTGAAATTATTATTCTCGAAATAATATTATATAAATTCTAAAATAAAAATAAAAATTAAGATTAAAGTTATTCTAGTAATATTATTTAATAAGAACTCACAATTAGTATGGATTAAAGTATAAAATAAATAATATAAGTATTGTTATTATGAAAAGTAATTATTTTACTTTATTTTATTTTATTGTCTTTTTTAGAATTATTATTATTATTAATATTATTATTAATAATAATTATTATTATTTTTATTATTTTTTATCGTATTATTATTATTATTGGTAATAGTTACTAATATTCTTACTATTTATGGTAAGAAGAAAAATTTTGAAAATAATTGTAATTAAGTTAATAAATCCTTATATTAATAAATTTATTTTCATTAAGATTGTATTTAATTGGTTTATAGGAAAAATTTTACGAGTTTAGTAAATACTAAATATGTATTGAAATGACTACTTGTAAATGATTAGATAACAATGAAAATTTAAATAATTCAAATTTATAAATATAGAGATATCTATATTTCACAAGAAAAATTTATTAAGTAAATAAAAAGAAAATTAATAGTTTTAGACAATGAAAATGAATTAACTAAATTATTAAACTTCCCGAGTACCCAATCATTAGAATTAAGTATCAAACCAAAAATCAAATTAGGTAACTTGAGATAAAGATGAATTAGTACTTAAGGTTTATCCTCAAAGAATTAATTAATAATAAAACAAAGCCCAGCAACGCATTAGGACACTTAAATATTCATAGGAGTTGGTTATATAGTCTTGTATAATTAATGACTATATTACTCATCTCAATAGGTAACTCGGGTATTGATGAGGACTTTCCTGATGATTACTACAATTGAATAATATGGGCAGGTGAGTAACTCAGTCTTATTACATTGGTTGTGCTTGTAGAGTCAGTGAATCTTAAATAAAAGATAATGAAAATTTGGTGTAATGTTTGGTTTGTGGAAATTGTGTGTGATATTGCATTGATTGCCAATTCACTCTATTATAAGTGACAACGGAATTGTATATGTCTGTATTACCTATATAACATGATTGAATGTCTGTAATGTTTGATCACCTTCCAATTGATTAAAAACTACTGGTACCATAAAGGAAATTTGTCATGCATTACATATTTTGCATGAATAGCATTTGAGTAAGTGGTAGCCTATTACGTGTTAGTTTTTCAGATCTTTGGTAATGCTTGAATTATCTAGGCAAGAGAGCTATTAGTTAATTGCAAGATAAACTTTGTTCTATTAATACCATAGGAACTAAATGGTAAATGAAGGACACCGCTTATGGTATTACATGGAAATAGCTAACACTTAGTGGAGTTTCTAAAGCTAAAACAGGAAAAATGATAAAACATGATAAGTTTAAAGAGATAACTAAATTGAACATTATTATTTCCTGAAAACTTAGTCTTTCCTGGTAGGTGGTCCATAGATTGTGATCCTTCAACCCTGATGAGAGGGCGTAAATCTTCATCCTGTTTGGATTCCAGGTTATCCAAGCTTGTAATGTACATATGTTTGATTAATGCATTTCATATGATTTATAAATAACTTGTATGTATTATGTGGTAAGTTCTAGTTATTCACTGAGCTTGTATTTTAGCTCACACTCCAACAGCCCTTTCAGGTTTACTCTACGACCCTGACTCATTACTAGCAGGAGTATGGTTCCGGTAAGAAATTAAAAGCCAGAAGCTTAAAGACTAGTATAGGATTAGAATATATGTATCTCTATTAATCTCTTTGATGCAGGTAACGTGCATTAGAAATCATTAGCTAAGGATTGTAAGGATTTATAAAGCATATAGTCTGTAATATCTTATTATGTGATAGTTGTTTACTAATTTAAGCCTTATATATGTTTGTTCATCCTATCCAAGCAACTAAAAGATCCTGTTTAATGAAATCATGTCATTCCGGGAAGGTAAACTAGTAATGGGAATCAAGTGTTTCTTGGTTACTATTATTAGGATACCCTCAGGGCGTGACATTAGGCTGGTTTCAATTGCAGCATGAATTGATCGTTCATACTCCAATTCCCTAGAGTCTCTAAGCACCATTAAGACTGAAGTGTCTAATCCTAGTTTAGTAAGCGGTTTGGCTCCTACCTGGATTAAAGCTATATGTATATAGTTCCATTCTTTAGCATATTTTTTAATTGAATCCTTATTAAGGATTTCTATAGTTGTTAAGCCATCAGAGATTGGAACATCCTTTTCCTCAGTGGCTATGACAAAATCATTTTTGAAATTTTTTTCCATTTTTTCATTTGATAAATTTCATTGAAAGCCAATTTTGGAATGTTCCAATTATCTATGGCTTCATCGAAATCCTTCTTATGGATTTCATCCCTATTTAACATATTATCTTCTGACCCTTGCTCCGAGGGAGCAAATGGTTTAGGCTCTATTTGTTTCAGTTCCCTTTTTTTTGTTTTAACATCTTATTTTTATAGTTTTTAAATAGATGTGTATTAAAAAATAGATACAGATGAGAAATAGATATTATTAGTCATAAACAGATAAGATACATATAAAATATAGATGCAAAATAAATATAGATAAGATAAAGATAAAAATCAGACAATCTAAATAGACCATTAAAAGAGTTTTCAAACAAAACTTTTCAAAAGTTTTGTATTAGTTATACTCAATTTTAGTGATGAAACCAGTTCACCATCTATACAGTTAATTGGCATCCTTATCTCAAAAATCCAAAGCATTATAATGAGCATCAACATAGAGATCATCTACAATACTTGAAATATCAAAAAGTAAGTAGTGAGCTGGTACTCATCAACAATACTTGAACATCAACATAGGATCAATATAGCTGAGAGCTAGCTCTCATTCCTTGTGGATTCAACTTGGTACTCACCAATTTTATTACTACATATGCATCCGATACACTGGCTGGTAGTTTTACGCTATAAAAAATAGTCTTTCAACTAAAAAAGCCTATCACTAACTTTAGTGATGAAGATGAGGTGGAAGAGGAGATTACCTTAATGGAAAAAAAATTTAAGTAGGTCATGCAGTTCAATAAAAGCTAACGAACAAGGATAGACATGGAAGCACCTTAATGTAGAAAATGGAGCAGAAAGATTTGTTAATGTGCTATAAATGAATAAACAAAGGGTACATCCAACAACATTGTACCATTCTCAAGAAGGCATCTAAAAGGACCTAAGAAGGAAGCCCTTATCACTACTTAGAGTGATGATGATTCAAGCTTCTTGGATGATGGCGTTTCCTTCATGGACTTGGATGATGAGGTAGGTTCTTCCTCTTCTACCACTTCATATGGTGAATTTGCAAATATGTATAATGAGTTGTGCAATGAAATTATGAAATTGCGAAAGAAGATATCTTAAAGGAAATGATGTTTAATGTTTGAAATGAGTTAGACGTATTGAAGACAATGGGTATTTGAAATATGATAAGGAAAAATTAAAACAAGAAAATGAAAAGCTGAAGATAGAAATTGTGCTAGAAATAGTTAATAAAACAATGAGAGGTGGTAGAAAGTTCATTGCATGTGATGATAACCATATTAAAGAGTTAGAAGAACTCGAAATAGAAAATGAAGTCTTGAAATTTAGCTTGAATGAATCAAAGGAAGCTCTAGCAAAATTTGTTGAAGGAGAAAAAATCTTAACATGATGCTTTAAAGGTAAAAAATGACAATTAATTGCATAAAAGTTTCCAATCACCAAGTTTTTTCACACTAGTACATCAAATAGTAATAGCAAATTCAAGAGAGATAAGAATCTATGAGTAATCAAAAACCTTAAATTGGAAATACGAATAGTCATGAGCTCATTAATTGAAATGATCCAAACACCAATCATAAAAAATAAAAAATCAAATAAAGTCAGTGGAATCTAATTAGATTTATGTGCCGATTTAAATTGCTAAGTTTTTCAAAAATTACCAAAAATTAGCTTAATCGAAAACTTAAAATTTGAAAATTCAAAAGCAATTCAAATATCGAGATAAAATTAAATTATAATTTCATAATAGTCTTACAAATGATTAGTTTTGTAAGAAAAATTGAAACAATGTCATTAGAAGTTTTATTTTTGCAAAATTACAATTTTACCCCTCTAAGGGGACTTTTTTTTTTCCTTCAAAATTTTAAAAAGATTAGACTTGATTGATATATATAAATAATTTTTAGCCCAAGAGATTGATTAAAAACCCTAAACCGTTTAAACCAGCTAAGGGTCTTGCATATGTAAGATTTAGATGCAACAAATTGTGCCATGTGACAAAAACCCTAAAAGGAGACCCTTTCCCTTATCTAAAATCATAATTTTGCCCCTTTTGTTTTGTAAACCCTCGAATTTTTGCTAAGTTTATGCTTAAATCTTAAAATTAGAAGTCAACTGGTAACCTTAAAAGTCAACAAAAGACTATAACAAACTCTAGTGTTTAGATCTAATAATCCCACGCTCTTAAACCCAAAATAATGGAATTGATACAATTGTGAATAATAGTTCGTAATAATATAGGGAAGCTTAAAAATATCAGATTCGTTAATTTTTAGTGTATTTCGAACCTTAACGAGATCAATTCTCGAAAAGCGTGTCTCGAGGCTTGAAATAGTAAAAATATTCCGATGACACCATTAGATTCGTAATAATACAAAGGTTCCAAAAATATTAGTTTTATAGTTTTTCGATAGCTAAAAATAATAGATATCGCATTTATACGTATTTTTTTTACTACTAGTATATTCTGTTTGGATTGTCTGTTTTTCATCTGTATCTGTATCTTTTTTAAAATGATTCTTGATAAATATATCCGATTTGCATCTAAATTTTATCTATATTTGTTTTATTTGATCTTTTGATGAGAACTGTCAACTTTTTTTTATATATATCTATTTCTTGATAAATAATTTGTTAGAAAAATTTTGAAAAAGTGTCTGTATCTGCCGGAAAAAAGCCAAAACAAACAGACCCATTATTAGTCTTGCTTACTATTCATTGTCCTCTTCTACAATTCATTACTATTAATCTATCTCTACTTTTTGTTACTACTTATACACCTATTTCTTACGTTTTTCTTTTTCAATATAACTTCACATCATCATATTTCATATCTTAATTACTTTTTATTACAAAAATACAAATTTAATCAATTTTCCCCTCTCCCCTTCACATGGTCGGCGCCTCCCCCTCTCTCTCTAACCCAATTATTTTTCTTTTTAAATTTATTTTATTAAATCTAATTTCCCTCTACAAAATTCTATAAATACCTCATCTCTTTCCATTTCTTTTACACACTTTTTTCACATACCAAAACTTAATCAAAATCACTCCATAAAATCATTTCTACAAATTCTCTCCATCGCTTCTCCATTTTCTTCTAACACTAGGCAATTATCTTGAACTTTCTTCATGTTCATGTGACTTGGTATGAATTTAATGTGTGTTTTCTAAAAACCCATAAGAGATTAAGAAAGCAACAATAGGTTCATACTTTTTTCTTGTTCATACATCCATTCTTATATTGTTAGATTGTCAATAGATTATTTATTATGTTCATGTAACTTGGCATAAACATAGTGTATGTTTTCTAATGACCCATAGAGGTTAAGAAAACAACATTATGTTTATGTTTTATTCTTGTTCATACATTATGTTTTTATTATATTGCTTTTAGTATTATGCTCATATTATTATTATGCTCTTATTATTGCTATTATTATGCTTTTTCTTTCTTTCTTTTTCTCTTTTTTTTTTGGACTAGTCTATTCTTAGTCCCGGGTTGTCTTTATGAAGCTAAAGCTCCCAATACTTGACCTTATTATTATGCTTATCTTGTTTCTTATATATCTCCTTATCTGATTATGTGATATTATTCTCTTTCTCATGACTATATATTCATAATCATGCATGAACATGTTGATATTGTCTCAACAAAATAAAATGAGTTTTCTTAAATGAAGAAAAATAGGAACTCTCTTTAAAAATAATTTTTTGTCACATAAGAAATGATTTTTCCTTTAAAATTTAAAGTTTTATCTTAACAAATGTTTTCTAAAATTTAAATTGGTTCATCATAAGTTTTTAGTAATAATGGTACATTAGAATTTTAACACAGAATACATAAATGAGATTTATCACACATACTCCTTTGAAACCAATAAAATAAGAAAGTTTCTTTGAAACCCCATATTGCTTATTCCATGGTCAACAAAGTTTTTCTTAAACTTAATCATGAAGTTTTCACCAACACTAAAATATTAAGGTCTAGACAAGTTTTACAAAATCATCAAAAATTAACCTTCTAGAAATAAATCTTACTTAGGAAATGAAATTAATAAATAAATTAGAAAATAATTATTATTTATTTAAAGTGGCACAAACTTTAGGAACAATTAAGAACACATAAGCATGACTACTTTAAGGAATTTAGTCACTTCAAAGAAATACTTAGAAAAACGACGTTTTTCAACCACTAGAAATAAAGTTGTATAAATCTTAAAAGACTAAATTTTTTTTTTGAAAAATTAAATTATTCTCAAAGGTTAAGAAATAAAATTAGAATAAGGAAACATTCTATAATAATTCAAGAAATTTTTCCAACAAACTTAAGTAAATTTTCAAATCTTTACTTTTTTCCAGCCTTTAGGACATATTGTTTTGCAAAAATCATTGTTGAGACAACATCATTGAATTCACGCAAATATGAGTCTATATATATATTCAAAGATTTTTTTTTCAACTATACAAATATCTATATTTTTGTATAAGAATTTTTTGATGAATAAAAGTTTGAAAAAATTGTGTTTTGAAAGCTGGGATTTTCGTAGTGAATCTGTACCCCACTGTTTCGGGACCCAAATGGTTTTTTATGATCAAATAATCTTAGAAATAGATAGATCTTTCCTAGTAGGTAGAAAATGGTATATAATATACAAAATTCCAAGTTGAAATGAGTAAGTTATGGCTGCTCTAAGTTGAAATTTCCACTCATACGAATTTTACTGCAATTAGAAGATATAATTAGAAATTCCATGGAATACTAATTTTGGGTATTTCCTTTGTTTAAGAAATGGGGAGGAAGAGGTTTACTATTCCGAAGACTATTTTGATTAAGGGAGTACTGTCAAGCCATGGCCAAATGAGTCTACTTCCCTTGTTTTTCATACTTATGATTGTGCTTGTAGTATAGTAGCACTAGATATAGGAAAAAGATAAAATGGAAGTGTTTAAGCCCTCATTTTCTTAGCAACCTGAATTCGGTTTCAGAGATTAGAATCGAAAACTGAAACCTTAAAAGAATACCTTAGGACTAGTTTGGATCTAGCAACCCTAAGCTCGGCAATCCCGAGAATGAAACCCTGGAATAATAAAAAATGAGTTAGCTCTAAAATATAGTCCTAGATAAATTATCAAAACATAAAAAGATCAAATTTTAGAGAAATTTATTAGTTTCAGACTCGATCGGGATCTGTTCTTGAAAATCGATCCCTGGGACTCGGAAATAAAAAATATTATATAGGACTCTTTAGAACCGAAATTTAATAAGGAATTCAAAAGTATAATCATAAGAATTTTTTCGTTTATAAAAATTACAGTTATAGCATTTTTACTGTATTTTCATTACTACCGGTAATTTAATTGTCTAATATACTTTTTGATTTCTATCACACTATTCACCAGGTACAACCATTCATACCCTATTTTTACTTCTTTACAAAATATTCTTACAACCTTATATCATTTCCTTACAAATTTACTTTTCTAATACATTTTATTACTTAGATTACTTATTAAATTTGAATTTTATTACACAAAACAAATCACACAACCCTAATCTATTTCCTATATAAACTCTCTTTTACCTTTCACTTTTTCACTTTCTCCCTTTTTACAAAAGATCAAACTTTGGAAAAACTCTCCCTCCCTCTCCTCTCCTCTCCTTACCGTGACCCCCTCCCTCACACACACACACACACACACACTTTTTCTTCAAGTTATCTTATTCCAAAACACTAAATAGGTAATAGATCTTGTTAATGATTGTGCTCTAGGCCAATTACTGGATATTGTCATTTGATATATATATATATATAAATAAACAGAGGAATTTCTTTTATATTGTTTGCATATTTACTTTATAATAGAAATCCATGAATAATTTATTATTCTAAATGTTCTTAGATGCTCATTATTATGGGAATAATAATAAATTAAATCTAGTATGAGTTTTTATTTGGTAAACATGGGATGTCTATTTGTATGGTGATACAAATGAAACTCATAGGCATATATTAGATGACTGTGTGCTGAATTGACCCACTATGAGATCACTACATAGAATATTATCATAAGTGATTTTCATAATAACTATGTCAACGTATTCTTAGACCTAAAGTCACCATAGGTTCCAACATGAGAAACGTTATGTTTCAACTCAATCAAATGTTGTCTTTAACCGGATAATTATAAAGGTTAAGTTTGGGCATAATGTATATCATGTAGAGGAAATTGAGTGATTAAGATAGGATTTGTCCCTTTCGTTATGAGAGAGATATCTCTGGGCCTCTCAATAAGTCAAACTGAGAAATGCATGGCCATGCTCAAATGAATTGATAGTGTGATGAATTTCATTTGTATTATCAGATCACTTGGAAATCGAGAAATGATAAGATTGAACAATGTAGGAATGACATTCTCCATGTCTTATGTTCAATCTAGATATCATGTGACAAAAAGGATAATGACATAAATTATAGATCAGACAAAAATTGGATTACTGATATTCACCTAATTTGGGTACACATAATGTCTTGCTAGAGACCAATGATGTCTTGTAGGTCTAAAAGATGTTTAGGACCTACTGCCAACATTAGGTGTACCTACAGGATCACTCACAAAAGAATGAATGAAACATATCATAAGTTTTTATTTAAACCTATAGGAATTATTATATTTATTATTCTTAAATAGTTTAAGAATAATAAATGATTATGACAGATAATTAATATTTAATGAAATAATGTATTTTATTAAATATTAAATAAATATCTCATCATATATATCTTCTAGGGTTTCATTTAGGGTTTTCTACATGTCTATACATATAGATCTATAGACAGCCTTTTAGGTTAGACTCTTTGACGTCACATTAGACGACAGAGAAATTCTGCAAACCTAAAAGAGAGAAAAGAAGAAAAATAATTCCTACACGAATTGGATTCGTGTTCTTGAGTGCTATCACACAATCGTTCGCGTGTGGATACCATAGAGGGGATTGCGAGACTACAGTTCCTGCAAATCCGATCTGCTGATCGTTTTGAAGCATCAATATAAGGTATATTCAAGAAACCTTTTTTTTTTTTGTTCAAATCTAATAAAAAAACATGGATACTGGTATAGGGTTTTCATTTTTTTCGCTGCGTTTTAATAAAATTTTCAAAATTTTGTATCAATAAAACCCTACAGATCTTGACCCTACCACAATAAAACATGTCAAGATAAGATCATACATGTGTGGTTCCACTAAAATCCCGATGAGCTTTATGATAGGGATGTGAAAACACCTAAGCATGAGATCCTTGCCATCACAATGTTGTGGATCTTGATATTTAAGTTGTCTTACTATTATATTGCTATACTATTGCTAAATGTTTTTCTTATGGATATTTTGTATATATGCTCTTTCATTAAACTCATATACATATTGTTTATGTTGCATTTGCATCCATGACATGAGTAATATAGTAGATCTATTTGTTTAGAGTCCATAAATGCCATAGATATTTGTCTTATATACATAAAAGATTTGTAATATGATAGTCTTAATGAAGGTGTTACCAAAGCTCAAGATCTATTTTGTTTCTATCAAAAAACTTATTTTTGAAATTCGGATCTTGAGAAATAACCATTTAGAAAACATATTTTCCAACTCCAAAATGAAGATCTTACATATAAAATGAAGGGCTTAGGGAATAGGTATCATAAAGGAATGGTTTTGATGAGTAATGCTTAGATCTACTAAGAGATAGCTTCAAAATAAGAAAGGTTTACAAAAGTTATTTTAGCATTATGTTTCAATCCCAACAACAAACTTAAAATTTGTAATAGAGAAAGGTTGATATGTGAACACCTATTTTCTAATCCTAAAACAAGAGTTTTATTAAGAAATGGAAGCCTTAGGGAGTAGGTTTGGTTAGGACTTAATTTTAGAAAGATTAAATGAGTTTTACATAAGAAATAATCTCAAACATAAATTTCAAAATTCAGATCTAGAAATGACCCGCATTCAAACACCTATTTTCAAATGCCAAAATGAGGATTTTAATAGATAAGTAGAAGCCTTAGGGAATAGATGTAATAAAGATTTAATTTTGATAGGAATAAATGGGATTTACCAAAGTATAATCCTAAAACAAAGGAAAGATTTCAAAACAAGGGGTTAACAATATTTTCATTTCTTAAAATTTTGTAAAATTCGTAACTAGGCAAAACCCTTATTAAAACATCTATTTTCCAACTCCTAAATGAAGAATGTTATCAAGATAATGAAGATATTAGGCATATAGGTCATCAAGACCTTGTCTTAGTAAAAATATGGATGATTTTCAAAGAAATAAAGTTAGTTTTTCTTAACCAAGTGTTCTTGAAGTTGTTGCAAAGTAAAAGTTTTCCAAAAATTCTTTTTAATAAAAAATCATTAAGGATATACATATAGATAGCTCATATCATGTTATTCATGATAATAACTTATAGTATATTGCATGCTCATATAATATACTTGATAGGAATAATGCAAATTTCACAAAACAATTTTGGAATTTCAATTTTTAGCTACTGATCAAATATGAGCTGAGCTTTCTAAGACCTAAATGTCGCGCACCGAAGGGTACCCTAAATGTGGCAGCTCGACACATATAATATTAATACTTAAGAATGACCACCTTAGTCATGCGAAAGTCTTAATATTACATATAAGGCATCTAGCACGGTAATAAGAGATGCTTTTCGGAAGTGTGTTTTAAGCAAGTAAAAATGAACATACAAGGATCTAGAAATAAAATAGATCATAATACTCATAATCAAATATCTGTTACATGATTCTTAGGGGCATACCCCCACTAAAACCAAAGATCGAAATAGCTAATAGTCTATACAATAATTTAGTACTACATCAAGATTTCAAAGGAATTATAATCTAATTCTTCAAGTAGATTTTCTTCAAAAGCTCCAAAAGAAAATTTACGCAGATATGAGGAGACCTCGGGTACAAAAACAGGTGTTCTTGAGAATGCAAATATCTATAGGGGCGTAAGCTTACGGGTTTAGTGAGTAAATCCCAAAAATTTATACTTGAAGTAAAATATCAACCAAGTTTATTAGGCAAGCAAATGGGATGCAACAAACACATGAGCATACAAGACATATGACTTTCCAGGAATCATATATTGAATGAATTACGCCCTTCATTCGGGTTTGGGTATTTCGGCCAATTACAGCCACAACTTTGTTCAAAACATTTTTATAGATCTTATCAGTTCTTATACGCCATAAAAAACATTTAGTTATTACAGGCTCCTACTAGCCACCAATTTATGTAGTTTTTGCTGGCTTCTATTCGCCACTTACATGATATACCGGTTATGCCTACCACCACTATCATACATTTGTCCCACCAATTGTATAATAGCAAATGTCACGCCCCAAGAGGTACCCTAAACGTAACAGTCCGCCACACTCAATATTAAAGCTTAAGTATGACAACCTTAGCCACTCCCAAAAGCTTTGATATTAAGTGTAAGGTGTGCTCTCACAAATTTAAAGGACCATACATGGAATTATAAAGCTTAAGAAGATATAATAACATGCTAAGAAAAAATGATTCATAATATTCATTTACTTATAACAATGATCTTACAAACTTAGGGACATTTCCCTTATTCACAAATCTATTACAAGAGTATTTCTACATCTTATCTATTAAACTTTATTTTAGGAGATTGCTTAACCCAAAAAGAAGGTACTTGGCTGCAAGGTCCTCGTGGCCTCAACCACAAATAAGGGAACTGCAAAAGATATCTATAGGGGTATAAGCTAATAGGCTTAGTGAGAACTATTTCCATAAATAACTTCTTGTAACAAAATTTCAAACAAGTTGTTTAATCAAACAAATGGAATGCAACATACACAAGGGCAAACAAAGCATATAGTTTTCCAGGAACTATATGTTGAATGGATTTACGCCTCCATTTGGGGTTTGATGATACCTCAAAACAAGTAGTTTTTGTTAAAAAGATTTATGCTTTCGACTAATATCGCCAAGCATATGAAGTCTACTTGAATTGAGCCTTGCTTTTGGATCTTCCGCTAAGCATTTCCTTAATGTCGCCTAGCAATCACTTTCGGTCATTCTGCCAAGTGTGCTTTCAACCCGAGCTACAATCTTTCTCACCCAAGGATAATAACCCAATGCAATGTGACTCACTTCATGGTATGCATGAACCCATTTATTTATGACATCATAACATTATTATTACTAGATTTAAGGTGATCAAGGAATTTCATACAAATCAAGTGTTATATTAAAACAAACATTAAATCAATTCCAGCCTCGATATTCTTAGGATTCTTTCAAAGAATTACCTTTACAAACATATCCATTTGTCTTTTCTTAATTCTAATGCAACTAAATTACAAGCACAAACAAGTAAAGCATTTTAAGGAAATAACTCACTATGCCATGACAACGATTTCTCTAGCGGATGAGTCGGTCACACACTCCACTTAATCGAAATAGTCTTCGGGATATAGGTATTCTTCCTCGGAATCACCGAACCAAAGAAAATACCCAAGATGAGTATTTCTTGATGATTTTCTTGAATTTTGACAAAACATTGTCATGAGAACGTTAAAGTTCGTATAAAGGAGGATTCCAATTTAAAACGGCCGTAACTTGGTCATTTTAACTCGGAATTGCGCATATAATATATCAATTTCTACCTACTCGAAAAGATCTATCCATTTCTAAAACTATTTTTTAACAAAAAGGATCATATAAGCTCCGAAACAGTGGCGACAAAATTCACCACGAATTTTCCAACTAAAAGATAATTTTGGTTCAAATATTAAATCATTCAAAATTTGTTTGATAAATACTTAGTTATCTATATAGTTGAAAAATTCTCTTTTTATAGCTACTTAGCTCATATTTATTTATGCTGAAGTGTTTGTTGTCCATTTATGTTTCTTAAGTAAAACAATGTCAAATTTGGAGTTTAGAAAACTATAGTTTACAAGAAATTCATTTTGGAAATTATTTTGAAATGAATATTTTGATTCTCTTTATTTTCAAAGACTTGCTTTATGATTGACTTGTTATGACTTTTCGAAAAGAAATTTTCTTCTTCTTCTAAGTGCTACTTTTCTCATTTATGTTCTATAAAATCTTTCTTTGACTATTTATTTGAAAAGATCTAAATTCAAAAATTCCTACTTCTTGCTCCTAATGTTTTCGTTATGTTAGGCTCTTATAAAAGTCATTTCTATAAAAATTATTTTTCTCTTTGAATAACAAAGTGACATAAAAAAGGCTTTTCAAAAATTGTAGTGAGTTCTTCTTAAAACTTGGAAAGGAATAACTTTTTCTTTTGTTAAACCATAGATTTTATATTTCATATAACTTATTCCTAAGTGATAAAATCTCCTTTTTATCAATTATTTTTAGAGCTTGAAAAATTTGGACAACAATCTTAATAAACATTGTTTATGGGTGATAAGAGCAAGCAAAATAACATAAATAATAAATAAAGTCAAGTATTGGGAGTCTTAACTTCTTCAAAGCTCCCGGGACTAAGAAGTAGATTAGTCTCAAAAGAAAAATAAAATGAAAGAAAGAAAAATTTGTTTTGACTTGATGAGGACAAGTCTAACACTAGAGACTAGTCTTAAAATAACAAGGAATAAATAAATTGCAATGGAATAAATAAATAAATTGCATTGCATGAAAATAAATAAATTGCAAGTGAGCTTATATGCTTTAAAGAATAAGTATATATATATATAGATAATAATAGTTAGATATAATAACCATAGTAAGAACAAAATAAAATAATATAAACATAAATGGAGTTTCATGAACAAGAACAATACATGAACATAGTATAGCTTCCATAACACTTAGTCTTTAGAAACTCACACTATGGTCATGTAAAGTTACATGACATGAGGAGAAGAAAATAATAGGAAAAGTTTACCTAAAGAAGGCTTTTGTAGTGTTACGTGGTTATGGGTTTTGTTGTAGGTAGAAAGTGGTTTTATGATTATTTTGAGAGAGTTTTGGTAGAGAATTTGTAAGTAGTAAATATGTGAAAGAGGAGGGGATATTTATAGGAAATGAGAAGTGAATTTTTGTATGATTTTTTTTTTATAGAAAGAAATCCTCAATCAGAAGTGCACCAAGACATCCCAGCTAGGCTGGCACCCCTCTAGCACCCACATCATTTATTTTGGATTTCTAAATTTATTAATAAAGAAGAGAAAAATTACAAACAAAAGTCCTTAAAAGGAAATACAAAACTCAGTATAAACTGAGACTAGTCAAATCTATAACTTTCCTTACCTAAGGCATCATTCTCTATTAGATTATTACAATAAGTAGGATTGAATTCCACCATTGCAAAGATGTTGCACTAATTGCTTTAACCAAAAGTAAATCTGCCACTGAATTGCCTTCTTTGTAGATATGAGAAACATGAAATTGAATGTCTTTTAAAACATGCAGACATTTTATCCATTTTTTTTTAAATTTCTATGGCACATCCAAGCTTCGTTTGAGTAAAAGATTGACCACATAAGTAGAATCACTCTCAATCCAAATAGGAGAAGGATAGAATAAATGTAATTTTGAGATTGCAATGATAATTGCATGCAATTCTGCTTCAAAAGCAAAACAGACACCTAAAGGAGCAGTAAAAGAATCGATGACCCTTCCATCATGGTTTCTGAAAACACCACCAACCCCAGATAAACCAGGAGACCCTCTAGTAGCACCATTTGTATTTACTTTGATCCAACCAAGAGGTGGCTTAATCCATATAACTTTTACGATTGATGGAGCTTTTCGTATAATTGGGGAAACCCTTAATCGTCTAAGAATATCAAGATCAATAAAAGAATTGTTCATATGCCTAATCTTAAATAAATCCGCTTTGTCACAGCAAATACGTCTTAAAGTGGTTGAAATTGGTATTCTTACATCATGATATTTAGATTTATTTCTTGCATACCAAATGTTGTAAATTGTGGAAACTATACCGACCTTCCAATAAACTATGATTTGTGTTGAAAAAGAGACCTTCTAAGCTTTAGAGAAGAAGTTCATAAAACTATTGTTCAAATCAATTCTGACTTGGAAAAGGCTGCTGATAGATGTCCAAAGAGTAACCGCATATGGACATTGAAGAAAAACATGTTGCAATGATTCCTCTGCTGCAAAACAGAGAAGGCACTGTGATGGAAGTTGAAAACCATATTTCATCAGCTTTACTTCCGTTGGAACTCTGTCATGTATACTTCTCCACAGCATCATCGATTTTGCTGGTGGAAGAAAATGTTTTGATATTGTTTTACCCCATTCCACTTTAGGATATTGTATACGGCACAAATCATAAGCATCCTTGATAGAGAAATTTCCATCATTTGAGTTCTTGAATATCAATTCATCTTGTTGTAAATCTATAGGACTGATGTTATCAATGTCATTACAAATCTGAGGATATTTGTTCCGAAAGCTTGCTGTGAAATGCCATAATCCATTGATGTAAAGATCTGAAATTTTTGTCTTCAGCTTCTTTCTTAAACAGAGCGGAATATCAATCACGTCTGCAATTTTGTATCCTAGCCAGTTTTCATTCCAAAAGTTTAAATTTGAAGAACGTCCAATGCTCCATTGAATATGTGAACTGATGACAACATTATTTTCTTTGATTGAAGACCAAATTGAAGAATAAATATGACCTGGACGTGGGATACCAGCTGAGAAGAATCGTTTTTTCAAAAATTCAAAAACAAATGAGTCCTCTTTGCATACTTTCCAAGCGAGCTAGCAAAGGAAGGCTGAGTTCATAACAGTGAGCCTTTTTAAACCAAGTCCTCCTTCATCCTTTAAAGAGCAACACACTTCCCATTTGACTGTGACATTCTTTTTCTTATGAATTGATCCAGTCCAAATGAAATTTCTAATTGCCTTTTCTAAGTGTTTAATTAAATCAAGGGGCCATTTATATACCATGAATGTATGATTCAAAGAACCATAAATTATGGATTTAACAAGTGCTAATCTTCCAGCCATAGATAATGAATTACCTTTCCACTTATCAATTTTTGATTAAATTTTATTAGCAATAGGTTGTAGCCATATCTTTTTTGGCGCCCCTGAAAAAAGAGGAACTCCCAATTACATAAACGAAAGAGCACTAGATTTCATGCCAGCTAACTATCGAAGATATTCCATTCTTTGCTTTGGTATATGTTTACTAAAAATGATCTCTGATTTATTCCAATTGACCATTTGATCAGACATTTCCCCGTAATTAGAAAAAAGAGATGTAATACCCTGTATGTTCTTCTTTGTAGCAGAACAAAAAATTAAGATATCATCAACATAAAAGAGATGTGATGGACAGTGAACATTCTTTGCAGCCTTCATTAGAATAACTATATTAGATTCAGATAAATATGTCAATTTTCTGTTTAAGAAATCTTCTGCCAAACAAAAATTAAAGGGGAAATAGGATCTCATTGTCTAACTCCTCTTGAACAAGAAAAATAGCCTTTAGATGATCCATTAATCAAAATAGATATATTAGCTGATTTGAGAATGCATTGAATCCAATCACAAAATTTTCTTGAAAAACCAAAACGCATAAGCACAACATCAATAAATCCCTAGTTTATAGTATCAAATGCTTTTTTGATATCCACCTTCAAAGCCATGTTGTTACCAAATAGACTTGTTGATAGAATATTAACATTTTCAGATGCTACAGCAATACAATCTTCAATATGTCTTCCTGGAATAAAGCCAAATTGATTTGGTGCAATTATACGAGCAGCAATCTTAGCCAATCTATCAACAAGAATTTTTGAGATGATCTTGTAAAAAAATTTCCCAATACTATTGGCCGAAATTTATCTAAGGAATTGGCACCTTTCACTTTTGGAATGAGAGTAAGGAGACTAGAATTTAATCCATTTGGAAGAGAACTAGTATAGAAGAAATGTTTAACAGCTTTACAAACATCATGTCCAACAATTTGCCAACAATGTTTGTAGAAAATGCCCGAGAAGCCATCAGGACCAGGAGCACTATGAGGATCCATATCAAAAATAGTATTTTTGATGTCTATGTCCGTTGGTATCTTACATAACATTTCATTATCTTCCAAAGAAACCAGATTAGGAATGTGATTCTCTATATCTGAAAAATTCCTCTGTGCAGCAGGAGAAGCCTCAGCAAAAAGATTGGAATAATACTCAATAATATGGTTTTCAATAATATTCGCATCTTGAGTTATAATACCATTTATGTCCAAGCTATGAATACCCACTCTGGGTATTCTTCTTTCTAATAAACCATGATAAAACTTTGAATTTCTATCTCCATGTTCTAACCAAGTAATTCTACTTTTTTCTCTGATTAATGTTTCTTTGTTTCTCAAATGACACTTAAGTTGTGAATGAGCCTCCATTTCCTTATTATGTAACTCTTTTGAAAAACCCATATTATCAATTTGAGATTGAATTCGGAGCAAATCTTGCTTAATAGAGGCTATATAAAGGTCTACATTACCAAATACATTACGATTCCAAGCACGGAGAGAAGATCTTAGAATTTTTAGTTTTTTTTGAACAATGACGATAGGATTCCCCTGCATTTTCACCGAGTTCCATATTGATTCAACAAACAAATTAAAATCTTTATGAGAGGTCCACACTAATAAGAACCTGAAAGGTTTCATACCTGTTCATAAATTCTGGGAGCATGATAAAAGCAAAAGATTGTGATCAGATTGGTGCCGAGTCAGAGCTATACATTCCATATGATGCCAATTCTGAAAAGCTAAGGTATTTGCAAAAGCTCGGTCTAAACGAATGTCCACTCTATTGTCGCCTTTTCTGTTGTTTGTCCAAGTAAATTTTGGTCCTTTAGTGTCTAGACAAGTAAGATCACTATCCCTTGCAACAGATATAAAATCTAAACAATATCTTGTTGAAGGTGATCTTCCAGTTTTCTCATGAGCTCTAAAGCAGGCATTAAAATCTCCAATAACAAACCAGTTATGTAAGCAACTGTTAGAGATATTGACCAATTCAGTCCAAAGTCTTCGTTTGTGGAAGTTAGAACATTTGCATAAACCCAAGTCACATCATTTCTCATTTTTTCTTTGTCAAAAGATATAGTGATATGTTGATCCGAAAGTTCTTTATAGAAATGTTATCACACCAATGATAGAAGAAACCAAACCACAAAGTAGGTAGATTAGATCCATTATCAGCAATAAAAGAATATCTTAAAACTCTTCCAAAAGGAAACAAGAATTTATAATAACACTTTAGTTCCGCGAGGCTAATAAATCAGGCTTATGCTGATTGCAAAAATTATAGAGGATTCTTTGAGTATTAATATTTCCTAATCCTCTACAATTCTAGAAAAGAACATTCATTAAAAAGATTGTCGCGAAGCCCTTGTAATAGGGCGATTTCCTGTTAATATGACACCTTTTTTCTTCTTACTATTAGATTTCTTCTTTGTAACCGTTTGCCAAGGAGCTTCAGACTCAACTTGATCTGCCCATGGTTTATTGGCAATTAAATCCATTTCTTGAGAGACATTTGGAAGTAAAACTTCAAGATTTATTGTCGGCCTCTCTTCTTTTTCAAGAACTTCAGGTGAATTTGATAACTGATTTATTTCTTGATCTTTCTCTTTCTCTAATTGCTGTGAAGAAATATGTCAGCATTATCATTGTGATCTTTTGTATCAATATCCGAATCCTTATCCTGTTTATTTTCCTTTTGCATGGAGCTGGATGATTTTCCTTTTCTACATTTTTTCTGTGAAGGCCTCCATATTTTCCTAGTGATAGATCTTCCACCCTTTCAGATTGTTTTCTTGATTTTGTTTGAAAATTTTTTTTGTTCCATCTACATGAAGATGCTGTATGTCCAATTGAATTGCACATGTTGCAAAGAATGGTAGATTCTCGTATGATACATCGATATCAAAAAGATTACCTTCACAATCTAAAGTGATTTGATATTGCAAGGACATTGCAAGATCTATCTCAATCAGAATATGCGCATAGTGTCCAAAAACCCTTCAAGAGTGGCTCTGTCAATTCAGATTGGATGTCAATTCTTCTAGCAATATCTGATAATATTTTCTCATCCCATAATTCCCATGGCAATCTATATAATCTAATCCATATTTGAGCAGATATTGGTTTTTCTTTATATGGATCAAACCCTGGAACCCACCTTTGGAGTCGAAGAATACCAGGATTTAAAAACAGAGATCCTCTTCCCCACACAATTTCTTTGTCCTGGTTTGAATTCAACAAGATTTGATAGAAACCCTTTCCTAGCGAAATTAATCTCCAATGTTTAATTCCCCATAGTGAGGATAATTTTTCTTTCAGCTTAGAAATAATCCAAGGAGAATCTCCCTTGTTAAGAATTAATCTGCCAATAAGAGAAAATTTACACAAATCTAATCTCTGTTTATAGATTTTGGAATTTATTTTCACTACCTAATAGGAACCTGCAATTGCGGTTGAAGGATCATGTATTAATTTGATTCCATAGGATTTAATGCTGCTGCATATGTTTTTTTTTTTTTTTTCTATTATCATTCCCAGATCTATTGTTTTCCTTTTGATTTGAAATCTCATTCGCAGATCTTAGATTTCTTTCTGTTATGGCATCCCCTTCTCGATCTGATATTGCACATCTCATTCTCAGATCTATTGTTTTCATTTTCAGGTGTAATATTGCGAGTTGAGATCTCACACTCAGATCTCTCTTTTGTTTTTATTTCCAAGAAAATAGTTGAAAATGACTATAAACTTCTTCGCACATTTCATCGTTGACGCAAGATTGTATAGAATTTTTGTATGATTAAAATAAAAGAAAAATAAAAAAAAATTGAGAGAGAGAGATGGGGAGGGGTGCCGACCATGCATATAGAGAGGGAGAGAGAGTTTTTATTTTTTATTTTTGTTGATTAAATGAAGTAATAAGTAAGGTAGATGTGAAATAAAGTTATGAGAAAGGTAAAAAGTAAATGTTATAGGTTATGGTGTTTGTAAGAGTAGTGTAAGAAAAAATAGAGATAAAAGAATAGTGTAGAATAGTAATGAATAGTGTAATGTAAAGTAGATATGACTAATAAAGTACCGATAGTAAGAAAAACAACGTATATTGCGATATATGTTATTTTTACTTATCAAAAATTATAAAACTGATATTTTTGAAAACCTTATATTTTTATGAGTCTAACGGTATATTCAGAATATTTTTACTATTCCGAGCCTCGGGACACGTTTTTCAAGAACTGTGTCCGATCGAGTTCAAGACGATTTGCGGTTTTACTAATCTGATCTTTTTAAGCTTCCTTAGGTAATTACGCACTATTCTACATTCTAAACTCTTACTTATTTTCTCCAAGTTGCTTATTCGGGATTACCAAACTTAAGCTATTATGTCTAACTAGGGTTTTATTGACTTTAAAGTTCCGATTGACTTCCAGATTAGGTTTTAGGCTAAACCGATTCCAAAAAATTTGGGGGTTTACAGCAAATGCAATGTGACTTAACATATGAAGTGTATACATGAATTCTTAATTTAAAGTCTAGTCGTTATATTTTAATTTCTTTCAAGTGAGCAACCAATTTCAAACACTTCAATGCAATAATACACATATAACTTTATTATAAGCAATTCTTGCTTCGATATACTTAATATTCCTTCAACATATTATCATACAATTTCCGTTTGTCTTGCTTAAATTCTGATGCAACTAAATTTACAAGAACAATATAAGTATGAGAAATAAAGAGGAGTAACTCACTCAGCCATGATGACACCTTTTTCTTGATGGATGAGTCGATCGAGAATTCTACTAATCGTAATAATCCTCCGGATACGTAGACTCTTCCTCAGGATTACCTAATCAAGAAGAATACTCTTAATGAGTATTTTCTTATTGATTCTATGGTACTTTTCAAAAACTATGTTATAAGATCGTTAAAATTCGTATGGAGGGAAATTCTAACTTAAAATGGTCATAATTTGGTCATTTTAACTCGGAATTGCGCATATAATATACCGTTTTCTACCTATTCGAAAAGATCTATCCAATTATAAAATTACTTTCATCAAACTAAGTCATTTGAGATCCAAAATAGTGGTGATCAGATTCACCATGAATTTTCCAAAACTTACTTTTTCTTCTTTTAATAAAACTTGTATCAAAGATATAGATATTATAATGGTTTTGAAAGACCTTTGAAATGTATATATATGTATATATATATAATTCATTGACTCATGTTAAATGCATGAAAATTAATGAAGTTGTTTCAACCATAAATTTTTGGTAAAAGTAAAAGTCTTCTAAAAATCTTTGGAAAAGTAAAAACTTTTATCTTGCTAGAAAATTTCTCAAGTTATTTTAAATGAGCATTTTCTTTTCCTTAAGTCCATCTCCTTAGTCTTTTTAAATTTTAAAAGAATGGTTTTCATTTTTCTAAACACCTTATAGTTTACTTTCTAATACTTTTTGAAAGTAGTAATGATTCTATATTTAAAGAAATGATTTCCTAAGATGTTCATTAATCTTATTCCTTAAGATCATTCTATTTTTATGAAAGGAAAGTTCTTTGGTGTTTATCAAACTAGTTTATTTGAAATTCAAAGTATTGATGAAAAGTGAAGTTTAGTAAAACTTTTGCTTAAACAAGAGCTCTTTTTCATTTTATGACTTTTAAAGTGTATGTATGTATTGAAGAAAAATTTCTATGTTCTTTGGTTATTTAAGATTTATGATGAATTCGTTTAGATTTCTAGAAAAGATATGTTAAGATAAGTTCCTAAGTTTTTTTTTTAAGAAAAATCATTTCGTTCATGACAACATTTTTTTTTTGAGAGGAAACCTTCTAGTTTAAGAAAACTTTCATTCTTTTCTTGTTGAGAAAAAATCAATATGTTCATGCATGATCATGAATATAAAATTATGAAAACATAAGAAAGTCATAATAAGTAATAAAAAAAACAAGTAAAAAAATGTCAAGTATTGGAATGTCACGTCCCGAAGGGATACCCTAAACGTGGCAGTCCGCCGTACACAATACTAAAGCCTAGGAATAACTACCTCAGTCATGCAAAGGCTCCATATGATGTACAAGGCGTACATCACAACCAAGGGAACGCATCGGAGTAGCGCAATTTATATTGATAATAAATAAGTAACAAGGCAAAGAGAATACTTATCATGATCATATCAAGTTACAATTCTTAGGTGTAAACCCCGTAATCTCAGTAGTTAAGAAAAACCCGGGAGTTAAAAAGCGAAACCCTAATCCAGTCCAGTTTAAGTCTAGTGAGAGAAGCCTAGAACCCTAAATCCGCTTTCCTTCGGTTTCATAATAAAAGATCTTAGAAAGTAAATGAATATGAATTATTGTTCTAAAGTATATTCTAGACCTTTGAAAGTTTTTAAATTCGGGAAATTTTCAATTCTGAGCCTTCCTGAGCTCAATTACAGAAAAGCGTGCCCCGGGACCACGAACTCAGAAAAATGTTCTGGAATATTCATTAGAACCGTATTTTATAAAGATTCCAAAAATATCAATTTATAATTTTTTGTCAAAAATTACAGTTATAGCCTTTCTCGTGTTTTCGTTACAACCGGTAAAGTAGATGTCTTGTCTACTATTCACAAGTACCACATACACTACACACTACCCATACCCATTCTTACATCCTTACAACTACTCATTACAATTTTTTTTCAAGAATTTTTGTTTCCTAAATAATTATTACATTTATTACATTTTAATTACATAAATTACAAATTTGTAAAAATTTCAAACTCTCTCTCTCTCTCCTCCCTCTTGGGCGGCGCCTCCTCCCCCCTTTCACCCTCTCATTTGTTTTATTTTTGCTATTTTATTCAACTAAAAACCTTAATTTATTCATATATAAGCTTTTTATTCTCTCTCTCCTCATTTCTCACTTGTCAAATTTTTTTCAAAAGAGAAAACCCTCTCTTCTTTCTTCATTGGTGCCGTGAGTGCGCCCCCCCCCTCCCCCATCTCTCACTCTCACACATTCAACTCTTTTCCTCTTCATTTATACTTCTAATCTCTATTGGTATGTTGATTTCAAGCTTTGTCTTCCTAAATCTTGCAATAGCAAAGCTATTCTTGTGTGTTTTCACATTCAATCCCAATGAGCATATGCTAAGACATGAAAACACTTGTACAAGAATCGAGCCATCACAAGATATGGATCTAGTGTTTAAATGAGTTTTTGTTGAGATATTATCTTGTTCATGCATGTAAAGTAGAGATCTTGCATATATATTATGTTCATGCCACGAAACTTATGATTCATGCATTATATTTAGTAGATCTAGTGTTTAGACATTCACATCTTCCTCTACAATTATATTCATATGTTATTTTGATTTTCATGCATTGATAATCATAAAAATGTAGCCTTGTTTATGTTAGATGGTAGATCTATATGGTAGAAGACAAGAAACTTGAAAAGAAAAATATTTGGTTAGAAATGTTTAGTTGAAAATTCGGATGATTTTGGAACCCTATTTTAAAGACCACCAAACCACCTTAAAACTCATAGTTTTCATAGAAAATGGAAGGTATATGTAATAGATGTCCTTAAGGAGATTCACATAAGTTTAGATGATTACATAAGAAAAATGTAAAACAAGTAGTGAAACTAGAATGAAAAACATTGATATAGATATTAAGGGTCAAATTCGTATTAGGATGATGTCTACATAAACACTTGGTATCTAAGCTTAGATGGCATTTTATGAGTTAAATGGAGTCTTTAGATAATAGATATAATGAAGCTTCAATTTTGATGCATTAAACAAGTTTTCTCATAAAGCAAATGCAAGAAAAGGAAATTAACAAAATTCGGATTTTTGTAAGTAGCTTGTTTAAAAACATATTTACCTAATGAAAAATGTGGATTTTTATGCATAAATGAAGGTCATGATTAATATAGATGTTGAGAACTCATTTTCATTTAGATGGTAAGTAAATTCCAAGAATAAAATCATACGAACCCTAGGGAATGTAAAGTTGGAAAAATTTAGCTTTCATGAGTGATCATTATGAAATTCTTAATAATTAGGAGTTCATCATCAAAGATCATAAAACCATGCATATATTGAGCTCATTACATGATAGTCATATTAGGAACTCATTTCATACCATCTATACATGAATCATCAACTAGGAACATTTTTATCAAATGCAAAACAATTTTTCGGAATCGGAGAATTTACGGAACAGATCTGATCCTACTGTTCCTTGACCTTAATGCTTTCAAAAATTGAAAATAATATTAGAAGTAGATAGATCTTTTGAAGTAGATAGAGATCGATATAAAATTTGCGAAATTCCGAGTTAAAATGACCAAGTTATGGCCGTTTTAAGTTGGAACTTCCGCAAAGAGCGTGAATTCCGAATTCATCTAGTTAAGATGCATAGCTTGGAATAGTTAAATGATGAGATTCTTATTAGGATTATTCTTATTTGGTAGGTGATCCCGAGCAAAACGATACCTTACCGCTCGATTACTATTACTAAAAGACCGGCGACCATGGCCGAGTGAGTACTACTTCCACTCTCAATTAATGTTTGTGATTGTATTGTTAGTGGCACAGTAGTGTAGGCAAAGATAAAAATGGATATGTATGATGGATATATGGGAATTATATATTTGTCTGCTGTTGATGTGTGAAATGGAACTTAAGAAATATCGAAACCGGGTTAAACTATTGATTGATTAGCTACATTTTATATTGATTGTCTGCAAATAATTGTTGGTCACCTAAAAGAATTGAATTAATATATATTTGACTTCAATTATAATTGGACTCATTCATATCACGACGAGGAGCATTAGCATTGATTGGTTTTTCGTGATCCATAAAACGAATATGTTGGTTAATCGTGATCCATAAAACAAATATGTTGGTTAATCGTGATCCATAAAACGAATTCTTGTTCAGTTGACCGTGAGCTTAAACGGCGTTGTACCGCAGGATTCGTTAATCTGCTAACCTGGGATGGAGGGCATAAGTCCATCCACATATGATTTTTGCTGGTCATATGTTTGTCGAACTCATTTGTCTAATGTATACATTTGCGTGAATAATCACTTGTTTGAATGAATTGTATTAATTGTGATATGGAAGTTCTTACTCACTAAGCTAGTTAACTTATGCCCCCATAGCTTTTATTTATTGCAGCACGAGTTCATTTGGCTTAGGCCGAGGCAAGCCACCGCTCAGGTACCGGAGATAGGAGTTTCCCATAGAAGTTTACTTCGCTTTTGTTAGACTTCCGTTGGAAACTAAAGGACTCTTGATGACTGTAATGGACTTGATATTATTTTGCGGGGGAATGCGCCTTAGATTTTGTAAAGTATAAATATGTGTTTTGGTTTATTATCTATGGCTAATGAATGCCATATTAAACTTCTTAACTCCATCGATTGAGTATTCTATTGTCGTAAAGGGACGCTTTACATCTATACAAGACTCTCGAAGGGCTCGGATAGAAATTCGAGAGTCTTTTATAGTATGTGGCGGTTTACGTTTAGATACCCTATGGGACGTAACATTAGGGGTATATCCCTTTTTTGACTTCAAATAAATATACATCTTAGAATCAACATAACACTAATCATATAAGTCATTACATATAGGGAACCTTACAAAATTACTTCACCTTATGCTCTCATTTCTTTCATAGAAGCTTAAAATCCTTCCATGACTTCCTTAATATCATGATCCTCAATTTAAGCCATGGGTATACCTATTTCAACAAAATCTATAGGGGTATAAGCTACAACTAGCTTAGTGAGATATTCCTTTTCATTCGCACCATATTTTTCAAACAAGTTCATTTAGATCTTCACACAAATGCTATGCATACAATGTAACAATCACATGATTACGCAAATCTATATAGTTATCCGGAAACCATATATAGAACGGATTTACCCCTTTGTATCAAAGGTCAGGGAATCGGGGTTGAAGATCCTCGATCTTCTACTACTAGTCCCCAGGTCCTCACCCATAACGTTTGATTGGCTCAACTCCAAACCTAGAGTTGCTTTCCCCTAGTGATTTGGATTCTCCAAGAAGGAACATGGCCCGTGTCACCGCACGATCACAACCAATCCAACTCTATGCATAGGAGTAGCAGCCTTCTGAAAGAGATGTGACTCGATGGATGCTATGCGTGAGTGTTTCATTTTTCTTAAGCCAAACCTTTTTAAGGTTTATTAGGAGGCGATCAATCAATTTAGCAATTAATAAGCAGTCATACAAGTAAGTAAACAAAATTATTTAGAACAAGTAGTTTAAAGTTGCGATATTCTTAATTCTCATTTCATGCATAAACAGAGAATCACATATACTCATAATCCTGAAATCCCCAAATATATATCCAATTTTATCTTCTCTAGTATACTAATGCTACTACTTTAAAAGCACAAGCAAGGTAACGAAATTAAGAGGAATAACTCACTCGCCCATTTTGCGATCTTCTTAGTTGTAGTAATCCTCAGGAAGGGTAATCTCATACCTTTCGTTACCTAGACAAAAGAAATACCCGGGATGAGTATTTTGTAGAAATTCTACTTAAACTTTCTAATTCTATCTCTCTATGTTCGTTAAAATCGTATAGAATGAAATTCCAATTTAAAATGGCCATAACTTGCTCATTTTAACTCGAAATTTCGCATATTTTATATCGTTTTCTACCTATTCGAAAAGATATATCCATTTCTAAGGTTATCTTTGTCATATAAGGTCATTTAGGTTCTGAAAACATTGGGTACATATTTAAAACGAATATTTCTAAACTTTTGCAAATCCATTTTCTAACTCAACTTCATTCAAAAATCCTTTAGTAAAAAATAGTATATATTGTTGTGTATATAATATATATAATTGATAAATCTTTTGAGTATATAGATAAGCTCACTTTGTATGCAAAATTTCTAATGGTAGCGTCTCAACAATTTATTTTATACAACAATTCATTTTTGAGTTGTTAAAACTTTAACTTTAACAATTTCTTTTCAAGTCCTTTGAAGAAACTTTATATTTTCATAGGTTATTATAAATAGAATATTCTTATTTTATTTTCTTCATTCCTTTTCCAAAAACAAGTAAATTTTTTTAACTTTTGTCTTTCATAAGTTTTACTTCTAGTGATAAAAGATCAGTTTTATCAAAAGTGTATTAAGTTTATTGAAAACCTTTTTGTATTTATAATGTTTTTTAGAAAATGAGTCTTGTCTTCTTATATTTATTATTTCAAAATATAAGTTTTTGTTTTCTAAAAATTTGTTCTTTTATTTCCTTTGAAAAGATTTTCTTTATTGATAAAACCCTTTGTTTCTAATCTTATCTTGTTTATATTATTTGAAAACAAGTTCTTTCCTTAGAAATTTGAAAATAATTATTTTTTCTAAGTGGGTTTATAACTTTATGGGTTGAATTCATCTTAACTTTGAAAACTAGTTTGTTTCTTAGCTTTCTTATTGAGTGAAAAAGAGTTTAAATCTTAAGCTTCTTTGTAAAAACTTTGAATATTATTTTACTAAAACTTCGGTTACCATAATATACAAAGAAAATATTTATTCCTTATGTTTTTTTGGTAAAGTTATTTTTGTTATATGAGAAAACTTGTATTTACTTTATTTTTATGTTGTTGATAATAACTTCATTATTTTATGACAAATCACATAATAGAAAATTTGATTTTAAGTTCCTTTAGTAAAGTAAAATTCTAATTTCAAATTAGTTGAGACAATATCATTATGTAGATGCAAGTATTATGAGCATATAAAATAATAAGAACATAAGAAAATACTAGAAATAATTAATAAGCAAAAAAAAAAATATCAAGTATTGGGAACCTTAGCTTCATCAAGGTATCCCGGTCAAGTATTGGGAGCCTTAGCTTTATCAAGGCATCCCAGGACTAAGAATGGACTAGTCCCAAAAGATTAAAGAAAATAAATAAATGGTTTTTGACTTGATATGGACAAGTCTAAAACTAGAAAGACTAGTCTTAAAGAAAGCATGAAATAAATAAATTGCAAAGCATGAAATTAAATAAATAACAAGTGAGCTTATATGCTCTAAAGATTATATATACATATATATATATATATATATATATTATATTAAATAAGGAATTAGTATTAACAACAATAAAATCAACATAACATAATAAAATAGGAAGTTTATGTACAAGAGTAAAACATGAACATGTTGTTGCTTTTACTACTCATATGAGTTCAAAACAATACCATAGTCATGTTAAGTTACATGACATAAGAAAATAAATGGTTGGAAGAAATCTTTACCTAAAGTGTTTATGTGGTTTGAAGATGGTAGTGAATGTATGGTTATGTGGTTATGTGTTTATTGAGAAATGGTAGTTGTAGAGAGAAATTTTGTGAGTATTTGGTGAAAGAGAATTTTGGTAGAGGAAAAGTTTATGGAGAGTGTTGTGTAGAGAATTTGAGAGAGTTTTGGTAGTGAAATGAATTATGTGAAAGAATAAAAGAAGAATGGGGTATTTATAGAATTTTGGAGTGAAAATTTGATATAATTAAATTAATTGAAAAAGAAAATAAATGAAAAGGAAGAGAGAGGGGAATGGATGGTAATTGAGGGAGGAGAGAGAAAATTTAATTAAAAATTAATTTTAAAAGAAAAGTGTAAGAGAAGTTTGATAACATGTGGTGTAGAATTTTTATGGGAAAGAAAATTGTAAGAAATAAGTATGTAGGTGTAAGAATAAGTAGTAAGAAAAAGTAGAGATAGAGGAATAGTAATGAATAGTAGAAAAGTACTATGAATAGTAAACTAGACAATTAAAGTACTGGTAGTAATAAAATACGCGTAATAATGCGATATCTGTAATTTTTAGCTACCGAAAAATTCTAAAACTGATATTTTTGAAAACCTTATATTTTTACGAATCTATTGGTATTAACGGAATATTTTTTCCATCCGGTGTACCAGGGCATGATTTTTGAAAACTAATCCCGTTTAGATTCGAAGGACCTTGAATTTTGCGAATTTGATATTTTAAGCTTTTCTATATTATTACAAACTATTACCAACAATTATTTTCATTTCGTTGTTAGGGTTTAAGAGCACGAGATTGCCGGATCTTAAACACTAGGGTTTGTTATAAGCTTTGTTGACTTTTAGGTTTCAGTTTGATTTCCGGTTTTTTGAGTTATTCGTAAGATCATATAATTTTCGAGTTTTGACCGTTTATATTTTTATCTCGATATCTATGGTTTATCTTATTTTATTTGTGATTATTTAATAGTTTTTAGTTCTCGAGATCGTTTAGCCGAGTCTAGGGTTATGAGTTGACTCAGTTTGACTTTTGGTGAAATTGAAGTTTCTGATTCTAAAATTCACCGAGGGTTTTAAGACCTTAGCATTTCATTGTTGAGCGTTTATTTGAATATATCATTTTGATTTACGTTTTCGGAATAGGATAAGTGATTTGATTGATGTACGGATGTTGATTCAACCGATAGTTGGATTTTCTTATTTTGTTTTTTAGGGTTTTCCTTTTCTCAAATTAAGAAATCTCATTTTTGATCTTATTTAGAATTAAGTTTTAACTTGGTTCGATTTTTAGGGTTTCAATTCCGGTGTTTGACTCTTTGATTATTTTCTAAGAATTATGAAATTTTCGGGAGTTTATAGGGAACCTTAGCTTCATCAAGGTATCCCAGACTAAGAATGGACTAGTCCCAAAAAAAAAAAAAAAGAAAGTAAATATTGTTTTGACTTGATGAGGACAAGTCCAAGTCTAAAGACTAGTCTTAAAATAATATGAAATAAATAAATAAATAAATTTCTTGGAAGTAAATAAATAACAATGAGCTTATATGCTCTAAAGATTATATATAAGTACATAATTATATCTAGTTACATATATATAAGAGATTAACATAAAGTCAATAATAATATGAGCAAAAGTAAAATAACAATATAGAAATACATGAATATACTTTCATGAACAAGAATAATACATGAACATAGTGTAGCTTCTATAACATTAAGATTAGTAAACTCACATCATGGTCATGTAAAGTTACATGACATGGTGAGAGAAATCTAAATAAAAAGTTGAGAGGGGTGGAGAGAGTTTTGAGAGTGAAATTTGTGAGTAGAAAATGTGTGAATGAAGTGAAAGAGGAGGGGGATATTTATAGGAAAATGGGAGTGATTTTTGAGCGATTTAATTAAAAAAAATTGAAAATAAATAAAGGAAGAGAGGGGGAGATGCGCTGGCCATGTAGAGTATCGGGAGGAGAGATTTGATTTTTTGCAATTTTGTGTAAAAAATAATATATGTAAGATAAATATATATAAAGTTATGGAAAAGGCAAAAAGTAAAGATAATAAGTTATATGTTGTAGGAGTAGGTGTTAGAAAAAGTAGAGATAGATAAATAGTGTAGAATAGTAATGGATAAGTGTAATGTAAAGTCGATAAGACTAGAAGATACCGGGTAGTAGGAAAATACGCGTATAAATGCGATATATGTTATTTTTAGTTATCGAAAAATTATGAAACTGATATTTTTGAAATCATTGTATTAAATCGGTCTTAACGGTGTTATCGGAGTATTTTTACTATTTCAGGCTCCGAACACGTGTTTCAAGAATGGATCTTGTTTGAGTTCGAAGGACACTCGAATTTCGCGAATATGATATTTTTATGTTTCCTCAAGACATTGAACTATTATCACTAATTAACTCAACTTCATTTTCTAGGGCTAAAGAATACGGAATGCTGGATCTAAAATCTAAGGTTATACTATACTTTTGTTGACCTTTAGGGTTTTGGTTCACCTTTAATTCTTGTTGGTCCCAATAATGTAAGCAAGAGGGGGGTGAATTGCTTTTTCACAAAAATAAATTCTTTTCGAAATTTTCAATTCACTTCCTTTTGATTACTTTATTAAACTTAGAATTAATTAAACTTGCTGTTTAGAAACTAATCACAGCTGATAATCACACTTGTATATCTATTTTAATTCAAAACAGATCAAATTTAATTTTATGCGGAATACAGACAACTCTCTGAAGTACTCTCTGAAACAGGTTCTGAAACGTGACAGTTTATCAAATACTTCAATATAAATTGCACGAAAATAAAAAGAGTAGGGTAGAGAAAAATGCAAATCGATTTATAGAGGTTCCGCCTCGAGCGTCAGTCCTCTCTTCCAACTCCACGTTGGGGACCCGGTATTCCACACCGGTTTGTTCCACTATATCCAAAATCAAAAGTTACAAGCTTGTCTTGCCAATCCTCTTGGCTACAATACACTCTGTCCCAATTCTCACGGTTATCCTATAACACACAATTGGTCTAACAGATAACTTGCAACACTCAACCTCACTAAAAAAATTGAATGATACTCAATCAAGGAAATACAATAAATATCCTATCTTTCGAACAAAAATATTGTGAACACTTTGTAACGCAAGGACTTTTGAGAGAAATGCACTCGAAGACTTTTTCTTTCAACAGAGAGTTAGAGCAAGATTCGTTCTTCTCATCATATCTTCCTTGTTGTTGTGCTTCCTCTATATATTGTTTTATCTCAACGGCTAGCAAAGAAGTCGTTCAAAACAATTCGAATTCTTCTCAAATTGAAAATATTTGACTTGGCAAATTCCCTCCTTTGAAGTGTCTGTTACGTGTATGATCAATCCCGAATAATCTTCTTAGCTTTATCCAAATTTCGTTGATGCTGTCATCTGATAATGTCTCATATATCTTGATATGTTTATCCATAACAATTTGGATAAATACTTCAACAAACTATCCCATAAAAATAGTGATATCCTTTATCCTTGAAGATAAGCTTTAAAAGATCTTCGTTTCGAAAATTTGAACCAACATGAACTTGGTAAAATATATCCCTTATCTTTAGGAATTTGCTGACCACGTGAAACATAAAAATCTGACGATCTTCTTCCTCAAGAAAATTAAATAGACGTAACTTATAATAAAATTGATGAAATAAATCCCCTTGGATATTTTATCCAACTTTAGTGGAACAAAATGAATATACTACCCAAATATATTCATTTCGTGGAGTCAGGCCTTCAGATGATAAGGTATAAATAAATTCGCAACATTCTGTGCATCTTCTGTTCTGGAACAGATTTAGTTTCTGATCTTCCTTCTGAAAATGAATCTGAAATACCTTCTGAAAATGACTCTGAACTACCTTCTGAAACAATTTCTAAAAAATCTGATGATTAGTTCAATCATGAAATATTTTGGTTTTGGTTTTGGTTTTGGTTTTGATTGCTATACTTTATTTATTTGTTAAAAAGACTTTTACTCCTTTTTGTTATCATCAAAATATTATGAGAGATTCCAACATTCTCCCCCTTTTTGAAGATAACAAAACCTTATGATTAAAAACAAATATAATATCATATATCAAAAACATATCAGATTTAACCAAAACTCATACATACGGATCAATCACTAACTCACAAATATAATCAAATCTCATATCATAAGCATATTGCACAAACTATATTGATATCTTAAGATTTGTTTTTCATCATATATCTTCTCCCCCTTTTTGTTATCAGAATAAAAAATAACTCCCCCTGAATTTATGCATATAAAATTCATTCAAGTCAAGGAAATATAGAGATTTCAGCATAACAGAAAATATCACAAAAATATCCAAAAGAGAAAATATTTTCATTACAAACCGAAAACAAAATATAGAAAATTCGCTAAGAGAAATTGTCTGTTAAAAAAATAAAGGACTCTATTTCTTTCTAGATGTTTCTTCCTTGCCAGAGATTTCTTCCTGCCAGAGAATTTAGCAGGAGTTGGAGTTGGAGATTGAAACATCAGTTTGTTGTTCAGCAGGGGATTGTTGAGGGATGGATAGGAGAGAAACCGCAGCTTGTTGTTCAGGAGTAGGGTCAACAGGAATGTCTTTAGCTGCAACAGGGGTTTCCTCAGCAGTAGCAGGAACTTGTTCCATTGGATCAGCAACTGGTGGAGTTGGTTCAGGAACATGTTCTGCTGGTTGCTCTACATCCTCTGTAGGTGGAATGGAGTCAGGATCAGCAACATGAGGGATTCCAGCAGCTGATGGAGATGTTGGATCTTTAGGAATGTCAGCCGCAGGTGGAGATGGAACCAGGTGTTGTAGGAAAGACAGGATCAGAAATTGGCTCAGATGGATGGTTTCCACTTGAGGAGGGGAGGACTAAAGGAGATTTTTGAACAGAGGACAAATCAAATTTCTTCAAGAATGCTTCCATTCGAGAAGAAATGAGATTGTCAATCTGTTGGAGAGAGATAGGTTGGGACGTCTCTCCTGGTGGCTTCAAGGGAATACCCTCTGATTCAGTCTCTGAATCAGAATCTGATTCAACAGTCTGCCCTTCTTTGATCTCAAACTTCTTCCCAGTCCCCAACTCATAATCCCTTTTTCTCTTCTTTGCTGCAACAGGAGCCTTCCCTTTTCCTTTGGCATCCTTATCAGATTTCCTCTTCTTTGATTTTTCAACACCATGTGGATCCTCTTTTTCTATTTCGTCCAAGATTCTTTTGAGAGTCAATTCTCTCTTGCGATTCTTCGGATGAACATAGAAAGCTCCATCAATGCTGTACCAAAATTTCTCCTTTATCGAAATACTCATGTGCTTAATCACTTTATCACCAATCTTCTTCATTATTTGAGGACTACGAACATGCTTAGGCATCTTCACATGATGTTTTTGCAAAATTTTCATGATTATGTTTCCATAAATCATGTGCTTTTTATTTCTCCACATGTGCCGTAAGATAATCCTAGGCAAGTCTAGTTGTTTTTGCAACTTCATCCCCAGAACAATGATTGCCTCCTCTTTAGAAATGGAAGTAGGACTTCCTTTCTTTGGTAATATGCACTCGATAACAATCTTGTGCAGCAACCTTATCAACAACTCGAATTCAGAAATGAAAATATCTTTGGCATGAAACTTTCCAATGCCATCATTCAAGAGTTGCATAGATTCATTTCTACCTAAGGTTATCAGCTCGTGATCATCCCCATGATCTAACAGACCTAAACAATCAATCAGCATCTTTCTATTGACCACGATCCTTTTTCCTCCAACTTTCGAGATCAACAAAGTCTCATTTTCAAATTTCAGATTCTTGTAAAATTCTTCAACTAATTCTCCAATTATATCAATGCGTAAATCACACAACCCTTTAGCTCCTATTCTGTCTAGCCAAAAACCAGCATAAAATCCTTTCTTTTCAAAGAATTGGAAATCGATAAAAGAACAAGGGTGGATTTTGGATTTAACCAACCTGACAGGTTTTAGGGTTTCCTCCTTCTGTTTATTTCCCCTTTTTGATACCTTCTTAGGGTCAGCTTTCTTTTTCTGAAAAGACGGAGAGGGTGAGGTAGATTCAGAGCTTGCTTTCGCACTCTCTGATTTTGCGTCTGAATCAGCTTCTGATTCAGCATCCGATTCTGAACCACTTTCGTTATCAACTTCCTTTTCCTTAGTGGATTCAGAAGCGAGTTCCTCAGATGAACTCTTTTCCTCAGTCACTTCTTTTTCAGTATCCTTTGCCAAAGAAGGATCTTGAGATGTTTAGACCTTATCGCGGTTGCCTTTGGTGTTGTTTCAACATGAACACCCTTAGATGATTTCGAACTGTGTTGAGAGTCAGAATCCACAGAGATTTCAACGGGGGTTTTAGATGGTTTAGATTTGAAACCCTTGGATTGAATTCGGAAGATTTTCTTGGAGCCATATGTTGAAGGAAAAACGTGAGGGTTTGAACAACACACGAGAGGATTTTGCAGATTGAGAGAGAAAAGATAAATTTTGAAATGGAAGGAGAGAGAAAAAACGATGGTTAAAAATTGCACGATGCACAAGATCAGTTATTAATTCTGTTTAGATTTCCAACAGAAAAAAAAATCTTTTATTCATCCTCTTTAATCGTGTAATCCTCTTAACGAATTTATGTTTCCAACATAAAGAATCTCGTAAATTGAGACTACTTGAGTATAAGAAAATGAATCTAATGAAATTTCTGATCGAGCAATTAATGCAAAATAAATATCAGAAATTACAAAGGATTACATATTCCTATTTCATTACGAATAAATTCAAATCGAGATTTTTCAAGGGGTTTTGTAAAAATGTCAGCTAATTGTCTTTCTGTAGGGACAAAATTAATACTAATATTGCCAATATTTACATGATCCCTTATGAAATGATGTCTTATTTCAATATGTTTTGTTCTTGAATGTTGAACTGGATTTTTGGTTAAATTAATTGCACTAGTATTATCACATTTTATTGGTACATTTTTGCAATTAATTCCATAATCATTCAATTGTTGTTTTATCCATAAGATTTGAGCACAGCAATTTCCAATTGAAATATATTCTGCCTCAGCTGTTGAAAGAGCTACAGAATTTTGTTTCTTTGAAGACCAAGATATTAATTTATCTCCTAAAAATTGACATGTACCTGAAGTACTTTTTCTATCTACTTTACATCCTGCATAATCTGCATCTGAATATCCTAGTAATTCAAAATTTTTCTTTGGAAACCAAATGCCTATCTTAGATGTACAAGAAATGTACTTAAAGATTCTTTTAACTGTTTTTAAATGTAATTCAGTAGGTGCACTTTGAAATCTAGCACATAAGCATACAGCAAACAATATATCAGGTCTAGAAGCTGTAAGATATAATAAAGAACCAATTAAGCTTCTATATAACTTTTCATTTACCTTTTTCCCTTTAGAATCAAGATCTAACCTTGTAGTTGTGCTCATTGGAGTTGCAGCTCCTTTACAATTCTCAAAACCAAACTTCTTCACTATTTGTTTTGTATATTTCTCTTGATGGATAAAAATTCCATCTTTTGTTTGCTTAATTTGCAAACCAAGAAAGAAATTTAGCTCTCCCATCATGGACATCTCAAATTCAGCCTGCATCATACTAGAGAATTCTTTGCAATATTTCTCATTAGTTGATCCAAAAATGATATCATCAACATAAATTTGAACAATCAGAATATCTTGTTCAAAATGTTTTAAGAACAAAGTTGTATCCACTTTTCCTCTTGAAAAACCATTTGAGATCAAAAATTCACTTAATCTTTCATACCAAGCTCTAGGAGCTTGTTTAAGACCATATAACGCTTTTCTTAGCTTAAATACATAATCTTCTTTTGATGGATCTTCAAATCCAGGTGGTTGATGTACATAAACTTCCTCTTTAATATAACCATTTAAAAAAGCACTTTTAACATCCATTTGGAATAATTTAAAATCTTTGTAACATGCAAAAGCAAGTAATAATCTAATTGCTTCAAGCCTAGCTACAGGTGCATATGTTTCATCATAATCTATTCCTTCTTCTTGTGAATATCCTTTAGCTACAAGTCTAGCTTTGTTTCTGACTATTTTTCCATTTTCATCAAGTTTGTTTTTAAATACCCATTTGGTGCCTATTATTGATTTATCCTTAGGACACGGTACTAAATTCCATACTTGATTTCTTTGGAATTGATTGAGTTCTTCTTGCATTGCTTCAATCCAATTATTATCATTTAATGCTTCATCAATATTACTAGGTTCAATTTCTGATATTAAAGCAAAATGACTTTCAAATTCTTGTAAACTACTTCTAGTTCTTACTCCTGTATTTAAATCACCAATAATTTGCTCAGATGGATGTGCAGATACATACCTCCAGTTTCTGCTACTTTCTGAAATACCTTCTGAAATAGCTTCTGAAGGAGTTTCTGAGTTTTCTTCTGACTCAGTTTCTGTATCATTTTGAGGAGCAACTTCTTCTGATGTTTCAGAATTCTGCTCATCTTTTGCTTGAGAACTAATATCCTCCTTTTTAACTAATTCTTCACTCTCTTCATCATCAAAATCATCATCCTCAATTTTCTCAATAAATTTTACATTTATAGTTTCTTCGATTATTTTTTTTAAGTTAAAAACACGATAAGCTCTACTGTTCAAGGAATATCCTACAAATAAACATTCTTCGGATCTTTCATCAAATTTTCCCATATTTAGATTGTTTTTCAACACATAACACTTAGATCCAAAAGCATGAAAATAAGATACAGTAGGTTTTCTTCCTTTAAACAACTCATATGATGTTTTTGAAGTTAATGGTCTTAGATACACTCTATTTATTATGTAACATGCTGTTGATACAGCCTCTGCCCATAAAAACTCAGCTACTTTGTTTTCATTTAACAAAGTTCTTGTCATTTCTTGAAGAGTTCTATTCTTCCTTTCTACAACCCCGTTTTGTTGAGGAGTATAAGGAGCGGAAAAATTATGAGCTATACCATTTTCATCGCAAAAATTTATGAATAAAGCATTGTCAAACTCTCTTCCATGATCGGTTCTTAAACTTATTATGGACATTCCTTTTTCATTTTGAATTTGCTTAGCAAATCTTTCAAATACTTCAAATGTGTTACTCTTCTGTTTTAAGAAAAACACCCATGTATATCTAGAATAATCATCAACAATTACAAGACCAAAACGACATCCACCAAGACTTAAAGTTCTTGTTGGACCAAATAAATCTAAATGCAACAATTCCAATGGTCTTTTAGTAGAGATTACATTCTTGCTTTTATGAGGTGACGAAACCATTTTATTTTTCATACATGTTTCACATTTAATGTCTTGTTTTATATTTATTCTTGGTAAGCCAAAAATAATTTTCTTCTTGGATAGTTTTTCGAGTTGATTGAAATTAACATGACCAAGTCTTCTATGCCATATTTTTATATTTTCAGACATAGCAAAGAAACATTTTTCGAAAGTTACATTTGAAGGTTTGACTAAATAAACATTCTTGTTTCTATATCCTTCAAATAGTTTTGTTCCATTCTTGTCATAAGCATAACATTTATCATGTTCGAAAATCATTTTGTAACCCTTGTCACATAATTGACTTATACTTAATAAATTATGTTTTAATCCAACAACAAGAGAAACATTTTCAATTGTATGAGGAGATAGACCAATAGTACCTGTTGCCACTATTTTACCTTTACTATTGTCACCAAACTTAACATATCCTCTTTCTTTCCAATTAATACTTGTGAACAAAGAAGCATCTCCAGTCATATGTCCCGAACACCCACTGTCGAGATACCATTTTCCTTTAAGCTTTGCTTCTTGTTCCTACATGTATCAACAAAGGGTTAAACCTTCTTAGGAACCCAAACAAGTTTGGGTCCTTTGAAATTCAAGCTCTTCTTTTCAAAGTTATCAACTTGTTGTTTCATGAGCTTGTTTTTCTTGTAGAAACAAAACTTCTCAATATGGCCAATTTTATTACAAAAATAACAAGCATAAGAATAACTATTCCCATATCTATTGTTCCTGTTCTGGAACTGATGTGGATATTTTCTAGAATATCCTCTTACCTGTTCCTTCACTTGCCCTCTTCTTGTAAAGTTTCTGTTCTGATCTGGGTACCTTCTGATATACCCTCTGAAATACCCTCTGACTGGACTGTCAGATTTTTTCTTTGTTACAGTGTTGTTAACTGTAGATGTTTCCTTAAATAAGGATTCTTTTCCTTTAACAAATACAGTTTTTTGAACATTCTTACTACTGCTACCTTGTTCAAATCCTAAGCCATATTTTATTTTATCAGTTCTTTGAGAGGAAATCAACATATTTAACTTTTTGTCACTCTCATTGAACTTACTGAACGTATTCTTTAGTGATTGAGATAAGTCTCCTATTCTTCTGTTAAGTTCTTTAGTCTCTTCTTTTAGTATACTATTCTCTCTCATGAATTTATTCACTTTCACATGTAATTTTTCATTATCATGTTTCAATATGTCGTTTTCATCCATAAGTAACCTATTTGTTTGAATAACAACTTCCTTTTCATTTTTGAGAGATTTAACTTCAGAATCAAGTTTATTTATTTTAACATGTGCCTTTTTCAATGATTTCAATAAGTTTTGCATTTCAATCATTACATCCTCATCAGAAACATAATCAAGTTCTGAATTTACCTCAGATTGTGCCATTAAGCATATGTTTGAATCATCCTTTTCATCCTCTGAGTTATCCTCTGAATCTGTCTCTGATTCGTCAAGGTCACTCCACGTCGCCATCAAGGCTTTGTTTCTCTTTTTGAACTTCTCAATTTTCTTAATCAGTGATGGACACTCGTATTTAATGTGACCAGGCTTCTTGCATTCATAACAAATAATTTCTTGTTTCTTCTCTTCTTTCATCTCCTTTTTCTTGTCTTTGTCCTTGAAGAATTTACCTGCATCATATCTCTTAGTTTCGAATTTTTTAGTAAATTTCTTACCTTGCTTTCTTCTCAGAATTTTGCCAATTCTTTTAGCCAACAAGTTGATGTCATCACTATCATTGCTACTGGTCTCTGAATCTGATGCATCCGCATGAACTTCCTTTGCTTTAAAAGCAATGGCTTTCTTGCTTCCTTCTGCTTCTTCAGTAGCATCTATGTGAGATTGATACGCCATCAGTTTCTCCTTGAGTTGACTTAAGGTTAAAGCGCTGAGATCATTTGCTTCTTCAATGGCCGTTTTCTTTGCATCCCAAGCTATAGGTAAGATCCTTAGTATTTTCCTGACAAGATCAGCTTCCTCTATCTTCTTTCCAAGAGAAGCTAGCTCGTTAGTTATAGAAACAAATCTATCAAAAGCATCTTTAATTTTCTCTTCAGGTTTGAATTTGAACAATTCATATCTTTGCAAGAGAGCATTGATTTTAGTATCTTTAATTGTTCTCGTTCCTTCATAGGTCTCACTAAGTGTATCCCATACTTGCTTAGCAGTAATGCAAGATGAAATTAAATAGAATTCAGATGGTGAGATAGTAGTTAGAAGAAGGTTCTTAGCCTTGTTGTTCTTCTCTATTGCTCTCTTCTGATCTTGAGTTAATTGTGCTTCAGCAGTCACGTTCACTTGATAGTCTCCAACTGAAATCACCTGCCATGAGTCAAAATCATTAGCCTTGATGTAAGTCTCCATGCGCATTTTCCAATAAGGATAATTAGAACCATTAAAATAAGGTGCTCTATTCACTGCAATATTTGTTTCAGCCATGATACTTGGATCACTCAATAATAATTGAGGCAAGCTCTGATACCAATTGTTGGTCCCAATAATGTAAGCAAGAGGGGGGGTGAATTGCTTTTTCACAAAAATAAATTCTTTTCGAAATTTTCAATTCACTTCCTTTTGATTACTTTATTAAACTTAGAATTAATTAAACTTGCTGTTTAGAAACTAATCACAGCTGATAATCACACTTGTATATCTATTTTAATTCAAAACAGATCAAATTTAATTTTATGCGGAATACAGACAACTCTCTGAAGTACTCTCTGAAACAGTTCTGAAACGTGACAGTTTATCAAATACTTCAATATAAATCGCACGAAAATAAAAAGAGTAGGGTAGAGAAAAATGCAAATCGATTTATAGAGGTTCCGCCTCGAGCGTCAGTCCTCTCTTCAACTCCACGTTGGGGACCCGGTATTCCACACCGGTTTGTTCCACTATATCCAAAATCAAAAGTTACAAGCTTGTCTTGCCAATCCTCTTGGCTACAATACACTCTGTCCCAATTCTCACGGTTATCCTATAACACACAATTGGTCTAACAGATAACTTGCAACACTCAACCTCACAAAAAATTTGAATGATACTCAATCAAGGAAATACAATAAATATCCTATCTTTCGAACAAAAATATTGTGAACACTTTGTAACGTAAGGACTTTTTAGGAAATGCACTCGAAGACTTTTTCTTTCAACAGAGAGTTAGAGCAAGATTCGTTATTCTCATCATATCTTCCTTGTTGTTGTGCTTCCTCTATATATTGTTTTATCTCAACGCTAGCAAAGAAGTCGTTCAAAACAATTCGAATTCTTCTCAATTGAAAATATTTGACTTGGCAAATTCCCTCCTTGAAGTGTCTGTTACGTGTATGATCAATCCCGAATAATCTTCTTAGCTTTATCCAAATTTCGTTGATGCTGTCATCTGATAATGTCTCATATATCTTGATATGTTTATCCATAACAATTTGGATAAATACTTCAACAAACTATCCCATAAAAATAGTGATATCCTTTATCCTTGAAGATAAGCTTTAAAAGATCTTCATTTCGAAAATTTGAACCAACATGAACTTGGTAAAATATATCCCTTATCTTAGGAATTTGCTGACCACGTGAAACATAAAAATCTACGATCTTCTTCCTCAAAAAATTAAATAGACGTAACTTATAATAAAATTGATGAAATAAATCCCCTTGGATATTTTATCCAACTTTAGTGGAACAAAATGAATATACTACCCAAATATATTCATTTCGTGGAGTCAGGCCTTCAGATGATATGGTATAAATAAATTTGCAACATTCTGTGCATCTTCTGTTCTGGAACAGATTTAGTTTCTGATCTTCCTTCTGAAAATGAATCTGAAATACCTTCTGAAAATGACTCTGAACTACCTTCTAAAACAATTTCTAAAAAATCTGATGATTAGTTCAATCATGAAATATTTTGGTTTTGGTTTTGGTTTTGGTTTTGATTGCTATACTTTATTTATTTGTTAAAAAGACTTTTACTCCTTTTTGTTATCATCAAAATTTTATGAGAGATTCCAACAATTCTAAGGTTAAACTTAAAATTAACAAAAAATTTTAGGGTTTTACACTAAAAGTTTTCAAAACTTAAGAATAACATCATAAATAGATAGATTTTTCAAAGTAAATAGAAATCGATAGCTTATTTGCGAAATTCCAAGTTAAAATTACCAAGTTGTAGCCATTTTAAGTTGGAATTTTCATCTACCACGAAAATTACGAACTTAAGAGTTTTTATTTAATAAGTTGGAATTAGTTATGGTTTGAAATACTCATTTGGGTATTTCTTTCGGGGAAATTCTTGTTTCCGGAGTGCTACTATTAGAGACCGGTGTCTATGGCCAAGTGAGTTCACATTCCCTAAATTTCATGCTTATGATTGTGCTTGTAATGATAATGACATTAGAACTAGGGCGAGATAAAATTGGAATGTGCATGTGAATTCTGCTTGGTTGCATCAATGATAAGTTTTTCGAAATGGGAATTATTATAAATATATGTATGATTTAGTATAGAATTGAAGTGTCAGAAACTTTATGATCGCCTATAATTCAATTAAATAATATGCCATGACTATATAACTAAAGTGCCCATGCATAATGTCACGCCCCATAGGGGTATCCTAAACGTAATAGTCCGCCACATACCATATAAGACTCTCAAATTACTATCCAAGCCTTTCGGGAGTCGCGTATAGATGTAAGGCGTCCCTTTACGACAATAGAATACTCTATTCAATGGATTTAAATAGTTTAATTCGGCATTCAATAGCATTAGATAATAAATCAAAACGTATAGGCAATAAGTTACAAATTCTGAGGGGCATTCCCCCGCAAAAGAATATTTAAAGGTCCATTACTGTCACGCCCCCAATTTGGTTCAAGGTGTGCCAGCCGCCACGTATAACACTTATGCATTATATATTAAGGCTGACCTAATCTACAGTTTATCGTGATCATTGCTAAACAAATTTTAGATTCTGAAATTGTTAAATTAGATTTTGAAAATGACTAGTGTTGCAGCGAAAAAGAAATATATTTCTTTAAAACGATTTCTAAATAGGCTACTTTCTTGAGTAGACCATTACATATAATAAAGTAAATTTCTCAAAACGATTTTCAAATAGGCTATTTTTGTGAGTAGACAAACGTTTATAAATAAATATCATATCATCAGGTATCTAAAAGTACACAGTGTTTGGTATCTCAAGATACAACCATGGGCTCATAGATATGCCCTCATCAATTTATAAGTTTGAAAAGATGATCAATAACTTTTGCTATAAACAGTTCAACGTTCCTAGGCACTTAACTCATTAACAAGCTCCTTTAGAGTCGTCCCATACCCGATAATCACAAGCATTCGGATCATCACTTGAAAAAGAAGGAATGAGTCGAAGCCTAGTACGACAGCAACACAAGCACACGCGATATGGGCACATACGCCTATTTTATATGCAATGCAACAACCAATAATTTATATCTTTAAATTAAAGTGCGACAAACAACAGTGGAGCACTCACACTCCGCTAACACGTGGGAACCTGGGGGTCCTAAGTAGTAGCAACTACTCAGGGGGTTGATATAGGCAGCCTGAATACCTATATCTCCTACCTCTATAAGTAATAGCTTCATCTGGGGGTCACAGCCGTTACACATCTCTACCTATCACAGTCCATAATATGGTGTAGCTCAACCGGTCCCACAAACATGAACCACGCTACATTACTTATCTCCGATCCAGATAGATGTTATCCCGCTACCGTTCCCCCCATCAGCTACCCACCGTACCACCATGCCCATGGTGGCCTAAGCGCCTAACTACCGTGCTGGCACCGCCTAGCAAGGTTGCCGCCCTTCGAGCCAGGTTTCAAAAATGGCCACACATAAGTAACAAGTAATTATTGAAGTCGTCTTTAAGTATTAGTTCATTTAGCATGCCTACCATAGCACACAACATACAAGTCACTGCATACCTGGTATAAAATCTGTGCTCTGAACAATTTGAAGATAGACCAGTAGATAAAGCAGAATGTAGACTCTTAAGAAATATCTGCTTCAAAGATTAATTCATATAAGCATTTAAATCAATTATCAACTTATATCAAACTCGTATTAACTACTTAGTTTTCTAGCAAATACATTTGAAACAACATACTCCTCTTATTATTCGTCTATCATATTTTAAAAATTACGTACTCCTTATCATTTAAGGTTTAACCTGACATATTAATCGAAGCTAATTTCAAGTTAATATGATCATATAGGTATTCATCAATTAATAGCTAAGTATAAATTGTTGGTTTCTGAATAATTTACTAAGCTAATATTAGTTAATAAATCTATATTAATTTTATCTAATCAAGTTGAATATAATTAACTAGTCAAGTTTACTAAAGGGTAATTAGTCATTTAAAATGATAAATTCTATAGTATGTCCTATAATCAATCTATTAAACTTATTAAGTAAAACAACTTATTAAAAATAAATTATTCTATTTATGTCATTTATAATTTATTTTTACATCTAAATGGACTAAGGAATCTAAACTAGTTTCCTATTATGTTTGTACTATCTTGTGATGTTATATTTATACTTACTTTTTAAATAAATTCATAAAATAAAAATAATTAATTATTTATCTTAAAATTCATAATTTAACATGAAAACACATTATTTACATTTATTTCATATTCATTTGATTAGAATTAATTTACCTTAAATTCCATCATTTCATTTTATATAGAAAACTAGTGTGCACCATAACTTTAATAAATGGGTTTATTATCGCAAACACGGGTTCTTAAGTTCAAATTTTTATGTAAACTTCCTAACACATATATTTATATGTTTATAAGGTCATTTGGCCTAAATTAATTAGTTAATTATGGTTTTAATTTTAATTGATTCAAAACTATCCAGAGCAGGGCATAGGCAGCAACGATCGATCGGTTCGATCAATTTCGACCATTAACCCGACTGGTTATTGTCCGGTTCTTTGCTCCATGTTAAAGTAGACTTCTTGAGCTTTCAAACCGTTGTAGTTTAATCGAAAAAGAAGGAGAAAAGTCACTGGTTCGGCCATATGAATTCACGCCACCACTGCTGGCCGAAACACTATTTTGCCTTGAATTGTGAAATAATTAGCTAAAGCTTCACTACCCTACTCCTTAAGTTGATGTAGCTTATTCAAGCTAATTTCCCTAGCTTTAACCTTTCTTCTACCTTGCAAAATATCTAGAAATTTGGTTGAAATAGATATTGGGTTTGGGGAAGAAATTGAGTGATTGGATAGTAGATAAATCATGAATTTCATTGCCTATTGGATGCTAGATTTAAAGAGGAATTGTTGTAGAATTCTTGTAGGATATTTATGGTTTTAGAGTAATTTCTTGAGAGATTTTAGGGGTTGGGGATTGCTAGAAGAAGTAGGGGATTAGGGTTTTCTAAATGGGTATATTTATAGTATTTTAGGTCTTGTAATTTTCATTAGGTTTAGGGGCTTTTTTGTCATTTTGCTTGATTAATTGATGGCATTTTGGTCTTTTTATGTGCATTAGAACTCTCTAGGATTGGAAGATATTTTCTTGTGTAGATATTTAAGGGGTATTTTGGTCTTTATTTAGGGTTAGGAATCTTCAAGAGTTGGCTAAGGTTATTTTGGTCTTTTCACTTATTAGATTTTTCTAGACATTAGGATTTTATAAGGTGTATGATAGTGCATGATAGCTAATGTGGTCTTATGGACTTTGATGGGCTAATGGGCTTTGAATTTAATGTTATTAGGCTTAAGGTTTTAGATGATGGATTAGGGTTTTAGGTTATGGGCTTTAGGCATTTAGAATTGGAAATTAAGAAGCAAGAAATAAAATTAACTAATTGGCATTAGAAATTAATTTTAGCAAATCTAATTAAAGGAAAATTAATAGCTTACTTGAATTTAGGGTTTTAGGAGTTTAGATTTGAATGAAATTATTTAGTTTTAAATTTCTAAGATTTAAGGAGTTGGAATTTAGGCTAAAATGTCTAAATTGGATATTTAGGGTTTTAGATGATTAAACTTAACTAATAAAGTTCAATTGATAATTGAAAAGGATTAATTAATTCGAATTTGTTGAAATAGGTAATCGATGTTGCTTAATAGGTTAAATTAGGTATTTATGACATTAGAATATTTATTTTCTATTAAATTCATTTATTATTCCTAATTATGTTAAATTATCAAAATTTTCACTTACGCGATTAGGGTTTCTAGTCCCAATAGGTCAAATTAGGGTATTGCACTCAAAAGGCTCAGAAAATTCTAAATTTCATGATTACGCATTCAGAATTTTTATTTGAACTCTAGTTTAGTAGATATTAATCAGTTTCTATTTTTATTGCGTATATTTCAATCCTGGCGATTTATCTTTAAACTATCGTTTACTATCTAATAGATCCTAAAAATTAATCGGGTCATACTACACTTGATATTTATAACCTTAGGTGTATAATTAGTGAGTTATTGACTTATGTCTAATCTAAATTTCTATTAAGGTTTAATTTTAGTGAATTAGGAATTTAGATAGTTTAACTCGAGAAATTAGTTTTAAGTCAATAATTGAAAGGAATTGAATAGCTTGGTATGTTGCAAAAAGGAAATTGAAGTAATTTGATAAGTTGAAGTGGGTATTTATGGCATTGGAATTCCTAATTTCAATTAAGTCCATTTACTAATTAAATTATCTAATTATATTCTACAGTTTATGAAGATCAATTGATTAAACTATCTAAATTCAATTAATAAGTTAAATTTAAAATAAGATAAAAAAATTACCTACATTTTCATAGTATTTAATTATTACATTTCTAATTTAGGTTGGTAAAATTCGGGGTATTTCAATTACAGTCATCCAGAGTCTCTTGGTTTCCTATGGAAGTCTAAACAAATCTGAATATAACTTCTATAGGAAACGCTTAGCCCCTGTACCTGAGCTGTAGCCTGTCTAGGTCTAAGCCATATAAACTCGTGCTACAATAGATAGAAACTATAGGGGCATAAGCTATACTAGCTTAGTGAGTGAAAACTTCCATGATCATAATTATAACACATCAATCAAATAAGTATTAATCAGACAAGTGATATGCATCAAACACGTGAGTTCAACAAACATATGATCAGTCGGAAATTATATGTGGATGGACTTGCGCCCTCTATCTCGGGTTAGTAGATTAACGAATCCTGTGGTACGACGCCGTTTAGGCTCACTGTCAACCAACTTATAATTCGTTTTATGGATCACGATTAACCAACTTTTACACCGTTTAGGATCATGGAGAACCAACAAATGCTAATGCTCAATCCTCATTGTGATATGAATGAGTTCAAATTCATCTTCAATTCCGAATAATCAATGATACCAATTCTTTTAAGTGACCAATCAATATCCACAGACAGTCAATCCTGATTCATCTATACAAGCAATGATTAATCACCCGTTTTTGATATTCTTTAAATTCAACTTCTCATAACCACATCAAACATATATAATTCCCGTTCAACCCCATCATGCATATTCATTTTATCTTTGCCAAGTATCTAGTGCAACTATCATTACAATCACAAACACTAATTGAAATCGGAAGTGATACTTACTCGACCATGGTTCGCTGGTCTTTTAGTAATAGTAGTCCATTGGTAAGCATTCATCGGTTTTGAGATCACCTAATAAGGAAGAAATACCCTAATAAGTATTTCATCACTTAACTAATCCAAACTATATACCAAAACTAATCAAAATCGTGATTCTCGCTATTTGTGGAAGTTCCGACTTAAAACGACTATAACTTGGTCATTTTAACTCGGAATTTCGCAAATTATATATCGATTTCCATCTACTTCGAAAGATATATCTAATATAATATTATTTTCATGTTTTGAAAACATTTAGGTCACGAAACAGAAGGATCAGATATGATCAATAACGATCTCCATTTCCAAAAAATAGTTTTGTAATTGCTTGAAATGTTTCTATTTGACATTTCAAGTATACATGTAATATGAATGATTTCCTAACATGGATGACATGTGAGGAGTTTAATTTATAAATGATCTTGATGATTTTTTCTAAAAGAAAGTTTTATAACTTTTTATTTTGCAAGACCACAATAGCAACTACTTATGAAAAATCTAGTTTTCTAACTTTGACAACACACTTGTGTTTTGGAATTCATTCTTAGGAATTTCTAGTTATCTTAGTTAAAATTGAGTCTTCATAACATGCACTACCTAAGGACTTCATTTTTACATAAAAATTTGCATTTTACACTTTGCAAATATATTTTCAAATAGGATTTACTCAAAAATCCGAATTTTAGAAATCAAATTTTTGAATGATTCATTTGGGAAAAACTTGTTTAATGCATTAAAATTTAAGACTTTATGATACCTATTACTTAAGTACTCCATTTAATACATAAAACTTTTATTTTGAGTTTGGATAATAGGTGTTTTCATGGGCATCATCCAAAGTTACGAATTTCACAAGTTGACTAATAACTCAAAATTTTCTATCTTGTTTCCACTCTTTGTTTTACATATTAATCTCATCAAAACTCATTTCAACTTATAAAAATCACTACTTAATGATACCTATTACCTATACTCTTTATTTTTCACATAAAACATGAGTTTTAAAGTTGATACAAGGGTTTTTAAAATGTAGCTTTGAAGTCATACGAATTTTCCTTTGAACATTTCTAACAAAAACTTTTCCTTTTTAAGTTCTTTGTTTTATCTACTTAAAGATCCACTAACTACAACATTTATATATATAAGACAAAGCTTTTATGAGCTTTAATGCATGAAGACACAAAATATTTATGAGAACATGAATGCCAAGTATAATATGAGCATCTAAATGCTAGATCTACTACTTATAATGCATGAGAAGGAGTTTAAATGCTTGATCATGGATGTTTATGCAAGATCTCTACATTTATATGCATGGACATGAAAATATCTCAACAAAAACTCATCAACCACAAGATCTACTCTTATGATGGCTTGATATTCATGTATTAGCATTTTCTTATCCCTAGCAAATGCTCATGGGGATTTAAGATTAAAATGTAAGCCCCGAAAAATTTCAGTAAATAATTCTAAGATGAACTTCGAAAATAAACCCTAAAAATCACTCCAAATTAAAACCGAACTTTGACTAGACCTAAATCAAGAACGAATTCAGAAACTTCTTAATCTTAAGGAAATGAAAATCCTTAAGAATAAAATAAGAACTCAATAGTCTTCAAATTCAAAATCACTACGTACGACGAATTCTATTCGTAACTCTGACTTAAAAAATCGGGTAATAGAGATCCCAAAAACAAATTATTAAAAAGTAAATAATGACTAACTTTCGGAAATGAAACCCAATTTAAAAATTTCAAAAACGTTAAAAGATATTAAATACTTACAAAAAATAAAATTTAAGAAAAATTTCTCAAATCAAATATGTTGTATAAATATAAAATATCAGTTTTCCAAAGTGGCAAAGATCTAAACTAGAAAATCACCCGGAAACCCTAAGTGGAATACAATAGTTTAGGTCCGGCAATCTAGTGCCCCTAACCCTAGAGGCCGAGATGTAGTTTAAGTGTGTAGAATAGCTTATAGTAATATAAGTTTGCTTAAAAAGATCAGATTGGTAAATTTTTGACCTATTTCGAACTCGTTCGGATACAGACTTCGAAAAGCGTGTCCCGAGCTTGCGATATCAAAAACATACCAATAATACCGTTAGACTCGTAATTTCATAAGATTTTCAAATATATCAATTATATAATTTTTTGGGTTATAAAAGTTATAGTTATAATCTTTTTATCCGTATTTTATTACTACCGGTAATTAATTAGTCTTTTGCACTATTCATTTTTATTTTATTACAAAATTTTATTATTCTTATAAAGCCTTATATTTTTAGATAAATATTTTATAGATTATAGAATTTTTTTTTCTAAAATTTAGTTTGTTTCGAGTCTTTACGGGATCAAATTCTGTTTAAAGACCCGATACTAAAAATAAAATAAATTAATTTAATATTTGGAAAATATTTGAAAGATATTGTTACTTTCACAAAATAATTTTTTAGAATTTTTCGGGTTATAAAAATATCATTTATAGCCCATATTCGCGTATTTTGATCATACCGGTAACATATTTGTTAAAATACTAAAATATTTAAATAATTATTTAATTTTAATATGAAAAATCTGCTACAAATATTTGGAATAAATTTTATAATTTTATTTATTTTAATTATTTTATTAAAAGTACTTTTACAACCCATACCTCAAATACACCTTACACATATCACTTCCTTTTCACTTCAATCTTTCTACACATTATCCCACACTTTATGGCAGATTTTTCCTTCTTTATGGCTGCCATTGTCCTTCATTTACTCCTATTTAGACCAAAAATAAATGTATTTCAATCATTCTTCAAAAATTTACATTACACATTAATTATACAATTGAATTTTAAGTCAAATTTCAAACAAATTCACTCTCTCTCTCTTTTCCAAGTTCACGCGAACCCCCTCCCCCCAAAATTTTCCTTGTTTTATTTTTTTTCTTCATTCATTCATTTAATATACTCATTTTCTCTCTCTTCTTCATTTACTCATTTTTCCTTTTTCATTCCTTAGCTTTTCTCTCTCTTTTTCCTCTCTTTTCTTCTTCTTTTTGCTATTGCTCTTGTTCTTAGAAGAATCAAGCTACCCCCATTCCATTCTTGAGCTTCCACACATATTTCTTGAAGATTTTTAAGTAAATCTTCTTCTAAATGTCACGCCCCATAGGGGTATCCTAAACGTAACAGTCTGCCACATGCTATATAAGACTCTCGAATTTCTATCCGAACCCTTCAGGAGTCTTGTATAGATGTAAAGCGTCCCTTTACGACAATAGAATACTCTATTCAATGGAGTTGAGAAGTTTAATGTGGCATTCATTAGCCATAGATAATAAACCAAAACACATATATATAGATTACAAAGTCTAAGGGGTATTCCCCTGCAAAATAATATTAAGTCCATTATAGTCATCCAGAGTCTTTTAGTTTCCAACAGAAGTCTACACAAAATCAAAATAAACTTCTAATGGAAACTCCTAGCTTCGGTACCTGAGCTGTCGCTTACGTTGGCCTAAGCCAAATGAATTTGTGATGCAACAAGTAGAAACTATAGGGGCGTAAGCTAACTAGCTTAGTGAGTGAAAACTTCCATACCACAATTAAAACAAATCATTCAAGTAAGTGAAATGCATCAAACAAATGAGTTCAACAAACATATGACCAGTCAGAAATCATATGTGGATGGACTTGCGCCCTCCATCCCGGGTTAGCAGATTAACGAATCCTGCGGTACGATGCTGTTTAAGCTCACGATCAACTAAACAATATTTCGTTTTATGGATCATGATCAACCAACAATTTTGTTTTATGGATCACGATTAACCAACATATTCGTTTTATGGATCACGAAAAACCAACAAATGCTAATGCTCCATTCCCCGTCGTGATATGAATGAGTTATAATTGAGGTCCAATAGTAGATTAATCCAATTCTTTTAGGTGACCAACCAATATTCGCAGACAATCAATTATAACTCCTCGCCCTACAAGCAGTAGCTTAACACCCGGTTTCGATATTCCTTAAGTTCAACTTCACATATCAACAACAGACAAGTATATACTTCCCAAATACCCCATCATGCATATTCATTTTTACCTTTACCTAAACAACAATTGCCACTATCATTACAATCACAAGCAATAATTGAAATCGGAAGTAATACTCACTCGGCCATGGTACGCCGGTCTCTTAATAATAGTAGTCGGGTGGTAGAGTATCGTCGTGCTCAGGATCACCTACCAAATAAGAACAACCTAATAAGAATCCCATCACTTAACTAATTCAAGCTATGCATATAAGCTAGACAAAATCGGAATTCTCGCTATTTGCGGAAGTTCCAACTTAAAATGGCCATAACTTGTCATTTTAACTCGGAATTTCGCAAATTTTATATCGATTTCTATCTACTTTGAAAATCTATCTATTTCTAATATTATTTTCAAGTTTTGAAAACATTAAGGTCACGGAACAGCTGGATCGGATCTGTTCTGTAACTTTCCCATTTCCAAAAAATTGTTTCGCAATTTAGTAAAAATGTTTCTAGTTGAAAATTCATGCATAGATGGAATATGAATGAATTCCTAATGTGAATGTCATGTAATGAGTCTAATATATGCATGATCTTGATTTTTTGATGATGAACTCTTATGAACTCCTAATTATTATAAACTCGACAATAGGCACTTCTAAAAATCTATTCTTTCCAACCTTTCCAACCTTGCATCCTAGGTTTATGGATTTTATTCTTTGAGTTTGCTTGTTATCTAAATAAAAATGAGTCCTTAACATCTATACTATCCATGACCTTCATTTATGCATAGAAATTCACATTTTTCACTTTGTAAATGTGTTTTTAAACAAGCTTTTCTCAAAAATCCGAATTTTAAAATTTTTCATTTCTTGCATTTTTCCTGTGAGAAAACTTGTTTAATGCATCAAAATTTGAAGCTTTACTATATCTATTACATAAGGACTTCATTTAACACATAAAACTTGCAATTTGAGCTCAAATACTAGGTGATTACATATGCACCATCTCAAATTACGAATTTGATAATTTGATCACTAACTCAAAATTTTCCATTCTAACTCCACTACTTGTTTTATATATTATTCATGCCTAAACTCATTCAAACTTATAAAAATCATTCCTTAGAGATACCTATTACAAATACCTTTCATTTTTCATGAAAAATATAAGTTTCAAAGGGGTTTCGAGGGTTTTTAAAATAGGTTTCAAATTCCATCCGAATTTTCCTTTAGACATTTCTAACAAAATCTTTTCTTTTTCAAGTTTCTTGTCCTATATCCATAAAGATCTATCATCTAACACAACTATATACATGCAAGGCTAAGCTTCTATGACCATAAATGCATACAAGCTCAAAATAACCACATAAACATAAATGTAAATGGAAGTATGAGTGTCTAAACACTAGATCTACCATATATAGTGCATGAATCATGAGTTTCATGGCATGAACATAACTTTCCATGCAAAATCTCTACTTTACATGCATGAACAAGATGATATTTCAACAAAAACGCTTTTAAACACAAGATCTACTTCTTGTAATGGCTTGATATTCTTGTATTAGTGTTTTCATGTCCCTAACATATGCTCATTGGGATTAAAAGTGGAAAACACTCAAGAATGGTCTTGCCATTACAAGATTTGGTAATAACAAGGCTTAAAATCATCACATATATGGAGGTTTGGAGTAGAAAAGAAGATGAAATGAAGTTGTGAGTGAGTGTGTGTGCAAGTGTGGGTCACGGCAAGAATAAGAGAGAGAAGAGAGAGCTTTTTAACCTTTGTAAAATTTTGAAAGAGTGAAAAAGAAGAGAGAGAGTAGAAAATGAGTTTATATATCATGTGCATTAGGGTTTACTTGTAATAAAATGAGTAAAAATAAAACAAATTAGAGGGAATTGGGGAGGGGGTGCGCCGGCCAAGTGAGTGAGGGAGGGAGAGATATTTGATTTTTTTGATAAAATTTGTAATTTATGAAATAAAATGTAATAATTAATTAGGAAACAAAATTTCTTAGAAAAGAAAATTGTATTGAGTAGTTGTAAGGATGTAAGAATAGGGTATGGGTAGTGTGTAGTGTAGGTCGTACTTGTGAATAGTAGACAAGACATTTACTTTACCGGTTGTAGAGAAAATACAGGAAAAAGGCTATAACTGTAATTTTTATAGCTCGAAAAATTATAAAATTTATATTTTTGAAATCCTTATAAAATTTCGGTTCTAATGAATATTCCGGAATATTTTTTTGAGTTTCTGGTCCCGGGGCACGTTTTTCTGTAACTGAGCTCGGGAAGGCCCGGAATCGAAAAATTCCCGAATTTAAAACTTTCTAAGGTTTAAAATATACTTTAAAACAATAATTCATATTCATTTACTTTATGAAACTTCTTTTATTATGAAACCGAAGGAAAGCTGGAGTTAGGGTTTCTAAGCTTCTCTTACTAAGCTTAAACTAGACTGGATTAGGGTTTCGCTTTTCGAGCCTCGGAGTTTAATTAACTACTAAGAATACCGGGGTTTACAGAAGCATTAATCATCCAAAAGAGATAATGGAAGATGTGTAAGTCAAAGTGGATAAGTTCATTTTTCCAACAAACTCTGTTGTTCTTGATATGGAGGAAGACTAAGAGATACCTTTGATTTTAGGGAGACCTTTCTTAGCTACCAGTCAAGCTTTAATAGATGTGGCACAAGGAAAATTAACACTTATGGTCATGGATAAGCAAGTCACTTTTGATGTTTTTAGAGCTTTCAGGCACCCAGTTGGTAGTGACGCTTACTTGTGGATGTGGTTGATCAACTAATTCAAGAATTCAAAGATGATGCCTTTGAGATGAGTGGATATGCCAAGCTTATGCTATCATAGGATTGGAGTGATGATGAGGATGAGATTGATATCTCTCATGACATAGCTGAGGAAGAAATTTTGGAAGAGGACAAATTGTTAATGATGCCTGACTTGATTGATGACCATGAGACTATTGAGAAAGATGTGATTGAGATTTCACCAGTGGATAGTGCTGCAAGATTTTGGTTGAAGCCACCAAAATTTGAGTAGTTAAAAGCCAGTACTAAGAGATTGATTCCATCCATACAAGAGCCCCCTACATTTAAGTTGAAACAGCTTCCTAATCACCTCAAGTATGTATTTTTAGGTGAAAAAGAGACACTCCCAGTCATCATCTGCATGGAGTTATCAGTTGAGCAAGAAAGCAAGTTGATTAAGGTGCTTAGAAGACATAGGGAGGCTATTGGTTGGACCATTGCAGACATTCAAGGAATCCATCTATCGACATGCATGCGTATGATTCTTATGGAAGCTGAATGTAAGCTTACAGTCCAACCACAGAGACGACTCAATCCTACTCTGAAAGAAGTGGTCAAGAAGGAGTCATTGAAGCTTTTGGATGTTGGAATTATTTATCATATTTCTGATAGCAAGTGGGTAAGTCCTATTCAAGTGGTTACTAAAAAAGGGGGTATGACAGTTGTGAAGAATGAAAAGAATGAATTGATATCGACACAGATTGTGACTGGATGGAGGGTATGCATTGACTATCATAAATTAAATGATACCACTCATAAAGATCATTTCCCTCTACCCTTCATTGACTAAATGCTTGAGAGGCAGGCTGGGCATGAGTATTATTGTTTCTTAGATGGATATTCTGGCTATAATCAGATACCCATTACTTCAGAGGATTAGGAGAAGATTACATTCATCTGTCTATACAACACTTTGGCATTTGGGCATATATCTTTCAGTCTTTGCAATGCAACAGCAACATTCTAAAGATGTATGATGGCATTGTTCTCTGATATGAATGAGAAATTCATTAAAGTTGGACGACTTCTCTATATATGGAGTTTCATTTTACAAATGTTTAGAGAACTTGTCTTCTGTACTTAAAAGATGTGAGGACACTCACATAGTTTTGAACTAGGAGAAGTGCCACTTCATGGTGCAAGAGGTTATACTACTTGGCCATAAGATTTCTAGTAAGGGAATTGAGGTGGATAAAGCAAAAATTGATGTTATTTCAAAGCTTCTACCATCGGTGAATGTGAAAGGAATTTGAAGTTTTCTTGGACATGCTGGGTTTTATAGGAGGTTTATCAAGGACTTTTCCAAGATTGTAAGACCTCTCTGCACTTTGTTAGAGAAGGATTCTCCATTTGCATTTGATGAGCTAATGTCTTTAGGCATTTGAGCTTTTGAAAGAAAAATTGACCACTACACCTGTAATTATGGCACTGGATTGGAAGTTGTCATTTGAACTTATGTGTGATGCTAGTGATGTAGCCGTTGGTGATGGTGCTTGGTCAATGGAGGAACCGATTTTTCCAAGTGATATACTATGCTAGCAAGATGATGAATGATGCAAAACACAATTACAAGACCACATAGAAGGAATTGCTAGCTGTAGTGTTTGCTGGTGATAAATTTCGATCATATCTCATAGGTTCCAAAGTCATAGTGTACACTAACCATTCCGCACTTATGTATTTGTTGGCAAAATCAAATGCTAACCCTAGATTTATAAGGTGGGTTTTGTTGCTATAAGAGTTTGATATTGAGATCTAAGATAAGAAAGGGATTAAAAATGTTGTGGTTGACTATCTTTCAAGGATTATATATGAGAAAGATGAGTTACCTATTAACGAGACCTTCCCTAATAAATACCTATATGGAGTCTCACTCAAAGATCTACCTTGGTATGCAGATGACGCGAGCTTGAGGGGCTTGAATCTTGATCTAAATTTTTAGGGTTTTTCAAAAGAAATGATATGGATAACATTATTATTCGATAGAATCCATGAACAATAAAATTAAACTATTTTGTGATTAGATTATAGAAAGATAGAGACCACGTTCTATAAATTAATCACGATGTTAAAAGAATCATAAGATTCTAATAACAGGGTTCACCACAATTCTATATGACACAAGAATTGATAAGAACTCAAGAATAAAGAGAATCAAAACTCAATATTCAAAATCACCACAAAGGGTTTTACACTTAAAAGTGCTATCAAAATCTCAAAAGATATGTTAAAAACTTCTATATCTATCTTGAGTATTTACTAGCCTTTATATATAGGCTTATTACAAGGTAGTTACGTAACTAAAAAATATAATTGTGGCAGTTACACAAAATAACTGAAAAAAATATAATTGTGGCAGTTCTATAACTAAAAAACATAATTGTAAGTAATTCCTACATTAATAAAAACAAAGAAATTCGAAATGCCACAAAAGAAATTCAAAAAGACATCAAAACAATTAAAGGCTGGCATACGAGGCTTCAAACTTTAATCTTTTGGGTCGGCCTTGAATTTGCTTTCCTTTCCAACAATTTTGGCTTGTTGATTCCTATTATTACCCTGATGTCTAAGAAGATTCATCCTCGAATCTTGATTCTTCAATTTCTTAAATTTCAGAGTAAGATTCGGAGTTGTCATCTAATTGGTCCATGTAAACAAACTTCTCAATCCTTTTATCTTCTTAACATGCATAATCTTGGCTGTTGTACCTCTTCATAACTCATAGGAAGCAGCTTGTATGTCTTGCCCTGGTGTTGAATATTGTACTCATTCTTATACCCATCAAATGCAGCTCGAAGATCATACTACCATGGACTTCTAAGAATCAAGTGTATAGCACCCATGGGTACTACATGACACAATAACTCATTAGTATAATCACTAGTGGAAATAGGTACATACACTTGTTTATGCACATGAACAACCCTCTAATGATTAATCCAATGAAGAGTATATGGTTTTGGATGATGCTCCACCTGTAAGCCCAATTTAGGAACCAACCCAGTAGAAATTACGTAGGCACAACTGCCACTATCAATGACAGTCAGATAAGATTTTTCCTGCACCAAGCTCTGCATGTAGAACAGATTAGCTCGTTGGTCTAGAATCACATGCTCCTACTCAAGAATTAATGTCAAAGGCAAATCAAACATGTTCTCTTCTTGTACTTCTTCCTCACTACTCTTCTATCCCTCTTTCTCACTTTCAATGTTGTTCTCTTTCATGATCATAACCTTCTTATTAGGATATTGAGAAGCAATATGGCCATGTCCCAAACACTTGAAACATTTGATCTCCCAGATTCTTCTCTATTGTGTTTGATCAGGCATTTTGTCTTCCCCCTCTTTTCCTTTATTCTTCTCTTTCTCAACCTCTTTCTTCACCTCCTCATCAGATTTGCCATGGTAATATGATTTTTGAGACCTTCTACGCTGTTGTCTCTCAACTTTGCCAGCCAACTCAATCGTATCCTCCAAGGTCTGAGAATGCTGGAGTTCCACTGTACTGGCAATGTCCCTCTTCAGTCCATTGATAAACCAGCTATAGAATCATATGAAGACTCTCGAATATGACACCTAGCCATCAATGTTTCAAACTCCTTTACATACTCCTCCACACTTTGCTTAACTTGTCTCAAGGAATGTAATTCCAGCAACAACTCTTGTTTATAGTAATCTAACACAAAACTTCATCCCATCAATCTCTTCATCAAAGCCTATGAACGCACATTATCTTCATCAGCTCTTCATCTCTCAACCTGTAACTTATCCCACCACAAACTAGAATAATTAGAAAATGTTAGGGACGCCATCTTTACCTTCATGCGCATATCCCACTCATAACAATAAAAAACCTTCTCCACCATTGGCATCCAATCAAGAAATTCCTCTGGTCTATTACTTCTAGTGAAAGGCAAAATTTTTAATTTGATATTATCAATTCCTCTTCTCATATCATTCCTACCTTCTTGCCTCCTATTTCTTTGACTATTCTTATCAGAATCTTCACTAGAATGTCTCCTATGACTAGATCCACTCTGACTCCTCCTATCTCTCACCTCCAATCTCTCCAAAATTCTTCTCACATCTTCTTGTATCCGATTAACCCTAGTTTGCAATTGTGTAATTCTTGCCAAGTCACAACATCTCCTTCACCACCACCATTGTTGTGTTATTATTCTTTCCAAATCTAGCATTATTGACATTAATACTATTGCTTCTATCCGAAGACATCTCTCCACAATCACCAACTGCAACACAATAGAATTCAAGAACAACAAAAGAATTCACAAAGTTAAATTAAACCAACTTGAAATTAATCCACGTCGAATGACAATTTCTACATAAATCTTTGCTTTGATACCAAATCTGAGGCGAGCTTGAAGGGGTTGAATCTTGATCTAAATTTTTAAGGCTTTCCAATAGAAATGATATAGAAAAAATTATTGTTTGATAGAATTCATGAACAATAAAATTAAACTAGTTTGTGATTAGATTATAAAACGATAGAGACCACAATCTATAAATTAATCACGATGTTAAAAGAATTACAAGATTCTAATAATACAATTCACCACAATTCTATATGACACAAGAATTGATAAAAATTTAAGAATAAAGAGAATTAAAACTCTATATTCAAAATCACCACAAAGAATTTCACACTTAAAATTGCTTTCAAAATCTCAAAAGATATGATAAAAACTTCTATATCTATCTTGAGTAGTTATTAGCCTTTATATATAGGCTTATTACAAGGTAGTTACGTAACTAAAAAATATAATTGTGGTAGTTACATAACTAAAAAATATAATTGTGGCAGTTACATAACTAAAAAATATAATTATGGCAGTTACATAACTGAAAAACATAATTGTAAATAATTCCTACATTAATAAAAACAAAGAAATTCGAAAAGCCACAAAAGAAATTCGAAAAGACATCAAAACAATTAAAGGCTAGCATACGAGGCTTCAAGCTTTAATCTTTTGTGTTGGCCTTGAATTTGCTTTCCTTTCTAACAATTTCAGGCTTGCTGATTCCTATTAGCAGATACAGTGAATTACTTGGTTGTAGGTGTTTCGCCATACAAAGGTTCTCATCACTAGAAAAGAAATTTTTTATTTGAAGTTAAGCAACAATTTTGGGATGAGCCATACCTTTTTAAAAGTTGTGCAGACCAAGTAATTAGGAGATGTGTACTAGCATATGAGATCGCTGACATACTTCACCATTACCATAGTCGAGAAGCTGGTGGTCATTTTCATGCTGAACGAACCGCAAACAAAGTACTTCAATGTAGATTTTACTAGCTTAATTTGTTCAAAGATTGTTGTGCTTTTGTGAAAAATTGTAATCAATGCCAACATACAGGGAACATTTCTAAGAGGCATGAGATACCACAGCATGGTATCCTAGTGATTGAGATCTTTGATGTTTAAGGGATTGATTTCATGGGACCATTTCCATCATCCTTCAATAATGAGTACATCCTTGTTGCTATTGACTATGTTTCTAAGTGGGTAGAAGCTGTGGCTCTTCCAACTAATGATGCATGAGGAGTACTCAAATTCTTGAAAAAGAACATCTTCGCTAAGTTTAGGACACCATGAGCCATTATAAGTGATGGGAGTAATCACTTCTGTAATAAACAATTTGAGAGCTTGCTTGCAAAGTATGGAGTGAGATATAAGGTGGCCACACCTCATCATCCTCAAACAAGTGGCTAGGTAGAGTTATCTAATAGAGAGCTTAAGCGAATCCTAAAGAAAATAGTCAATTCATCAAAGATTGGTCGCTAGAGCTTGATGATGCATTTTAGGCCTACCAAACTGCTTACAAGAACCCAATTGGAATGTTCCCTTATCGCATTGTATGGAAAAGCTTGTCATCTCCATGTGTAGTTGGATTACAAAGCATATTGGGTAGTAAAATTCTTAAATTTTGATAGGCAAGTTTCTAGGAACCATAGGTTACTCCAATTGAATGAGCTAGAAGAGTTTAGGAATGAAGCTTTTGAGAATGCTCATATTTATAAGGAGAAAACCAAGATTTGGCATGATAAGCAAATCCTTCATCGAAAGTTTCAAGAAGGAAATAAGGTATTATTGTACAACTCTCATTAAGCTAAGGTTCAGATGGTTAGGCCCATTTGTGGTAACCAAGGTTTTTCCCTATGGAGTGATAGAGATAAAGAAAGATGGTAAGGAGCCATTTCAAGTTAATGGTCATCAATTAAAGCACTTTTGGGACAGAAGAACTTTGGAGGAAAATGAGAAAGACTTGGATCTTCATGATCCAAGATGAGCATGAGATGTAAAAGTCCAGCTAAGGACTACAAACAAGCACTGGGTGGGAGGCAACCCACCATGAGAGTCTTGTCTTTTTGTTTCTTTTTGAGACTTTTTCTTTGAGTCTTGTTATTCTCTGCTTGCTACTGCGATCTCTCTTCTTTTCTTGGTGTAGGAACTATAAGATTGGAGCTAATTAGAAACTCTCTATTACTAAATTTTCAAAACAGGTTGGAACTCAAAATGCATTGGATTCTTCAAAAACCAGGGAAGTACTGGTTTTCTTTTATATCTTTTATTTTATCTCTTTCCTATTTATGAGACAAATGAGGAACAGTGAAACACTATTCAATCTAAGTGTGGGGGAAAGGATAATGAGATGTGGAGAATGAGATGAAGTGGACTATGTATGTCTGTTGATGTCTGCATTGCTATATTGATTGAATAGTTAGGACATTTGAACTTTAATTGTACCGCATACTTTGAACTTTTTGTTCTAAAGCATTATATGGCAATTTTTGGCTTAAGTTTTTTCTAAAATTTGCATGAAATCTGGAGATTGTATAGAAAGTATAAATAGCATCTATGAGAATTGTAAATTGACTTGTTCAATGCGTTACTCACCTATTGTTGTAATTAGAATACTTGGTTAAAATTTAGTAGTAAAATCTTTAAGGAACAAACTTACCTTATATTTATCTTTGGAATTTGAAGTTTGAGAGTAGGTCGAGTCCTTCTATGAAAAATAAACAGGTCTACTTCTAGGAAGAAAGTTAGCATGTATATACTCCTTTGTGATCTTTTGAGAACTATTCAACACTCAGTGAAAGAGGTAGAAGAAACTCTTAACTTAGTGATCCTTTATAAGAAAAAATTCTTTAATTTGTGTTGTATTCAAAAGAAAAGAAAGAAGCATAGCCTCTGCTCTAACGACTCAGGTAATTGAGTTATGAGTATCTAAACTTGAATGTTAAAGTAAGGAAGAGTCCTTAAGGGTCCCTTTAAAACCTGGTCACTTAGGTAATGAGCCCAGGATGTGCCAACTCAATGAACTCACTAGAACATGAAGGGGAGAAAAGCAGAAGTTCAATACTTGAACTTTGAAAAAAGAAGAAGAAAAGAAGAAGAAAATAGAGGTAAAAACCTCCCCTCTGAATTTGAAAGAGTATAAGTGCTCGTATGGAACAAAAGAAAATAAATGCAAAATCAAAAATAAAAGAAGACTTATAATAAAGAGGGAGAAATTCTAGGGAAACAGTAGATACCACATGCTTTCACTTTGTGTTGCTGGGAGTATATGCCTGCTAAATGTCCATTAAAGTTTAAATGTTTGTTTTTCCTTATAGGACTGAATATTTACTTTTAGGAAAAAGAAAAAAAGTTTTTTTGCTAAACACTAGGATTAAAGTTTATTTTGTCTAGATTAGCTACTAAATTTTGATTATAGTAACTTAATTACAAGAACCTAGTTTGGTTAGAGCAATAGGTACTATAAATGCAAGTTATGAATTGCAAAGAAATGATGCTTGAATTTGAAAGTTAGAGTTTTGTATTTTCTATGACAGATTTCAACTTTGATCTTATGTATTTTGCTTGAGGACAAGCAAAAGTTCAAGTGTAGGGGAGTTGTTAAAATCGTAATATACACACTTTTCATTGATTAAAATGTGTTTAATCATTATTTATTTCATAAGAAATCATGAAGAATTGGTACTTATGTGTGTCTTTGTGATATTTTAGGTCATGAAGGACTTATTCAATCACATACAAGAAATGAAGAAAAATTTTGCGCAAAATTGGAGAAGAAATCAAAGCAACACAGGCCATCAACACAAATACACCGCCAACTTTCAATTAGTGCTGGCCAATTCAACATTTACATAACCGGCCTATTCAATAGATTTAAGAAGCCTGCAATTTTTCATCATACGGTGGAAAATCTAAGGTCAACACTGTCGGCATTGAGGTAGGTGTTGAGCATGCATAGAACCAAAAACATTAATGCTAGCAACAATAACACCGGCCTTCAAGACAGATCAGCAACAGCTTTCATTTTCTAATCTGAACACCGGCAAAGTTTTCACATACGTCGTCAACTTTAAGTCGGCATTACATGTTCATAGATGCAAAAACTTAAAGGCCGGCTACTAGAGTGTTTACACCGCCGGCATACAAGTCGGCAATGTCATGCCCCAAATGGTATCCTACACATGGCAGTTTGCCACATATAGTATTAAAGCTTAAGAATGACTTCTCAAAGTCATGTGAAAACTTCAATACCATATGTAAGGCATTTATCATAGAATGACTTCTCGAAGTCATGCGAAAACTTCAACACCATATGTAAGGCATCCATCATAGCAATAGGAGACTCTGGTAGGATGTGTAGTTCGAGATAGTAAATATAGCATACAATAAATCTAGATATATATCTAACTTCGACATTATAAGAATATGGTCTTTACCTCATCTTAGGGGCATTCCCCTAATAAATCTCTAAAGAATGAAATATCAACTTAGTCTTCCACATAAAGAAACAATACTATAACCAAAAGATTCTAAAGGAAATCCATTCTAAGATCTTCAAAAGGATTTCCCCCAAAAGCTTCCCAAAACATAATTCCACTCAGGCATATGAAGTCCTCGAGCAAAAGAGATATTGATCCTATGTCAATAAAAGTCTAATGGGGTGTAAGCTCAACTAGTTTAGTGAGAATATTCCTGGATTAATGTACTTGTATCAATAAATTCAAACAAGTTATTAAACAAGCATATGAAATACATCAAGCAAGTGAACAAGCAATACATATGATCAACCGGAAAATCATATATTTAAATGGATTTACCTCTCCATTCGGGGTTAGGTGTTTGGGGCTCTTTAAAACTTATCTTTGAAATCCAATTATGTAGTTTATTTCGAGCTCCTACTTGCCCATCCTGAAATAGTTCTTTCAAGCTCCTATTCGCCCATCTTTAAATAGTTCTTTCGGGCTCCTATTCACCCATCTTGCAGACTTATGGGTTCTCTCAAACCCCACTACTATACTCTTGTCCCATCGAGCATAATAGCTAATGAAATGAGTCTAACTATGTGATATGCATGAGTTAATTAATATAACTCATAATATGTGATTATGGTAATTTAAAGGCAATCATAGAATTCACAGACACTCTAGTATGATAATAATAAAACACAATTTAATTACCAACAATTTATGTCTCGATATGCTTAATATTCTTTCAACCAATATTATCATGCATAGTTCATTTTCATCTTTTCCTACTTCTAGTGCCTCTAGCTAAAAACACAAACAAGTACGTAAAGGGAGGAGATAAACTCACACGGTCATCCTTGCTACAATTCTTTACTCGTAATAGTCTTCCAAATACGGATCCTCCTAAGCTTCGTTACCTAAATGAAAGAAATACCTAGAATGAGTATTTCATGGAAGTTCTACTTGAACTTTTTAACTCTACTCTAGTATTTATGTTAAAATTCGGATAGGAGGAAATTCTAATTTAAAATAGGTCATAACTTACTCATTTTAACTCGAAATTTTGCATATTATATATCGTTTTCTACATACTCGAAAAAATATATCCATTTTTAAGGTTATTTTTTTGTCATAAAAAGCCATTTGTATTGCAAAACACCACGGTACAAAATAGCCACAAAATTCCCAGCTTTTAAAAATACAAGTTTTCCAACTTTCCTTCATCCAAAAACCCTTAAACAAATACATGGATATTAGTTGAGAAAAAAAATCCTTTGAACATATATATATATATATACATATTGTATGCATGATTTTTGTAGTGTTGTCTCAATATTAATTTTTCACAAAACAATTTGTCTTTAAGAGTTTTAAAAGATAAACTTTGAAAATTTTTTTTTTTTTAAATTGCTAAAAGAAAACTTAAAAATTCTTGGGTTGTTATAAGTGAGTGTTTTCCTATTATAATTTCATTTCCTAACTTTTTAAAGATAAATTAATTTCCAAAGATTTGGTCATTTAAGTTATCTACCAGTTTTATTTCTAGTGATTGAAAAATAGTGTTTTCAAAATTTTTCTTTAGTCATTGGTGTTGTCTAATATTTGGAGTTGTGTAAAATGTATGTTTTCCTCTCATTTTTATATTCTTCTACTTTTTTAGAAAATAAGTTTACCCTTTTAAAACTTCACTTTCTTGGCAAATTTTATTTCTCTAAAATAGTTAGTTGATTTTACTTTGATTTGAAATACTTGTTTTATTCTTAATATTTACCAAGTGGTGGCATGGTCTTTTTAGATAGGTTAATAAGAAAAGTTTTCATAATAAAGAATTATTAACATTAGAATTAGCAAAAATTTCATTTTAACTTTGAAAAGAGAATAATAATATTAAAAGTTAAGTCTTGTAAAATCTTACTTAGTAAGTGATTTTCAAAGTCTTTGATGAACCTATTTAAGTTTTATAAAAGATATGGTTAGGTTAAAATCTTAAGTTTAGAGCTAAAAATAATATTTTTATGGAATATTTGTTTCAATTTATAAAAGAAATGAATTTATGATTAGCTTGTCTAAGTTTTTTAAAAGAATTTTTTAAAAACAATACTTAGATCTTTAGTTGAAAAATCCTTTTTTAAGTGATAAGAAATTTAGTTTACTTTTCTTTATTAACGAAAGAACCCATTTTTATTTTTTATTAAGACAACAACATTTTAATCATGCATGAATATGATTATGTAGCAATAAAAAAGGATAAGAATAATACATAATAAGATAGAAAGAAATTATCACGCCCCAAAGGGTACCCTAAACGTGGCAGTCTGCCGTACATAATACTAAAGCTTAGGAATGACCCCCTCAGTCACGCGAAGGCTTCCATACTATGTACAAGGCATCTAACGCATAGAGGAGACACATCGGAGTAATACATTTTATATTGGTACAACTTGAGTAACAATGTAAAGGAAATACAATTCACTATACTTCAATTACAATCCATCAAAAGATTTCACTACATGAAACTATTACAAAGCAATTCACAAAACCTAGCTAATATCTTCAAGTATTCTTACTTTCTGTCGGAATCTCGAAGTCATATTCAACTCCAACCATCTCGGTCCCCAAGTAGTATTCTCCCGTCAACCTATTTATTCAAACATCTATTGAGGTATAAGTTACACTAGCTTAGTGAGAGTTCCCTTAATTTCGTACCATAACAAGTAAGTTATAAACCATCCATATGCTATGCATGAACAAACACATGAGCATACAACCATATGACTTTCTGGTAGTCATATGTGAATGGATTTACGCCCTCCATTCGGGGTTAGGGTGATCCATAAGTCATGTAACCATAATTTCAATCCTGAGTGGGGTGGTCTATAAGTCATGCCACCATAATCCCGATCTTGAGTGGGGTAGTCCATAAGTCATGCAACCATAATCCCGATATCTTTCTCTTAGATACAACATCTGTTGTTTTATGTGGTAGTTTCAAGTGCCTACCCTACTTCCGTTAACTTAAGCGATTTCGCATCCTTAATGTTAACATGGACCTCCATGCCTCCGCTAATATACTTTTTTCCCACCAAAGGTATACTTACTAATGCAATGTGACTCAATACGTGATATGCATGTACAGTTTATTCATATAATCGTGGCATTTTTATTATGTAGGTTAAGAGCGATCATAGAGAATTTCAGACAATTCAAGTTTATGTTAGCTCATACAATGATTTTACAATAAGTCTCGTCTCGATATACTTATCATTCATTCAACCAAGATTAGATCATAACTCATCACAATTTTATCTTTTCCTAATTCTAATGTAACTAGCTACAAGCACAAGCAAGGTAACAAAATGAAGGGAAAACTCACATGTCCAATGGACCCCGGTCTTTTAATCGTAATAGTCGGGTGGCAACGAATCCTCAAAAGCAAAGACACCTAAGGAAAGAAATACCCAAATGAGTATTTCAACTCAAAACTTATCCATTCTATCTCATACAAACTATCAAATTCGTAATTCTCGTCTTAAGCGGGAATTCCAACTTAAAATGGCCATAACTTGGTCATTTTAACTCGGAATTTAGCAAATTATATACCGATTTCTATCTACTTCAAAAGATCTATCTAATTCTAATATTATATATAAGTTTTAAAAACTTTTAAGGTTTGAAAAGATCTGATCAGTTCAGACCAGTAGCGAAATCCAATTTAGAAAATTGATTTTGTGAAAGTTCATGAAGTTTCTACTATCCAAAGCAAGTATACATGCAATATGAAGAAGTTACTATCATAAATGATATGTCATGAGATATATTCTTGATGATATTAAATAAAAGAAATTTTTAGAAAACTTTTTCTTTGTAAGACTTTAGGAAAAATCAACTTAGAAAGGTTAGTCTTGTATTCTTGACAATTCCTACTTGTTTTTAGAAAAATTCCTTGATAAAATTTGTTTATTCTTGTTAAAATTAAGTTTTCATTATGTATATTCCTTAAGGCTTTTTTTGCAATAAAAATTCCCATTTTACACTTTGTAAACATGTTTTTAATATGGTTCATTCCAAAATCCGAATTTTGTAAAAATATTTTTGGTGGTGATTCCTTTAAGTAAACTCATTTGATACTTAGAAACTTAAGGCTCAACCATACCTAGCCACTAAAGACTTCATTTCTTTAATAAAACTTCTATTTTGAGTTTGGAAAGTAAGTGTTTTCATGTAAACCTCGGTAATCTCAGTAGTTACGAAAACCTCGGGAGTTGAAAAGCGAAACCCTAATCCGGTTCAGTTTAAGTCTAGTGAGAGGAGCTTAGGAACCCTAAATCCAGCTTTCCTTCGGTTTCATAATAAAAGAAGTTCTATAAAGTAAATGAATATGAATTATCATTCTAAAGTATATTTTAGACCTTTGAAAGTTTTAAATTCGGGAATTTTTCAATTTCGGGCCTTCCCGACCTCGGGACCACGAACTTAGAAAAATGTTCCGGAATATTCATTAGAACCGTAATTTTATAAGGATTCCAAAAATATTAATTTTATAATTTTCCGGGCTATAAAAATTACAGTTATAGCCTTTTCCCGTGTTTTTGTTACAACCGGTAAAGTAGATGTCTTGTCTACTATTCACAAGTACAACCTACACTACACACTACCCATACCCTATTCTTACATCCTTACAACTACTCATTTCAATTTTCATTTCCAAGAATTTTTGTTTCCTATCTAATTATTACATTAATTACATAAAATACAAATTATCAAATTTCAAACACACACACACCCCCCTCACCCCTCCACCCCCCCCCCCCCCCCCCCCCCCCCCCCTATTTTTTCCCTCTCATTTGTTTTATTTTACTCAATTTTATTCATCTAAAACCCTAATGCATGTAATATATAAGCTTCTTTTTCTCTCTCTCTCTCTCTTCATTTCACTTGTTCCAATTTTTACAAAAGTAAAAACCTCTCATTCTCCCCACCCCAACCCTCCCCCCCCCCCCCCCCCCCCCCCCCCCCCCCCCCCCCCTCTTACACTCACACACACAACTCATTTCCTCTTCATTTCCACCTCTAATCTCCATTGGTATGTTGATTCAAGCCTTATTCCTCCCAAATCTTGTAATGGCAAAGCTATTCTTGTGTGTTTTTCCATTTAATCCCAATGATCAAATGCTAGGGACATGAAAACACATGTACAAGAATAATAAGCCATCACAAGAAGTGGATCTAGAGTTTAGATGAGTTTTGTTGAAGATAGTGTTGTGTTCATGCATGTAAAGTAGGGATCATGCATAGATATTCATGTTCATGCCATGAAACTCATGAATCATGCATGATATTTAGTAGATCTAGTGTTTAAGCAATCACATCTTCATCTACATTTATGTTCATATGGTTATTTTAATTTTCATGCATGGATGATCATAAAAATGTAGCCTTGCCTATGTATAGATATGTTAGATGGTAGATCATCATGTATAGAAGACAAGGAACTTGAAAAAGAAAATATTTTGTTGGAAAAGCTTAGTTGAAAATTCGGATGGATTTAGAACCCTACCTTAAAGACCACCAAAACCACTTTAAAACTCATGTTTTTCATAAAAATCGGAAGGTATATGTAATAAATGCCCTTAAGGAATGATTTTCATAAGTTTAGATGAGTTTAGGCATGATAAAAATGTAAAAAAAGTGGTGGAGTTAGAATGAAAAATATTGATATATGGATTAATAGTCAAATTCATAATTTAGAATCATGCCTATATGAACACCTAGTATTTAAGTTTAAATTGGATGTTTTATGAGTTAAATGAGGTCTTTAGATAATAGATATAATGAAGCTTCAATTTTTGATGCATTAACAAGTTTTCTCCCAAAGAAATTGCAAGAAAAGGAAATTTACAAAATTCGGATTTTTGTGAGTAGCTTGTTTAGAAACATAGTTACCCAATGAAAAATGGGGATTTTTATGCATAAATGAAGGCCATAATAAGTATAGATATTGGGAACTTATTTTTAGTTGGATAACAAGCGAATTTCAAGAAGAAAATTATGAAAACCCTAAGGAATGTAAGGTTGAAAATAATAGCTTTTTATAAGTAGTCATTAAGGAAATTCTTAATAATTAAGAGATCATAAGAGTCCATCCTCAAAGATCATCAAGACCATGCATATATATTGAGTTCATTACATGATATTCATATTAGGAATTCATTCATGTACCATCTATACATGAATCATCAACTAGGAACATTTTTATCAAATGCAAAACAAATTTTCGGAATTGGAGCATTTACGGAACAGATCTGATCCTACTGTTCCGTGACCTTCTGTTTTCAAAACTTGAAAATAATATTAGAAATAGATAGATCTTTCAAATTAGGTAGAGATCGATATAAAATTTGCGAAATTCCGAGCTAAAATGACCAAGTTATGGCCATTTTAAGTTAGAACTTCCGCAAATAGCACGAATTCCGAATTCATCTAGTTTAGATGCATAGCTTGGAATAATTAAATGATGAGATTCTTATTAGGATTATTCTTATTTGGTAGGTGATCCCGAGCAAGACGATACCTTCCCACCCGATTACTATTACTGAAAGACCGGCGAACCATGATCGAGTGAGTACTACTTCCACTCTCAATTAATGTTTGTGATTGTATTGTTAGTGGCACTAATGGTGTAGGCAAAGATAAAAATGGAAATGTATGATGGGGTATATGGGAATTATGTATTTTCTGCTGTTGATGTGCGAAATGGAACTTAAGAAATATCGAAACCGGGTGTTAAGCTATTGATTGATTAGCTAGCATTTTATATGGATTGTCTGCGGATAATTGTCACGCCCCGAAGGGTACCCTAAACGTGGCAGTCCGCCGTACACAATATTAAAGCCCAAGAATGATCACCTTAGTCACGCGAAGGCTTCCATACTATGTACAAGGCGTCTAACACATAAAGGAGGCACATCAGAATGATACATTTTATGTTGATACAATTGAGTAACAATGTAAAGGAAATGCAATCCACTATACTTTTTATGCAAACCACTATACTTCATATACGAATCACTATACTTCATAATACATAAACTATTACAAGAAAAATCATAAAACTAGCAGATAACTTCAAACATTCGCATTCTTTGCCAAGATCCCGGAGTCATTCCCGGCTCCAATCAATTCAGTCCCCACTTTGCATTCTTGAGATAACCTGTTCATTTAAACAACTTTAGGGGTATAAGCTACACTAGCTTAGTGAGAATTCCCTTAATTCCGTACCATAACAAACAAGTTATAATCATTCATATGCTATGCATGAACAAACACGTGAGCAAGCAATTATGCATGGGTATCCGGAACCCACACACAGAACGGATTTACGCCCTCCGTATCTTGGGTTAGGAATGGTATTGAGTCTACACGACCGCATCTAGTCCCCAAGCCCTCGGCTCTTAGCACTCGACTCGGCTAGGCTCATCCAAGAATGCATCCACATGCGCCTTAGTACCCCTGAATGAGCTCTGGCACCGGGTTCGTTATCCAAACGAATCATCCACGGACCATACCGATCGACTGCGTAGGAGTAGCATGCTACCAAATGCAATATGTCCAATGCGATGCATGACCAATTTAATTTTTGCTTAGGTCACAAATATTTATACATTCTTTAGAGTGACCAACCAATATCACACATATAACAGAAATAATATGAACGGTGCAGTTATTCAATCAAATCGTGGTTTCGATATGCTTTAGTATTCTTTGGCATACATTCATCACAGTCTCATCATATCTCCCATCCCCATTCATATCGATTTTTATCTTGTTCCTATAATTCTAATGCAACTAACTACAAGCACAATCAAGGTAACAAAGCAAGGAGAAAACTCACTCGGCCATTGGATCTCCGGTCTTCTAGTAATAATAATTCGATGGCAGGGAATCGTCGATCTCGGGATCTCCTAAAAAGGAAGAAATACTCTAATAAGTATTTCAACTCAAACTAATCTAAACGATCTTATACGAATTATCAAATTCGTAATTCTCGTCCTAAGCGGGAATTCCAACTTAAAACGGCCATAACTTGGTCATTTTAACTCGGAATCTCGCAAATTATATATCGATTTCTATCTACTTCGAAAGATCTATCTATTTCTAATATTATATTTAAGTTTTGAAAACATTGAAGCTTCGAAAAGGTTAGATCAGATTAGGGCAGCAACAATTTCAATTTCCGAAAAATAGTTTTGTAAGAGTTTGTAATGTTCCTACTATAGAAATTGGCTATACATGCAATATGAATGATTTCCTAACATGAATGACATGAGATGAGCTTAATGTATGTATGGTCTTGATGATTCTTGCTAAAAGAAAATTTCATAACTCCTTATATTACAAGACTTCAAGGATAACTACTTTTAAGAATACTAGTTTCCTAACTTTGATTATTTCCATTTGTTTTGGATTTATTACTTAAGAAAATATAATTATTTTTGTTAAAATTGAGTCTTCATTATATATTACTTATGACCTTCATTTCTACATAAAAATTTTCATTTTACACTTTGTAAATATGTTTTCCAATATGATTTACTCAAAAATCCGAATTTTAGAAAATCCACTTTTTGAATGATTCATTTGGGAAAACTTGTTTAAAACATTAAAATTTAAGGCTTTACTATATCAATTACCTAAGGACTTCATTTAACACATAAAACTTGCAATTTGAGCTCAAATACTAAGTGATTACTTATGCATCATCTCAAATTACGAATTTGACAATTGATCACTAACTCAAAATTTTTCATTTTAATTCCATTACTTGTTTAACACCTTACTCATGCCTAAACTCATTTTAACTTGTAAAAATCATTGCTTAATGATATCTATTACCTATATACTTCATTTTTCACATAAAACATGAGTTTTGGAGTTGATACATGGGTTCTAAAAATTGGTCTTAGTTGGGATCCGAATTTACAAAATTCATTTTTGGTTATATCTTTTGATAAAATCTATCTAAGCTCATGAAAATCCATTCCTTACATATCATATCTTATGAGCCTTTCATTTCTTAAATAAAAACTTCATTTTTGAGTTGGAAAACATGTTTTTAAAATAGGCCTTGGCCAAAATCCGAAAATAGAATTTTTATTTTGAAAATAACTTTTGGAAATCACTTTTGATTCTTGTAAAAAGAAGTCTTGATGATATACATATATTAAGCCTTCATTTTCTTAAGTAAAATTTACATTTTGACACTTGGAAAGTGGTTTTTAAATGGGGGTCTTGCCAAAATACGAATTCCACAATTTTGTTTGAGTTCATAACTAAGATCTATACTTTATATGAACATAAACATAAAACAAATGCATGGTAATAAGCTATAAACATCATGGATCTAAACTTCATTTATCAAAATCTTTCATTTATGGTATCTATACCCTAAGCCCTTCATTTTAAATGAAAAAATACATTTTGAAGTTGAAAAACCACTTTTCTAAATATGGTTCCATTTTCATCCGAATTTTCAAAATTGATTTTTGTTGAAAACAAAATAGATCTTGGGTTTCCTACAACTTTCCTACCATCATCAAGCTATAGCAAGTTGTTCATGAACATAAACAAAGATCTAATGCATCTATGAACTCAAAACTTTAGATCTAGTTTTCTAAACTAGTTTTACATGCATGAATCACTAAGATAGACATGTGGATGCTAGATCTATGCATAAATCATAAGGAATAACAAAAATAACAACTTAAATACAAGATCTATGGCATAAACAAAAATCAAAGCTATAAAAAGTTAGATCTACAATATATATCAACTTTAAACAAGAAAATAATTGAAATACAAGATAATAAAAGTAGAGAAAAGGAGAGTTTCATTTTTGGCATCATCATCCTAAGCTTTTAAGCTTATGGAAGGTCATTTGATGCATGAAACCTTCATTACACTTTACCTATATCACCTATGGAGGCTTTGAGATGAAGATTTGCTTAGAAATCTTCAAGAAATGTGGGGAAGCTAATGGAAGAGATAGGGGCAGCATGTGTTCTTGAGGAAACAAGAACAATATGAAGAAGAAAAGAGAGGAAAATGAGAGAGAAAAGCTAAAGAATGAAAGAGGGAAAGTGAGTAAATGAAGAGAGAGAGAAAATGAGTGTTTTAATTGAATAAATGAGAGAAAAAAATAAAACAAGGGCAGCCAAGAGGGAGCCATGCTGCACGTGAATGAGGAGAGAGAGAGTGAATTTTGTTGAAATTTGACTCAAATTTGAATTGTATAATTAATGTGTAATGTAACTTTTTGAAGAAGGATTGAAATATAATTAATTTTGTCAAAATAGGAGTAAATAAAGGACATGGCAGCCATAAAGAGGGTCAAAAATCTGCCATCAATTGTGGGATAATGTGTAGAAAGATTGAAGTGAAAAAAGTGATATGTGTAAGGTGTACTTGAAGGTATGGGTTGTAAAAGTACTTTATTAATAAAATAAATTAAAATAAAATAAAATTAGAAAATTTATTCCAAATATTTGTAGCAGATTTTTCATATTTAAAATTAAATAATTATTTGAATTATTTTAGTAATTTAACAAATATGTTACCGGTATGATCAAAATACGCGATTATGGGCTATAAATGATATTTTTATAACCCGAAAAATTCTAAAAAATTATTTTATGAAAATAAAAATATTTTTAAAATATTTTTCAATTATTAAATTAATTTATTTTATTTTTAGTATCGAGTCTTAAACAGAATCTGATCCCGTAAAGACCCGAACGAACTAAATTTTAGAAAAACAAAATTTTCTATAACATATAAAATATTTATCTAAAAATATAAGACTTTATAAGAATAATAAAATTTTGTAATGAAATAAAAATGAATAGTGCAAATGACTAATCAATTACCGGTAATAATGGAAATACGATAAAAATGTTATAATTGTAACTTTTATAACCCGAAAAATTTCATAACTGATATATTTAGAATTCTTATGAAATTACGAGTCTAACGGTACTAGTGGTATGTTTTTGCTATCTCGAGCCCCGGGACACGCTTTTCGAAGTCTGTATCCGAACGGGTTCGAAATAGGTCAAAAATTTATCAATCTGATATTTTTAAACAAACTTATATAACTATTACCTATTCTATATATTTAAACTACATCTCGGCCTCTAGGGTTAGGGGCACTAGATTGCCGGACTTACACTATTGTATTCCGGTTAGGATTTCCGGGTGATTTTCCAGTTTAGACCTTTGCCAATTTGGAAACTGATATTGATGTTCATACAACATATTTAATTTGAGAAGTTTATTTTAAATTTTATTTTTTGTAAGTATTTATTATCTTTTAATGTTTTTTGGAATTCTTGAATTGCGCTTCATTTCCGAATGTTAATCGTTATTTGCTTTTTAATAATTCGTTTTTGGGATCTATATTACCCGACTTTATGAACCGGAGTCACGTATGGAATTTGTCGTATGTAGTGGCTTTGGAATTGTAGTATGTTGAGTTCTTACTTTGTTTTTGGGAATTCTTATTTTTCCCAAGATTCGGAAATTTTTCGAATTCGTTCGTGATTTAAGACTAGTTGTAATTCGGTTTTAATTTGAAGTGATTTTCAGGGTTTATTTTCGAAGTTCATCTTAAAATTATTTATTGAAATTTTCTGGGGCTTACAATAGGTGCAAATGGGATTGCTGTTGATGAAGAGAAGGTGAAGGCAATCAGGGAGTGGCCAACACCAAGGAATGCAAGTGAGGTCAGAAGTTTTCATGGATTAGCAAGCTTTTATAGGAGATTTGTTAGGGACTTTAGTTCTATAGCTGCTCCTCTAAATGATCTTGTTAAGAAGAATGCTGAGTTTAAATGGACTTGAAGTGCACAAGAACGCTTTTAATGCTTTGAAAGGTAAGTTGACTAATGCACCATTACTTATTCTACCTAATTTTGAGAAAGTTTTTGAGATTGAATGTGATGCTTCTGGGAAAGGTATTGGTGGTGTTTTGATGCAAGATTCCAAACCAATCACTTACTTTAGCGAAAAACTCAGTGGTGCTGCATTAAACTACCCGATCTATGATAAGGAGCTTTATGCTTTAGTGAGGACCTTGCAGACTTGGCAACATTATCTATGGCCCAAGGAGTTCATCATTCATTCAGATCATGAGAGCCTGAAGTTTTTGAAAACTTAAGGTAAGTTAAACAAGAGACATGCAAAGTGGCTGGAGTTCATTGAAACATTCCCTTACGTGATTACATACAAGCAAGGGAAAGAGAATGTGGTAGCTGATGCACTTTCTCGAAGGTATTCACTCTTGACTTCTCTACATACTAAGTTGCTTGGGTTTGAACTCATTAAAGGATTGTATGAGACTAATGTTAATTTCAGTCAAATTTAGGCTGCTTGTGCTGAATCTGGTTATGCTGATTACTTTAGGCATGATGGTTGTTTGTTCATGAAAGATAAATTGTGTGTGCCTAAGAGTTCTGTGCGTGAGTTACTTGTTAGAGAAACGCATGGGGTGGGCTAATGGGACACTTTGGTGTTAAAAACTTTAGTTGTATTGCATGAGCATTTCTATTGGCCTAAAATGAAACATGATGTCCAAGCTGTTTGTGACAAGTGCATTGCATGTAGACAGGCTAAATCCAAAGTAATGCCTCATGGAGAGTATACCCCATTACCTGTGCCTAATCAACCCTGGACTAATATTTCTATGGATTTTGTGTTAGGGTTACCACGATCTCAGAGTGGTAAAGATAGCATATTTGTTGTTGTTGATAGATTTAGTAAGATGACTCATTTCATTTCCTGTTCTAAAACTAATGATGCACAACATATTGCTGATTTGTTCTTTAAGGATATTGTGCGTTTGCATGGCTTGCCTAGATCCATTGTGAGTGATAGAGATGTGAAATTCTTTAGTCATTTCTGGCGTACCTTGTAGAATAAGTTGGGACTAAATTGTTGTTTTCCACTGTTGCACATCCTCAGACAGATGGTCAGATGGAAGTAGTCAATAGGACTTTTTCAACTTTGTTGCGTGCTGTGATTCATAAGAACTTCAAACAATGGAAAAATGTCTGCCACATGTTGAGTTTGCATACAATAGGACTGTGTATTCCACTACATCTTATTCTCCATTTGAGATTGTGTATGGTTTTAACCCATTGACTCCATTGGATATTTTACCTTTGCCTGCTAATGAATGTTTTGATCTTGATGGAAAGAGAAAAGGAGAGTTTGTTAGGGAGTTACATGCCAAGGTTCAGGCTAACATTGAGAAAAAGAATGAGCACTATGCTCGCCAAGCTAATAAGGGTCGTGTGAAGATTGTCTTCCAACCGAGAGATTGGGTGGGTGCATTTGAGGAAGGAGAGGTTTGTTGCTCAAAGAAAGTCTAAGTTACACCTAAGGGGAGATGGACCGTTTCAAGTGTTGAGTGCATCAATGACAACGCTTACAAGATCGACTTATCAAGTCATTATAGTAATATAAGCGCTACTTTTAATGTTTCTAATCTCTCTTTGTATGATGCAGGTGATTTGAGGACGAATCTTTTCGAGGAAGGAGGGAATGATGAGGATCATCTAGCATCGAGAATTCAAGAGCCAAAGTCCAATGATCCACTTCATGGCATTGGAGGACCAATGACAAGAGCTAAAGCTAAACGAATAAAAGAAGCTTTACACGGTCTAGTGATGGAAGTGATGGAGTTGCAAGAAAAGGAGTCAAACTCCACCAAAGAAGAACCAACATTAATTCACATTATTCAAGCTTCCAAAGAGATGGTCAAAGGCATGGAGAACCCCGAGATGAAAGTTACATTGAATGCTGAAGACTTCAAGAAGTGTGATAAAGCTTCTTGGACCGATTATTAATATTTAGATTTTTCCAACGTGAATGCTAAAGACTTCAAGAAGTGTGATAAAGCTTCTTGGATCGGTTATTAATATTTGGACTCTTCTAATGCAACTTTTAGTCTCCAGCAATGTTTTTAAGTTGTTTTATGCCGGGTTTATTATTTGTTTCGTAAATTGTTTTATGTCAACATTTTGGGTCTTTTCCCATGTGTCTTTTAGTCTTTTTCTTTTATTATATATAGACATATAAGGTTGTAAACAGGAGAATATCATTGAATGAAAAACAGAATTTTGAGAGCACTCTCTCTTTTGTTCTTTACAAAAGAACTCCTATTTTGATTTCTTCAATCTAAGCGCTTGGGGAAATCATCTTGATAACTTAGGTTTCAATCAACAAGTGCGGTTAGGGTCTAGTTCCAAATCCAATCTTGTTCAAGACGATCTTTGTGGTTTCAATTTCAAATTACGATTGTCGGGTTCTAGGTTTAAAATACCTAAGGTTCGCATTAGTCACTATGTACTGTATAGGGCTTTTCCAGGTTTGGCGAAACCATGATTGGTGCCGAAACTAGCCGTTGCTTGAGCTCTTGAAAACTTTGGTCTCTTTTGTCTGTCAATGCAAACTTTTCATTCTTTTAGGTTAGTTGAGTCATTGGCTAAGCTATTTTGGAAAAATCCTTCATGAATTTCCAGTAATAACCAGCTAAACCCAAGAAACTCCTTACTTCCATTACAATCCTTGGCTGTTTCTAAGTTACTACCACTTTAATCTTTTCTGGATCTACAGATATTCTTTCCCTTGATACCACATGACCTAAGAAAGAAATCCGATCAAGCCAAAAATTGCACTTTGACAATTTGGCATATAACTTATGCTCCTTCAATATTTGTAATGCCACTCACAAGTGCTCCTTATGTTGCTCATGTGTCTTTGAGTAGATAAGGATATCATTGATAAACACAATAACACACTTGTCCAGCAAAGGCTTGTACACTCGATTCATTAAATCCATAAAAGTAGCTGGTGCATTTGTTAATCTAAAAGGCGTCACCAAAAATTCGTAGTATCCATATATTGTCCGAAATGCCATCTTTGACACGTCTTCGGGTTTAATCCTTAGCTGGTGATATCCTGAATGCAAGTCAATGTATGAGAACACTCTTGCTCCTTGCAATTGATCGAAGAGATCATCAATCCATGGCAACATATATTTATTCTTGTTGGTGGCCTTATTGAGTTCTTGATAATCAATACAGAGCCTTATAGATCCGTCCTTCTTCTTAACAAGAAACACCGAAGCATCCTAAGGTGAGACACTTAATCTAATAAGACCTTGGTCTAGCAACATTTGTAGCTGCTTCTTTAGTTCTTTGAGCTCAATGGGTGCGATACGATACGGTGCCTTTAATATTGGCTCCATGTTTTCCATCAACTCGATCTCAAATCGATTTTTTCTCTTTAGTAGCAATCTAGGCAACTCCTCCAGAAAAACATCCGGGAACTCTTGACAATATGAATGCTCTCCAAATTAGGCTCTTCTTCTCCACTTCCGTGTTACCATCATAACTACCAACTCCTTCTTCCACTTCCTCTATCAACTCAAATGAGTATAATTCCTTTCCTCTCGAGATCATATACTCTCCAACAAATATTGCTCTTTCTCCTCCTTGTTTCGAAAATTCCATGCGCTTATTCTGACAATCAATCTTAGCCTTGGTAAGAGACAACCAACTCATACCTAAGATCACTTCATACTTAGTCATTTCCATCACTATGAAATCACAGGTGGAAAGACGTCCTTGTATCGTCAACGGACAATTCTTTAACATCTCTCTTTTCATCACAACACTTCTGGTAGGGGTTTTTATCTTAAAACAAGAGGTGGTTGTGGTTATAGGTAATCTAACTTCCTTAGCCAAGCTAGGCGTGATAAAGGAATGAGTTGCTCCATAATCAAAAAGGGCATAAGAATTTTTTATGGGCTACTTGTATGTTTCCTGCATTTTTAACACGGGGGGATTACTAAGCTCCTATTACATAATCATACTTTTTTATATATCTACAATTTATATACATATATGTCATCTCTTATGTCGCATGAAAGAAAGAAACAAAACAACTCAAGGTTTAAGTCTAATTTATGACCAGGTCACAACTGAAGTCCTATTCCTCCTCAAGGGTTGCTAACTCCACTCCTTCCTCATCTATCTCCTTGCATAGCCATTGTTTTTCCATATTATAAATACGGAATCCGAGCATCGATGATCCAGCTTGATCCCGTTCCCGCTTCCATTTCCAGACCTCGCTGGGGTAGATCCCTCAGATGATCTAGCTAGGGCATTCTTCCTTTGAAGGCATTCACTGACAAAATGCCCAACTAGCTTGCAAACATAGCAAGTATTTGTTGCTTTCTTTGGGTACTCGGGCATCTTGTGATTCAAGTCTCCACAGAAATAACACTTTTCTTGCAATTGAGGGCATGTCTTTGGATAGTGCATCCCTTTGCACTTCCAATAGTTAATGGGTTTTAATGTGAACTTCCCACTATTATCATTACTTTTGAAGCTGCCAAAAGGTCGGAACCTTTTCCAGTAGGTGTGCAGAGCTCGCGCCCTCATGAAACCTTCTTCCAAAGATAGGTGCTTTCTTTTCTATAGTTATTGTCTTTCTTTTCTTAGCTCCTTCCACAATCCGAGCTCTCTGAGCTAGTTCTCTAAATGATCTTATATCAAACTCCTCCAACTTGACACATAACTCCTCATTCAATCCACTTAGGAAAACTTGCCTCTTGAGTTCTTCACTGTACTTATAAGAATCTGGTGCATACTACAGCAACTGACTGAACTCAATTTCATACTACTCCACGATCCTTCCTCTTTAAGCAATATGTAGGAAATCAGCACTATACTAAACTCTCAGATTTCCGAGGAAATAGTTCTCTAAGAACTCTTGACGAAACATCTCCCATGTCATGGGTGGCATTAACTCGCGTCTCTTAGACTCCCACTAAACTCAGGCATTGAGATGAAGCATATAAGTGCCAAAGGTGATCCTTAAATGATGGGACACTTTGTAGGCATCCAGTGACCTCTCAATCTTGGCTAGCCAGTCTTCAGCTTCATTTGGCTTTCCGAAAGCTCTATCAAAATACCGATTAATCTTGATGAATTCGGGTAAAGAGTTTCGGTATGGCCTGAGTGATGCGGTGGCGAAAAAGGCACTGTTTCAAATTGTGCACTTCCCGAGGCTGGTACTTCCATTGAAGCTTCGGGTGTGGGTTGCGGTGGAGGTAGCGCAAGTGCTTGCACATTTTGCCTCAAAGCCTTCAACGCTTGTGCTAGCTGTTCAAGTGTAACTTGCAAATTTACTTATGGGTCGGTAGCAGGTGGATTTTAGGGAGGTGCAACGGGTTGATTTGCTTCTTCCTCAAGATGATCGAGGCACTTTGCTCTTGACGCCTTCTCCCTCTTCTTCGGTTGTTTAGATTTTATTTTTAATGAGCTTATAATCTTTTCAATAGGTTTATTAAGTTTTTAAATGGATATAATGGAAATTACGAAATTTTATCGCATATGATCATAATCTTGAAATGAAAATTCATGAAATAGATAAGGAAATTTGAACAAGATTAAAATTCACATAAAACATCTTCATTGAAATAGGAAATGGTATAAGACCCTTACATAAAGGAAATCAAAACATAACATCATACAACAATAACATTACAAACAATACCTTTCCTCAAAGCATGAAATTTAATCTACCCGACCTACAATTCTAGGTCTTTTTACAAAATTTCTATTGGACTATGTGAGTAAACTCGGGTCTAAGTCTTGACTTCCTTCCTTCCTCTTTCCTTCTTCATCCTTCTTTCCTTCTTTTTTCCAAATTTCATGGGGATAGTGCATCACCCGGATTTCTACTCAACGAGCCTCTTGGCCTTTTGCTTATAAAATTGCACAAGTATTGGTGTACCGTCATCCTTCTTTTTCCCATTACTTCCTTTATCCTTTCAGATAGATCGAAAATCACATTTTCTCTAAGTATTCCATCATTCTCAGAGAACAACATCTGATCGAGTCAAGAATCTCCTTCTATGGCAAGATGTGGGGTTAGCTCTCAAGATACACTTCGACGACCAAGGGAATACTCACTTTACTCATAAGTGTTCCTCCATAAGCGAGGATCCAAGGTGTCATTATCGGGTTCACCCTTCATAACTGGGGAATTGGATGGTGCAGCGTCAACTTCCATTGCCGGGGTAGTCTCTTGGTTCATCGCTGCCAGCTAGGCTTGTCGCTCCTCGTATCGTCGTATATTTCCATGCTAGTCATTCTCCTCTTCGGTCCACCACTAATCCTCCTATGGTATTGTAGGTTCATTCTCGACAGGTGTTTCTTCCGGGTCTTCCTCCAGATCTTCTTCGAGGTCCTCTTTGGGGACTTCTTCTTCCTCTTCAACTTCTTTTACTTCCTCCTCGGGTTCTCCTTCCTCGGCTTCACCCTATCCAACATCCACTAGAACTTCATCATCTTCAAGTTGAAGTCCCGTTAGTGATAGCAGTTGAGGTGCTTCCTCACCAAGTGGTTTGAGCATATTCTGGTACACACCGTGCCAATAGAAGGCTCCTTCATAATCAGCCTTACACCATTCACTTCCGACCACTTCTTTTTCCTTAGGGGGCAATATCTTACCGTCTCTACAATCTTTGCTCATTCGGTATATTTCAATCCCTTCTTCCATAGAACAAACATCTCCTTCAATGATTTGGGTCTTCCTGCTAAAGCAAATTCTTCACAAAGGAATCTAAGTCTTAGCCGATAGTTGACAAGGGTCTCATTTACTTCTTTTCAAAATTTCTGAGCCTCCAAGGGGGCTTCTCCTAGAGACATCTATTCATAAAAGAAAGGGAGTCAAAAAACTTATTCTACCCATGCTAAAGCTATCTAAGTCTTTCTTATTTCTATTCTACTAATTTTCTTCTTAAGTCCATTTCTATTGCTATGATCTAAAATTCTTAACCATGCTCTGATATAAACTTAAACGGTCACGCCCCAAAGGATACTCGATAGTCCATCATACTCAATATTAAAGTTTAAGTATGATAACCTTAGTCATCCCATAAACTTTGATACCAAGTGTAAGGCGTACATTCACAATCATAGAGGACCATGTCACGCCCCAAAGGGTCCCCTAAATGTAGTAGTCCGCCGTACACAATGTTAAAGTTTAGGATTGACCACCTCAGTCACACGAAGGCTTTCATACTATGTACAAGGTATCTAACACGGAGACACATCGGAGTAATACATTTTATATTGATACAACTTGAGTAACAATGTAAAGAAAATACAATTCACTATACTACAATTACAATTCATCAAAAGATTTTACTACATAAAACTATTACAAGGCAATTTACAAAACCTAGCTAATATCTTTAAGTATTCTTACTTCCTGCCGGAATCCCGAAGTCATATTCGGCTCCAACCTTCATGGTCCCTAGGTAGCATTTTTTAGTTAACCTGTTTAATCAAACATCTATTGGGGTATAAGTTACACTAGCTTAATGAGAGTTCCCTTAGTTTCAAACCATAACAAGCAAGTTATAAATCATCCATATACTATGTATGAACAAACACATAAGTAGACAATTATGTATGGATAACTGGAACCTGTACTATAAGCTCTGGAAAATTTCAGTAAATAATTCCAAAATAAACATTTAAAATAAACTTTGAAAATGACTCCCAATTAAAACCGAGCTTCAACTAACCTGAAATCTAAAACAAGTCTAGAAATTTCTTAATCCGAAACAAAGAGAAAATTCTTAAAAGTAACATAAGAACTTAATAGTCCCCAAATCCAAAGCCACTACGTGTAACGACTCTATGCTTAACCCTAACTTATAAAATCGGGTAATATAGAACCTAAAAACAATTTATTAAACAATAAGTAACGATAAACCTTCAGATATAAAACCTGATTTAAGAATTCCGAAAACGTTAAGAGATATAAAATACCTACAAAAATAAAATAATGAATGAATACTCTCAAATTAAATACGTGGTACAAATATAAAACATCAGTTTTCAAGTTGGCAACGTTCTAAACCGAGAAGTGAACCAGAAAACCGAAGCCAATAATTTCCGGGAAACCCTAGTAGGATAAACCCGGCAATCCCGTAATCCTACACCAAGGGGTCGGAATATGAGCAAAGAGTATAGTTTAGGTTGTAATAATTCTGGAATGCTTTAAAATATAAGATTAGCGAGTTTTCTATCTATTTCAAACCCGGTCGGGTACAGACTTCAAAAAGTGTGCCCCGAGTTTTCGAAACATTAGATATATGATATTAGTACCATTAGGCTCGTAAATTCATAAGGATTTCAAGTGCCCCAGTTGTACTAATTTTGGATTGCTTGTGAACCCAGTTTTTCTAATAACCAGGTAAACTCCGTAAATCAGAAACCAAAACCCTAAATAAGGTTAATGCAAGCAACCTAGGAACCCTAGGTTCGGCTTTTCTTCTACTTCTATATACAAGAACCCCTATAGAATAATTTAATGTGGATTATTGTTTTATGGTATATTTCAAACCTTAGAAAGTTTTAATTTCGGAAAATTTTCTATTCCGGACCTTCTCGAGCTCAATTACAAAAAAACTAGCCCCGGGACTAGAAACTCAAAAAAATATTCTGGAATACTCCTTAGAACCGAAATTTTATAAGATTTCAAAAATACAAATTTGTAATTTTTCGGCTATAAAAATTACAGTTATAACCTTTTTCTCGTATTTTCTTTACTACCGGTAAAGTAGATGTCTAGTCTACTATTTACCACTATTCACAAGTACAACCTACACTACACACTACCCATGCCCTATTCTTTATCCTTACAACTACTCATTATATTTTCTTTTCTAAGAAAGTTTTGTTTCCTACTAAATTATTACTTTTATTACATTTTATTACTTAAATTACAAATTAAATCAAATTCAACTCACTCCCTCTCTCTTCTCTATTGTGGCCGGCGCACCCCCTCCCCCCCTTTGTTCTCCATCTATTTGTTTTATTTTACTTCTTTTAATACAAATAAACTCTAATTCACTTAATATATAAACTCATTTTCACTCTCTCTCTTCATTTTTACTCTTCCAAAAATTTTGAAAAGTGAAAAACTCTCTCTTCTTTCCCTCATGTTGCCGTGAACTCCCCTCCACACACATACACATTCACAAGTTCATTTCTTCTCCAAATCTTCCTTTAGGTGATGATTTCAAGCTTTATCTCTACTTAATCTTGTAATGGCAAGAGTATTCTTGTGTGTTTTCACTTTAAATCCCAATGAGCAAATGCTAGGGATAAGAAAACACTAATACATGAATATCAAGCCATCACAAGAGTAGATCTTGTATTTAATGAGTTTTTGTTGAAGTATCATTTTGTTCATGCATATAAAAGTAGAGATCTGGCATGGAAAATATATGTTCATGTCTTTAAACTCATTTTCATGCACTATAAGTAGTAGATCTAGCATTTAGACACTCATATTTTTCTTGACATTCATTTTCATATGAATATTTTGTGTTTTCATGCATTAATGTCCCTAAAAGCTTAGTCTTATATATATAAATGTGATAGTTGGTAGATCTTTATGAAGATAAGACAAGGAACTTGAAAAGAAAAGTTTTTTGTTAGAAATGTTCAAGGAAAAATTCGTATGATTTGTAAGACCTATTTTAAAAACCCTTGAAACCACTTTGAAACCCATATCTTACATGAAAAATGAAGTGTATAAGTAATAGCTATCACTAAGTAATGATTTTTATAAGTTGGAATGAGTTTAGATATGAGTAATGTGTAAAACAAGTAGTGGAACTAAGATGGAAAATTTTGAGTTAGTGTTCAATTTGTTAAATTCGTAACTTGGGATGATGCCTATGTAAACACCTAGTATTCAAGCTCAAATTGCATGTTTTATGTGTTAAATGAAGTCCTTAGGTAATAGATATAGTAAAGCTTTAAATTTTGATGCATTAAACAAGTTTTCTCAAAGGAAACATGTAAGAAAGGAATTTTTCCAAAATTCAGATTTTTGTGAAAAGCCTATCTAAAAACATACTTGCAAAGTGAAAAAGGTAAGTTTTTATGTGGAAATGAGGGTCTTGGATAATATAGATGATGAAGACTCATTTTCATTTAGATAACAAGGAAATTTAAAGAAGGAAATCCCGAAATACTAATGAGATACCAAACTTGGAAAATTAGATTTTCAAGAAGTAGTTTTGTTGGAGTCTTGTGAGATGTAGGAAATTTAAAAAAAATTCTCATTACCAAAAATCATCAAGATCATGCATATATTGAACTAATCACATGTCATTCATGTTAGGAACTCACTCGTATTTTATATACACATGAATCATCAACTAGATACATTTTAATCAAGTGCAAAACAATTTTTTGCAAATGGAAAAGGTTACAGACCAGATCTGATCCCTCTGTTCCATGACCCAAATGTTTTCAAAACTTGGAATTAATATTATACATAGATAGATCTTTCGAATTAGATAGAAATCAATATAAAATTTGCGAAATTCCGAGTTAAAATGACCAAGTTATGGCCGTTTTAAGTTGTAAAAACTTCCGCAAATAGCGAGAATCACGATTTTGCTTAGTTTAGATGCATAGATTGAATTAGTTAAGTGATGAAGTTCTCATTAGGTTATTCCTATTTGGTAGGTGATCCCGAGAACGATGAATCCCTACCACCCGATTATTATTACTAAGAGACCACCGTACTATGGACGAGTGAATATTACTTCCAATTTCAATTATTGCTTGTGATTGTAACGATAGTTGTACTAGTTGCTAAGCAAAGACAAAAATTTGAATATGCATGCTGGGGTTACTTGGGAATTATATTTGTCTGTTGTTGTTACGTAGAATTGAATTTAAAGAATATCGAAGCCGGGTGATAAATCATTGTTTGTATAGTAGAATAGAAATGATTGTCTGCGAGTATTGCTTGGTCACTTAAAAGAATTGGTTTAATTGATTATTAGACCTTAAAGATGAACTTGAACTCATTCATATCACGATGGGGATGGAACATTAGCATTTGTTGGCTTTTCGTGATCCATAAAACGAATATGTTGGTTAATCGTGATCCATAAAACGAAATTATAGTTCAGTTGACCGTGAGCTTAAACGGCGTCGTACTGCAAGATTCGTTAATCTGCTAACCCAGGATGGAGGACGCAAGTCCATGCACATATGATTTCCGGCTGGTCATATGTTTGTTGAATTCATGTTTTTGATGCATTTCACTTGACTGATTAATTACTTGCTTGAATGTTATGTTTTAATTGCGATAGGGAAGTTTTCACTCACTAAGCTAGTGTAGCTTATACCCCAATAGTTTCCTATTGCAGTATGAATACTTATGGCTATCTCCGAGGAGCCGCGAACATCAGGTAAAGCTCTTAGACATTAAGGAGCTTTTGATGAGGCTGGGATCCAGAAGTAGACACGACTTCTAATCATGTCTCCTAAATTAGTGCTTGAAGGATAACATAAGGGATTTTGTGAGCCTAAGAACTCTTAACGTTGTTGACGGGGGTATGCCCCTTAGTTCATGTAATAGAATAGATCTAAAGAAAACAGATATGATTTAAATTCTAGTTGCTATGTATGTCTCCTTAAATTACTACAAAGCAAAGTATGGTCCCTGTATGTTGAAAGTGAGCCTTACACCTGATGTTCAAACTCATGGGAAGGCTAAGGTTGCCTTACTTGAGTTTAAATATCGAGTGTGGCGGACTGTCACTTTTAAGGTACCCTTTGGGGTGTGACATGTACACAGAATCGATTTACGCCCTCCGTATCTAAGGTTAGGGATGGTATTGAAATTCTACACGACCTGCTGCTAGTCCCCAAGCCTCCTAGGCTCATAACACTTGACTCGGCTAGGCTCATACATGGGATGCATCCCCGGTGTGCTTTAGTTCCCTATGAATGAACTCTGATACCGGATTTCATTCTCCAAACGAGTCTTCAGACCATACTGATCGACCTACGTAGGAGTAGCACGCTACCAAATGCAACTTGACCAATGCGATGCATGACTAATTTATTTTTGCTTAGGTCAAATTATTCATACATTCTTTAGGGTGACCATCCAATATCATACACATAAACAAAAATAATATGAACAGTGCGGTTATCCAATCGATTCATGGTTTCGATATGCTTTAGTATTTTTGGTATACATACATCAAAATCTCATTATCTATCCCATCCCATTCATATCGGTTTTTTATTTTGTTCCTATAATTCTAATGCAACTAGCTACAAGCATAAGCAAGGTAACCAAATAAGAGGAAAACTCACATGTCCAATGGACTCCGATCTCTTAATCGTAATAGTTGGGTGGCAACGAATCCTCGAAAGCAAGGTCACGTAAGGAAAGAAATACCCAAATGAGTATTTCCACTCAAAACTAATCCACTCTATCTCATGCAAACTATCAAATTTGTAATTCTCATCCTATGCGGAAATTACAACTTAAAATGGACATAACTTGGTCATTTTAACTCGGAATTCAGCAAATTATATACCGATTTCTACCTACTTCGAAAGATCTATCTAATTCTAATATCATATTTAGTTTTGAAAACTTTAAAGCTTCGAAAAGATCTTATCAGTTCATATCAGTAGCGAAAACAATTTTAGAAAATTGATTTTGTGAAAGGTCATGAAGTTTCTACTATCCAAAGCAAGTATTCATGCAATATGAACAAGTTACTATCATAAATGGTATGTCATGAGATATATATGTACATGTTCTTGATGATATTTAATTAAAAAAAATTAGAAAGCTTTTTCCTTGTAAGACTTTATGAAAAATCAACTTGGAAAGGCTAGTCTTGTATTCTTGACAATTCCCACTTGTTTTTAGAAAAATTCCCTGATAAAATTTATTTATTCTTGTTAAAATTAATCCCTCATTATGTATATTCCTTAAAGCCTTGGTTTCTCAATAAAAATTCCCATTTTACACTTTGTAAACATGTTTTTAAATATGGTTCATCCCAAAATCCGAATTTTGTAAAAATTATTTTTGTGGTGATTCATTTAAGTAAACTCATTTGATACTTAGAAACTTAAGGTTCAACCATACCTAGCCACTAAGGACTTCATTTCTTTAATAAAACTTCTATTTTGAGTTTGGAAAGTAAGTGTTTTCATGCCATTAGTCCATTATTACGAATTTCTTAAAATGACAAACAACTCAAATTTTCCTACTTTATTTCTACTCCTTGTTCTACATGTTTTTCTTAGCAAATCCCATCTCAACTTATAAAAATCATTTCTTGATGATATCTATGACATATACACTTTATTTTTTATATAACACAAGTTTTGGAGTTGATAAAAGAATTTTTTAAGGCATGGTCTTGAAACTATCCGAATTTCACAAGGTTAGGATAAAACTCAAATTTTATATTTTGTAATCTCTTCCTATTTTGAGAATCTCTATTAGTAGATCTACCATTTACTTATCAAAAACATCTCCTATTGATACCTATTTCATAAGCCTTTCATTTTTTAAACAAATCCTTCATTTTGGTGTTGAAAAATGGGTTTCCAAAATTGGTCTTAGTTGAGATCCGAATTTACAAAATTTGTTTTTGGACATATCTTTAATAAAATCCATCTGAACTTATGAAAATTCATCCCTTACATATCCTATCTTAAGAGCCTCCCATATCTTGAATAAAAACTTCATTTTTGAGTTGGAAAATATGTTTCTAAGTTATGCCTTGGCCTAAATCCAAAAATAGAATTTTGTTTTGAAAAATAATCTTTGAAAATCATCTTTGAATCATGTAAAATGAAGTCTTGATGATATATACCCACTAAACCTTCATTATTTCAAGTAAAACTTTCATTTTAACACTTGGAAAGTGGTTTTTAAATGTGGGTTTTGCCTAGATACGAATTTCACCATTTTTATTTGAGTTCAAAACCAAGATCTACACCTACTATGAACACAAATATAAAAGAAATCCATGGTAGTAAACTCTAAACTGATAGATCTAAACGTAAACATAATTGAAGTTACATAAAAGTTAGATCTATAAAATATAACTACTTCTAACAAGAAAATAATAATATTACAAGAGAAAAATCATGAGTAGGATGATTGTTTCATTTTGGCATCATCATCCTTAGCTTTTAAGCTTATGGAAGGTCATTTGATGCATGAAACTCTCACTATACTTTACCTATATCATCTATGGAAGCTTTAGACAAGAGTTTTACCAAAGGATCTTAAAGAAATATGTGTGGGAGCTCCAATAAAGAATAGGGGCAGCAAGCTTCTCTTGTAAGAATAAGAGAAAATGAAGAGAGAAAGAGAGGAAAAAAGAGAGGAAAATGTAAGGAATGGTAAAGCTTTGAAGGTGTGAAAGAGAGAAAAAGATAGAATGAGTTTTAAGACACTTAAATGAGATAAAAAAAAATGGCAGCTAAGATATCCACTAGGGTTGGCGTGAAATGAAGAGGAGAGAGGGAGGGAATTTAGTTAATTTTTAACTCGGAATTGTAATGTGTAATTAATGGTATGTGTGGCTTCTCAAAGAAGGATTGAAATATCTTTACTTTAATCAATTTTGGAGGGTTTCAAAGGACAAAAGGCAGCCAAAAGAAGGTCAAAAATTTTCCATGAAGTGATACATGAAGTGTAGAAAGATTGAAGTGAAAAGGAAGTGATGTGTGAAATGTGTACTAGAGGTATGGGTTTGTAAGGTACTTTCTTAATAAATAAAATAAAAATAATGTCACGCCCCGAGGGGTACCCTAAACGTGGCAGTCCGCCGTACACAATACTAAAGCCTAGGAATGACTACCTTAGTCACGCAAAGGCTTCCATATTATGTACAAGGCGTACATCACAACCAAGGGGACGCATCGGAGTAGCGCAATTTATATTGATATAAATAAGTAACAAGGCAAAGAGAATACTTATATAAAACATATACATATTGCATTTCAATTCTTAGAGGCATTCTTCTATTATCTTCAAATATATACGTCCCTAATCATATAGGTTAGCACATTAAAGAACCTTACAAAATTTCTTCATCGTATGATTCCATATCCTTAATCATCCGTCAATGACTTCCTTAATGTCATGATCCTCAAGTTTAATCCACGAATATACCTGTTTCAACAAAATCTATAGGGGTATAAGCTACAACTAGCTTAGTGAGATATTCCTTTTCATTCGCACCATATTTTCAAACAAGTTTATTTATTTAATCACACATACGCTATGTATACAATGCAACAATCACATGATTACGCGAATATATATAGTCATCCGGAAACCATATATAGAACGGATTTACCCCTCCGTATCAAAGGTTAGGGAATCGAGGTTGAAGGTCCTCAACCTCCTACTGCTAGTCCCCAGGTCCTCACCCACAGCATTTGGTTGGCTCGGCTCTGAACCTAGAGTCGCTTTCCCCGAGCGATTTGGATTCTCCAGGAAGGAACATGGCCCGTGGCACCGCACAATCACAGCCAATCCAACTCTATGCGTAGGAGTAGCAGCCTTTAGAAATAGATGTGACTCGATGGATGCTATGCATGAACGTTTTATTATTCTTAAGTCAAACCTTATCAAGGTTTATTAGGGGCGATCAATAAATTTAGCAACAATAAACAATCATACAAGTAAGTAAACAAAATTATTTAACAAGCAGATCGAAGTTGCGATATTCTTAATTCTCAATTCACGCATAAACATAGAATCATATATATACGCATAATCCCGAAATCCCCAAATATATTTGTTTTTATCTTTTCTTAGTATACTAATGCTACTACATTACAAGCACAAGCAAGGTAACGAAATTAGAAGGAATAACTCACTCGTCCATTTCGCTATCTTCTTAGTCGTAGTAATCCTCGGGTAGGGTATTCTCGTATCCTTCGTCACCTAGACAAAAGAAATACCCGGGATAAGTCTTCCATGAATTTCTATTCTTGGAGATTCTAAACTTTATTAAAATCGTGGTAAAATCGTATAAGAAGAAATTCCAACTTAAAATGGCCATAACTTGCTCATTTTAACTCGGAATTTCGCATATGATATACCGTTTTCTACCTATTCGAAAAGTTCTATCCATTTCTAAACTTATCTTGGTCATAAAAGGTCATTTGGGTTCCGAAAACGTCAGGTACAGATTTAAAACGAATTTTCTAAACTTTTGCAAAAATCCATTTTCTAACTCAACTTCATTTTAAAGAAAATCCTTTTGTAACAATATAAAATATATTTGATAAACACTTTTGAATATATAGGTATGCTCACTTTATATGCAAAAATCCTAATGGTAGTGTCTCAACAATTTATTTCATAAAACAATTCATTTAAACTTTAACTTTGAAATTTTCTTTTCAAGTATTTAAAGAAACTTTATATTTTTACTAGGTTGTTATAAATGAGTATATTCTTATTTTATTTTCTTCATTTCCTTTTCCAAAACAAGTAAATTTTCCTTTTAACCTTAGTTTTTCATAAATTTCGCTTCTAGTGATAAAAGATCTATTTTTATCAAAAAGTATATTAGGTTGTTCAAAACCTTTTTATAATTTTGTATTTAGGATGGTTTTAGAAAATGAATTTTGTCTTCTTATATTCATTTCTAAAATATAAGCTTTTGCTTTCCAAAACTTGTTCTTTCATTTCTTTTGAAAAGAATCATTTTTATAAAATCCATTATTATAAATCTTACCTCATTTATATTCCTTTGAAAATTAGTTCCTTCTTTTAGAAATTTGAAAATCATTATTTTTCCTAAGTGGGTTCATAACTTGATGAGTTGATTTTTGTCTTAACTTTGAAAACTAGTTTGTTCCTTAGTTTAGAAAAGAATTTAAGTCTTAAACTTTCGATATTAACGATTTATTTTTCTAAAAACTTAGATTACCATAAAATACAAGGAAAATATTTTTATGTTTTCTTGGTAAAACTATCTTTGTTATTTAAGAAAACTTGAGAAAACTTGTATTATTCTATTTCTAGGTTGTTGATAATAACTTCATGTTTTTGTGTAAATCATATAATTGGAAACTTAGCTTTGAGTTCATTTAGTAAAACAAGATTCTATTTTTAGACTAGTTGAGACATTAACATTATGCAAATGCAAGTATCATGAGCATATAAAATAATAAGAACATAAGAAAATACTAAAAATAATTAATGAGCAAGAAAATAAAATATCAAGTATTGGGAACCTTAGCTTCATCAAGGTATCCCGATCAAGTATTGGAGCCTTAGCTTTATCAAGGCATCCCGGACTAAGAATGGACTAGTCCCGAAAGATTAAAGAATAAATAAAGATTGTTTTGACTTGATATGGACAAGTCTAAGACTAGAAAGACTAGTCTTAATAATTGCATAAAATAAATAAATTGCATAACTTGAATGTAAAGAAATAACAAATGAGCTTATATGCTCTAAATAAATATATATACATAATGTACATAATACTATATATATAAACAAATAATCACAATAATAATAACAACATAGGGAGCTTATGTACAAGAACAAAACATGAACATGTTGTTGCTTTTACTACTCATATGAGTTTCAAAACAACACCATAGTCATGTTAAGTTACATGACATGGATGAATAATAGATGGAAGAAATATTTACCTAAGGTATGTAAGAGGTATGAAGATGGTGAATGAAATGGGTATTATGTGAGTAGTGATATGTGGTTGATAGTTTATGTATGAGAGATGATTTTTGTGAGGAATTGGTTTGAGAGAGTTTTGGTAGAGAGAATTCTTGAAGAGAGAATTTGTGGAGAGATTTTGAGAGAGTTTTGGTAGTGAAATGAATTGTGTGAAAGAATGAAAGAGGAAGGGGGTATTTATAGAATTTTTGAGTGATTTTTGGATGTAATAAAATAAATTGAAAAAAATAAAATAGAGATAGATGGAGGGGGGGAGGCGCCGGTTTTGGGCATTGAGAGGGAGAAATTGTTTTATTTTATTTGTTTGTGTAATAAAGAAGTAATGTGTAAAGTTGATGTGAATAAAGTTGTATTGGAAATGAAAAAAGTAAGAAAATAGATATGTAGGTGTAAGAAAAAGTAGAGATAGGTGAATAGTAATGAATAGTAGAAAGTACTATGAATAGTAGACTAGACAATTAAAGTACCGGTAGTAATAAAAATACAATAATGCGATATCTGTAATTTTTATCTACCGAAAAATTCCAAAACTGATATTTTTGGAATCCTTGTATTTTTACGAGTCTATTGGTATAAACGGAATATTTTTAATATTCCAAGCTCCGGGACATGCTTTTCGAGAACCGATCCCGTTTGGGTCCGAAGGTTACTCGAAATTCGCGAATATGATATTTTTATGTTATCCTATGTTATTACGAACTATTCTAGGTCATTAACTTAATTTCGTTTTCTAAGGTTTGAAAACGCGGGATTGCCGGATCTTAAACACTAGGGTTCGTTATAGGCTTGTTGACTTTTAAGGTTCCGTTTTGATTTCTGTTTTTGTCGAAATATTCGTAAGATCGTATAATTTTCGAGTCTTGATTGTTTTAGAATTTTTAGCTCGAAAATTTATATTTTATTTTATTTGTGATTAATAGTTTTTAGTTCTCGGAATCGTTTAACCGAGTCTAGGGTTATGAGTTGACTCAGTTTGACTTTTGGTGAGAATTTGAAATTTGTGATTTCTGAAATTTATCGAAGGTTTTAAGATTTTGCTGTTGATCGTTATTTATATATTGTCTTGATTTGCGTGTTAGAACGGTTAGGTAATTTAATTATGTACGGACGTTGATTAAACCGGCAGTTAGACTTTATATTTCGTTTCAAGGGTTCCTGTTTTCTCAAGATTGAGAAAACTCGTTTTTGTTCTCATTTGGAATTAAGTTTTAACTTGGTTCGAGTTTTAGGGTTTCGTTTCCGGTATTTGACTCGGTCTAGAATTGAGTTTTAATCTCAAGTTGATTTTTCGGGTTTTTGATATTTATACTTCTAGAATTATTTTTAAGGATTATGAAAATTTTTGGGGGTTTGCAAATAAAAAATAGAAAAATAATTCCAAATTTTTGTAACCGAATTTTCATAATTAAAATAATATAATTAATTAACTTAATTTAGTGAATTATCAAATAAGTTACCAGTATGATGAAAATACGCGAATATGAGCTATAATTGATATTTTTATAACCCAAAAAATTCTAAAAAGTTATTTTATGAAAATTAAAATATTTTTCAATTATTAAATTAATTTATTTATTTTTAGTATCGGATCTTAAACAGAATCTAATTTTGTAAAAACCCAAAATTAACTAAATTTTAGAAAAACAAAATTTTCTATGATATATAAAATATTTATCTAAAAATATAAGAGTTTATGAGAATAGTAAAATTGTGTAATGAAAAGTAGTGAATAGTGCAAAAGACTAGTTAATTACCTATATTAAAGAAATACAAATATAATTGCAATATCATATATTTCTAGTTATCGAAAAATTATAAAACTGATATTTTTGAAATCCTTATGAAAATACGAGTCTAACGGTATTAATAGTATATTTTTGATATCTCGACCCCCGAAACACGCTTTTCAAAGTCTGTATCCGAACGGGTTCGAAATAGATTAAAAATTTACCAATTTGATATTTTAAGCGACCTTATATTACTACGAGCTACTCTATACACTTAAACCACACCTCGGCCTCTAAGGCTAAGAGCGAGAGATTGCCAAACTTAAACTACTATATTCTACTTAGGGTTCCCGAATGACTTTCCAGTTTAGATCTTTGCCAATTTGGAAACTAGGGGTTTATGTTTATACATCACATTTAGTTTGAAAAAATTATTTTAAATTTTATTTTTGTAAGTATTTAATATCTCTTAACATTTTCGGAATTCTTGAATTGGAATTTTATTTCCGAAAGTTAATTGTTATTTACTTTTTAATAATTTGTTTTTGGGTTCTATATTACCCGATTTTACAAGTTAGAGTTAAGTATAGAATTTGTCATATGTAGTGGTTTTGGATATAAAGACTGTTGAGTTCTTATTTTATTTTTAAGGATTCTCATTTTCTCAAGATTAAGAAATATTTAGATTCGTTTGTGATTTAGGACTAGTCGAAGTTCAGTTTTAATTTGGAGTCATTTTTAGTTTATTTTCGATTTTATTTTGGAATTATTTACTAAAATTTTTCGGGGCTTACAAACCAACTTTGAAACAAGTTGTTTAAGAAGAGATGCATTTAGTAGTTTAAGAATGGAAATAACATAATATCCTAAATAAGGAAATATAAAGGTCTTATAGATATTAAAGGACATTCCCCATTCAAAAGATATAATCTATCAAAGTCTATCCAAAATAATTACATAGAGATTTACTTAGAAGTCTAAGTCTATATTTAGTCTTTAACTTCTTCCAAAAACTCCTTAAGCTATAAGGTAATACCTGCAATAAATAACCCCGGGGTTTCAAACATAAATAGGAAAACTGCAAAAGGTATCTATAAAGAGGTAAGCTTCTTGCTTAGTGAGAATTAATTACACAAGTAAAGTACTTAATAATCAATAATCAATCAAATTATTTAACCAAACATATGAGATGCAATCAATCATGTGAGCAAGAAATACATACGATTTGCCGGGAATCATATGTTTGAATGGATTTACCCATCCATTCGGTGGTTAAGTGTTCCGGGCAACAAGGCCACAGTTCGCAAATGATGTTTTTGTATAGATTCCTACTAACTGCTAAATAGTAGTTATTTCAGGTGCCTACTCACCATTTAATTACAAGCAATCAAAGCCATAGAATATATTTTCGGGTCCTTGACCTCATTACTATGCCCTCGTCCCACCAAAGGTTTAGTAATGAATGCAATATGACTCACTACGTGTCATGCATGGCTCATTTTATTTAAGTAATCATAGATAATAATAGTCATTTTATAAGTGATCATAGAATTTGCAGACAAATCATCCCTATACTAAAGCATACAATAAGTAGTTAACAATTCTCGCCTCGATATACCTATCACAATTTCAATTATATAAGTAAAACACATGCGCCATCCTGTTTTATCTTTTCCTAAAGTTTAGTACCGCTAAACTACAAGCAAATACATAAGTACAAAATGCGAGAATTTAAACTCACTCTGCCATAGTAACAGAAGCTTCTTAGTCGAAATAGTCCTCCGAGTAAAGTAGCTCCGACTCCACTGTACCTATATAAAAGAAATACCATAAATGAGTATTTCTTGGAAGTTCTACTTAAACTTGCAACTCTATTTTGCTAAGTTTGCCAAAATTTGTATAAAGTGAAATTCCAACTCAAAATAGCCATAACTTGCTCATTTTAACTCGGAATTGCAAATTATATATCAATTTCTACTTACTCTAAAAGATCTAACCATTTCTAAGGTAATTTTCTTCATAAAAGGTCAATTAGGTCTCTAAAGGATATGGTACAGAACTACCACAAAAATCCCAGCCTTTGTAAAACAATTTTCCAAACTCATCTTTGTTCAAAAATCCTCTAGCAAAAATATAGATATGTATATAGTTGGAAATCATTTGAGTATATATATATAGACTCATATTGTATGCAAATATTCTAATGGTGTTGTCTCAATAATTATTTTTCGTAAAACAATTTATCTTAAGGTGTTAAAACTTAAACTTAACAAATTCTTTTCTAAGTGTTTTGGAGAAACTTTACAATTTCTTAGGTTATTGTAAATAAGTATATTCTTATTTTGTTTTTCTCAATTTCTTTCCAAAAAAAATAAATTTTCCTTTAAGTTTAATCTTTTACAAATTTTGCTTTTTATGGAAAAAATGAAGTTTCCAAAGTTTTTATTAAATTGTTGATAATCTATAATGATTTTGAGCTATACATATATTCTCCTTTAAGAAAAATGGTTTTGATAAATAAGTCATGTTCCTCTTATGTTCTATTTTCTAACTTCTTTAAATCAATTTTTATCTCTAAAACTTGGTCTTTTGATTTCCTTTACTGATTTTATTTGAAAAGAAGTCATTTTTTTTTAAGTTGTTTATAAAATTCATTGTTTTTGAACTCATCATATTTATATTCTTTTTATCTTTTTGAAAATAGGTTTATCATTTAGAAGCTTGAAAATCATTATTTTTCTAAGTGGGTTTATAAATTAGTGAGTTGATTTTATCTTAACTTTAAAAGCTAGTTTACTTTTTGGTTTTTATTATGAAGTTGGAAAGACTTTAGTCTTGAGCTTTTTATGATAACTTGTATAACAACAAATTATTACTACTAAGCTTTAGGTTATCCGTCATGAAAAGAGAGTGTTTATTTCCATTATTTCCTTGGTAAAATTATCTTTGCTGTCATTTAAGAAAACTTTGGGAAAGCTAGAGAAGATGTTGCAAAAATTCTATAATGCCCTAAAATAAGACTTTACAACTCGCCACGTATCCCCTCTTATATGAGAGACGCAAAGGCTCTATTATCCACAATAATATAATCATCACCTGCAAATACTCAAAGGGTATCTCATAGGATACGGAGCCTGTTAAAACTAAAAACTCATACTTCATAAAACATAAACTCCTTGTTCAAGCATAAAATCCAAGTTGACATCATAGTTAACAAATTCAACAGAAACTAAAAACTATTTACATTAAAATCTTTCATGTAAAACCAACAAAAGCATCAAACCACAATTCCAAATGAACAAAACATGTCTTTTCTTAGAAATTTGATATATGAAGCCTAACTCTCGGCTGGATAATCAGGTCCACTATCGTCATCCCCGCTATCAAAGAGTAAGTCATATCCAGAAAGATCATATACTATATTTTCTTCACCTGTACCTGAAATTTTAAAAGAATGAGCGGCGACGCCTAATACAATAACTCCAATCCAAAAACAAATGCATATGCACATACAATAGACAGGTGATTCCTGCAACTTAAACTAATGCAAACAATCATATTATTATTTTTCTTAAGCCAACAAAACAACACAGTCTAGTATTAGGTATACTCTAATCCTGAACTCGGAGTTACTCAGACCTCATTGAAAATCATACAACTCTTTGAAAATAATAATCATATACATATATGGACGAGTGAATACTCCCCAAACACCCCGAATCCAGAACACCTAATTCTACCGGAATCATATCAAGGCATGAGTCCACTAGGGACAACCTCACACCAAGATCATCAGGGTGCCTCACCAGTATCACTGTCTGCCAGGTCTTTACTGGTCAAAGCCAAGCATAATCAACCATACAATTATTAACCCAAATAATGATTAGGTTTATTAAGAAATTATGTTCCTACAAGTATTCAATCAATACTAAACTTACAGGCAAAAACAACAAGCAAGGATTGGTCGTACCTTTCTAAATTTTAGGAATATATATCAAATCCTCAAAATCTGATACCAACAACAACAAAGACAACCCGAACTCCACAAACTCCTATATCCAAACCAACAACAATTCCACCAACTCCAAATGTCCTATTACAACATATATATATATATATACATCAACAGATATGATCCCATTATCAAAATACCTTAACAAACATGAATTCTCTCAAAACCTTAACCTGAAAAGAAATCTCCGTTATCTGCACCGTCTATTCCGATCAAACTCCACAAACACCAATTATTTCACCCAAAACTCATATTTGTGTTGAAATCATCATATAGTATGATTGTTTAACTCATATTTTGTTTGAATCCATCATAGAGGAGATAAACTTACTGTTGTGCATTGCTAAAACCCGACTTGCATTCACCAATTCACAGATCTCACACGTGCTAGGGTTTCCTCATAAGAACCTTCATGCAAAATCCAACTAAACCCTAAGAAAACTTATACAATTTCATATTTAATCCATAAGAGAAGGTTAAAATCACTTACTTTGGATCAAAAAAACCCTCCAGATGATTCTCCAAGCCCAGATCTCCAAGAATACTCCCAAACCATCTTTGGTGCAAGAAGAAAATGATAAAAGAAAATCTGTCGAAAATGTTTTTCGCGTCTCGTATTTATAGAAATTTGGTCATATGCCGGTGGCGTAAGTTTAAATCTTGCCGGCATACACCCTACACTGGCAAAATGTACACAAGCACTAGCAGCGTTCATCGGACTTTGAATTCCCAGAACTTCAATCCTACCATATACGCCGGCAAATCCATGCCCTACGCCAGCGATGTTCCTAGCCAGCGTTAAGAGAAACCCTAGTGTACACCGATGGCGCTCCACCCAACATTAAGAAAAATGCTACAGTTCCCTTCCTACGCCAGCGGCGTAGATTCTCCAAGAGGCAGCGTACAATCTATCAAAAATTGCAAAAATCTGAACTTTAATATTCATTCTACAATCAAACTTAAACCTTTGCAACTTACTTGTTTTGACCTAAACTCATCCTATATCATCTCATGATTCATAATTCATTATATTTTCATCTTTATTTATGTATTTTACATCTCTCCTCTCCTAAAAAGAACTTTCGTCTTCGAAAGTTACCTGGATTAGTGAAACAACTCTAGATGTTTCGCTCTCATGTCTTCTTCTAGCTCCCACATAGCTTCACGTTTAGTTTGATTAGCCCATTGCACTCTCACATATTTGATCACCTTGCTTCTCAAAATCTTCTCCTTAGAGTCCACAGTTCTGATCGACTTTTCAATCGTCGAAAGGTTTGGCTGCACTTCCAATGATTCAAGAGCCTATTTCTTCCGGATCTCTGACATACTTTCTGAGCATGGATACGTGAAATACATTATGCACTCCCTCCAAATCAGGCGGTAAAGCTAATCTATAAGCCATGTCGTCTATCCTTTCAAGAATCTCATATGGTCCCACATATCGAGGATTTTAACTTTCCTCTTAAGCCAAATCTGACAAGTCCTTTTGTTGGTGAAATCTTTAGCAAAACGTGCTCACCTACCTGAAATAAGCCAAATCTGACAAGTCCTTTTGTTGGTGAAATCTTTAGCAAAACGTGCTCACCTACCTGAAATTCCAAGGGTTTTCTTCGTTTATCTGCATAACTCTTTTGTCTACTCTAAGCAGCTTGTAATCTTTGCCTGATCAAACCGACCTTGTCAACTGCATCTTGGACTAACTCTAGTCCCAACAATTGTCTTTCGCCCACTTCATCCCAATGAATAGGTGATCTACACTTTCTGCCATAAAGCGCTTAGTATGGAGGCATGCCAATCGACGCTTGATAACTATTTTTGTAAGCAAATTCCACTAGTGGCAAATGCTCATCTCAACTTCCTTTGAAATCCAAAACGCATGCTCTCAACATCTTCTAAAGTCTGTATAGTCCTTTCAGATTGCCCATCAATCTGAGGATGATAAGCAATACTAAACACAACCTTGGTTCCCAAAGCTTGATGCAGACTTTTCCAGAATCTCCCAACGAATCTGGTATCCATATCTGACACGATTGTCACTGATATTCCGTGTAATCTCACAATCTCCTTGATATATAACTGTGCCAAACACTCCAACTTATAACCAGTCTTAATATGTATAAAATGAGCTACCTTTGTGAGACGATCCACAATTACCCAAATTGAATCAAACTTATCTTTTGTCTTGGGTAAAGCAGAAACAAAATCCATGGTGATATGTTCCCACTTCCACTGTGGTATTGGCAAAGGCTTGAACTCACCAACTGGTTTTCTGTGCTGAATATTAATCATCTGACATGTATGGCACTTAGATATATATTCCGCTGTCTCCTTTTTCATATTGTTCCACCAGTATAGCTTTTTCAAATCTTGATACATCTTGTTCCCTCCAGGATGAATGGAAAACTGGAGTAGTGCGCTTCTTTCAATAATTCCTTCTTAAGTTCTCTTTGCACTGGCACACACAATCTCCCTTTGTACCTAAAGATACCTTCATCATCCACATAAAACTCTGGTGCTCGACCTATCCCCATTTTCCTCTTTATATCCAAAATACTCTGATCATCTATTTGAGCTATCTTGATTCTGTCCACAAGAGTAGGTTGAATTCTCATATTAGCGAATCTTTCACCTACTTATCTTGTGACTATTTCCAGTTCTAGCTTCCTCATATCATCAATGAGATGATGCTTTATCGTGATCAAAGCTGCAAGATTCTCTGTTCTCTTTCTGCTAAAGGTGTCAACTATTACATTCGCCTTTCCTGGATGATACTGAATGTTGATATCAAAATCCTTTATCAGTTCTAACCATCTTCTCTGTCTCATGTTCAACTATTTCTAGGTAAAGATGTACTTTAAACTTTTGTGATCCATATACACTTTATATCCTCCCCCATATAGGTAGTGTCTCCATAGCTTTAAAGCATGCATAACTGCTGCTAGTTTCAGATCATGAGTAAGATAATTCCTCTCATAGGGCTTTAACTGTCTAGAAGAATATGCTATAACCCTGCCTCTCTACATCAACACACATCCTAGACTTTGTATAGAGGCATCACTATAAATAGCATACTCCTCACTACTCACAAGTAAGGCTAGCACTGGAGTAGATACTAACTTATTTTTCAACAACTGAAAGCTAACTTCACAGTTTTCACTCCATTCATACTTCATTCCCTTCTGTGTCAACCGGGTCAAAGGACTAGAAATTTTGGAAAAGTCTTCCACAAATCTTCTGTAATATCCTGCCATTCCCAGAAAACTTCTGCTTTCCGTCACAGTCTTGGGTCTTGGCCATTCAACAACTCCTTTGACTTTCTCGGGATCCACTGATATCCCACTACCATCAACAATATGTCCTAAGAAAGACACCTGTTCCAACCAGAACTCACATTTTGAAAACTTTGCATATAACTTCTCTTCCTTCAATCTAGTCGGAACTAATCTCAAATGTTCTTCGCGCTCCTCTTTAGTCATTGAATACACCAATACATCATCAATGAAGACTAACACAAAAATATTAAGATACTCCCTGAAGATTCTGTTCATCAATTCCATAAATACTGCTGGTGCATTGGTGAGTCTAAGAGGCATGACAACAAATTCATAATGTCTATACCTTGTCTTGAAAGCTGTCTTCTGAATATCTTCGGCTTTCACTCTCAACTGATGATATCCAGACCTCAAATATATCTTTGAGAATACTGAAGCTCCTGCCAACTGATCAAACAGATCATCAATTCATGGCAAAGGATACTTGTTCTTTAATGTCACCTAGTTTAATTCTCTATAATAGAAGCACAGTCTCATACCGCCATCCTTCTTCTTAACAAACAGAACTGGAGCTCCCCAAGGCGAAACACTAGGTCTAATGAATTTCTTCTTCAACAAATCATCCAACTACACTTTAAGCTCAGTAAGTTCTGTAGGAGCCATTCGATAAGGAGCTTTTGATTTCGGTACAGTACCGAGTATCAAGTCAATACTAAACTCCACTTCCCTCTCTAGTGGTAATCCAGGCAGAACTTCTGGAAAAACTTCTGGATACTCACATACAATTGGAACATCCAACAACACTATCTCCTTCTTATCTTCTTTCATCATAGCAGCCAAAACTGATCCTCCCACAATTCATAAGTAGGTAGAACTGGAAGTCTTTGCACTACCAACTTATGAACAAATTGATCACCATCGAGCAAACTGAACTCTACTACCAGATTATAGCAAATCAGTCATCACATGGTATTTTGCCAACCAGTCTACACCCAAAATCACATCAAAATCTAACATATCCAGCACCACCAAATCTACATGTAGATGTCTACCTTCTATCTCAATATCCACATTCTTACAGATTCTATTCAATACCGACTCATTTCCCAAAGGAGTACTAATAGATACACATCCAAACATAAACTCAGCAAATATACCACAAACAAACATAAAAGATTTAGAAACGTAAGAGAAACTAGCACCAGTATCAAACAACACATATGCACTATGCAGGAGTATAGGAAACATACCCGCAAAAGTGTCCACACTATAGGTCTCACTACGTTGTAAAGCGTAAACCTTTGCTGGTGCTCACTGCCCCTAGCCAGAATAAACTCTGCCATACTGCCCTCCTTTACAATCTGTAGCTCTGTGTCCCCTCTGGCCACACTTGAAGCAGAAAACCTGTGGAATGACTTTGTCTATGCAAGTATTACTCTTATGTCCCAGCTTTCCACAAGAAAATCTCTAAGGCATCTCATGCATCTTCTATCTGTATTCTATACTGCTGGCCTGAAATTCTGAGTGATAGGCTTCTTGCCTCTATCTTGTGTAAGTACACCAGTTGCTGGCCTCTTGCCTAAAAATACCTGATTCCTCTATGGCTTACGGCTTTTAATTTTGCTCAAGCCCTGCTCCATTGTCTTGGCTTTGTTCACCACAGCTGAATAATTGTCCAAATCCATCAATTCACCTGATATTGTATCTCAGGCTCTAGTCTAGTGATGAATCTGCTAACCTTGGCCTCTTCACTTTCTTTCAGAGCATCAGGTAGAAATCTCATCAACTTGTGCAATTCCGCCTCATATTCTTCAACTGTCATCTTTCCTTGCTGCAGAGTGTAATACTCTTGAAGCATTCTTTGCTTAACACTGTCAAGAAAGAATTCTATATAGAAGGCCTGTTAAAACATTTGCCATGTAATTATACCAGTCATGTGCCTTTTAGTGCTCAACCACCAGTTATTGGCTCTCACAGTCAGCAAATAGAAGGCATATTCAACTTTCTTGTTCTCTGGAATATCCAGAGCAGCAAATGTCTTCTCAACCTCTTTCGTCCACAACTGTGCTTCGAGAGGTTTACCTGGTGCTGGTTCAAACTTATGCACAAGGTCCACAAATTTATTCAAACCAAGCACATTTGTATACCTAACTTCATTCCCACCATTCCCATTCAACCTTTGTGTCTCTTGTCTCCAAGCTTCAACGTTTTCTTGGACCATCTGCATGTCCCTCCTCATATCTTGCTATTGTTGACCAACCACTCCTAACAAAGCATTTACAGCTTGCATAAGTTATGCAGCATCAACTGGAACCTGCAGTCCAATAGGTGGAGGTGGTGGCAAGTCCTGATTCTAAGCCTGCTGCTCATCCTGCTGCTACCTTAAATTCTCATTCTCCTCAGGAATTCTTCTTCTTCGAGGCATTCTAACACAACAAAACACCACAAGATTAGAATAAGGGTATCCAACTCAAGATTAAAACTTAAATCTATAAGACAACATCAAACTTAACTAAACAATAAACCTATTATTCTACCTCACTCCTCAATCTCACCGTCCTAAGGAATCAAAACTTAAATCTATATGATTCAAACCTATAGCTCTAATACCAAATAAGCTGTAATGTCCTAAAATAAGGCATTACAGCCCGCCACGTATCCCCTCTTATATAGGACATGCAAAGGCTCTATTATCCACAATAATACAATCATCACCTGTAAATACTCATAGGATATCTCATAAGATACGAAACCTATTAAAACTAAAAACTCATACTTCATTAAACATAAACTCCTTGTTCAAGCATAAAATCCAAGTTGACATCATAGTCAACAAATTCAACAAAAACTAAAAACTGTTTACATTAAAATCTTTTCATGTAAAACCAACAAAAGCATCCAACCACAATTCCAAATGAACAAAACATGTCTTTTCTTAGAAATTTGATATATGAAGCCTAACTCTCGGCTGGATAATCAGGTCCACTATCGTCATCCCCGCTATCAAAGAGTAAGTCATATCCGAAAGATCATATACTATATTTTTTCACCTGTACCTGAAATTTAAAAGAATGAGCGGCGACGCCTAACATAACTCCAATCCAAAAACAAATGCATATGCACATACAATAGACAGGTGATTCCTGCAACTTAAACTAATGCAAACAATCATATTATTATTTTTCTTAAGCCAACAAAACAACACAGTCTAGTATTAGGTATACTCTAATCCTGAACTCGGAGTTACTCAGACCTCATTGAAAATCATACAACTCTTTGAAAATAATAATCATATACATATATGGACGAGTGAATACTCCCCAAACACCCCGAATCCAGAACACCTAATTCTACCGGAATCATATCAAGGCATGAGTCCACTAGGGACAATCTCACACCAAGATCATCAGGGTGCCTCACCAGTATCACTGTCTGCCAGGTCTTTACTGGTCAAAGCCAAGCACAATCAACCATACAATTATTAACCCAAATAATGATTAGGTTTATTAAGAAATTATGTTCCTACAAGTATTCAATCAATACTAAACTTACAGGCAAAAACAACAAGCAAGGATTGGTCGTACCTTTCTAAATTTCAGGAATATAAATCAAATCCTCAAAATCTGATACCAACAACAACAAAGACAACCCAAACTCCACAAGCTCCTATATCCACACCAACAACAATTCCACCAACTCTAAATGTCCTGTTACAATATATATATATATATATATATACACATCAACAGATATGATCGCATTATCAAAATACCCTAACAAACATGAATTCTCCAAAAATCCTAACTTGAAAAGAAATCTCTATTATCTACACCGTCTATTCCGATCAAACTCCACAAACACCAATTATTTCACCAAAAATCCTAATATGCACAACAATAAGAACGTATAAGGATTGTTTAACCCGTATTTTGTTTGAATCCATCATAGAGGAGATAAACTTACTATTTTGAATCGCTAAAACCCGACTTACATTCACCAATTCACAGATCTCACATGTGCTAGGGTTTCCTCACAAGAACCTTCATGCAAAATCCAACCAAACATTAAGAAAACTTATACAATTTTGTAATTAATCCATAAGAGAAGGTTAAAATCACTTACTTTGGATCAAAAACACCCTCTAGATAATTTACCAAGCATAGATCTCCAAGAACACTGCAAAACCCTCTTTGGTGCAAGACGAAAATGATAAAAGAAAATCTGTCGAAACTGTTTTTCACGTCTCGTATTTATAGAAATTTGGTCATACGCCGGCCCTACGCTGGCGGCGTACGTTTAAATCTTGTCGGCATACACCTTACGCTGGCAAAATTTACACAAGCACTGGCAGCATTCATCGGGGTTTTGAATTCCCAGAACTTCAATCCAACCACATACGCCAGCAAATCCATGCCTTACGCCGGCAGCGTTTCTAGCCGGCGTTAAGAGAAACCCTAGTGTACACCGGCGGCGTTCCACCCAGCGTTAAGAAAAACGCTACTGTTCCCTTCCTACACCGTCTCTACGTCAGCGGCATAGATTCTCCAAGAGGCGGTGCACAATCTGTCAAAAATTACATAAATCCGAACTTTAATATTCATTCTACAATTAAACTTAAACATTTACAACTTACTTGTTTTGACCTTAAACTCATCTTATATCATCTCATGATTCATAATCCATTATATTTTCATCTTTATTTCTATATTTCACAAATTCATTTTCTTAGTTGTTGATGACAAACTCCTTTATTTCATAACAAAAAAGTTTTAGTTTCAAGTTCTTCTATTGAAGAAAAATTCCACTATAAATTTTGTTGAGACAATAACATTATGATGATGCATGTATATGAGCATGTAATATGAAATGATGAAAATATAAAAAAAGATAAGAAGCAAGATAATGTGGTCGAGTATTTGGTATGTAAGAGAAGTGTGTCAAAAAAAGGAGGGAAGGGGGTATTTATCGAATTTTATGGAGGGAAATTAGATGCAATAAAATAAATTAAAAAAGAAAAATTATTGTATAGATGTGTGTGTGTGTTGTACCGGCCATGTGCAGGAGGAGAAGAAAACTTTATTAAATTTGTATTTTTGTATTAAAAAGAGATTAAGATGTGAGATATGAGAGATGTGAAGTTGTATTAGAAAAGAAAAAAGTAAGAAATAGGTGTATAGGTAATAAGAAAATGTAGAGATAGATGAATAATAATGAATAGTAGAATAGGACAATGAATAGTAAAAAAGACTAATAATCTACTACTAGTAAAGAAAATACGCGTATAAATGCGATAAATGATATTTTTAACCAACAAAAAATTCTAAAACTGATATTTTTAAAAATCTTGTATTATTACGAATCTAACAACGTCATCGAAATATTTTTACTTTTTCGAACCCTAAGTTACTCCGTTTGAGAACTGATCTCGTTTGGGTCCGAAATGAATTAAATTTTGATGAATCTGATCTATTTAAGCTCCCATATATTATTACGGATCATATTCTACGATTTGCTCCAGTTTATTGTTTTAGAGTTAAGAGCACGGGATTATCGGATCTAAACACTAGGGTCTTTATTGACTTTTAGGGTTTCCGATTAACCTTTAATTCTAAAGCTTAAGTGTAAACTTAGCATGAAATTCAAGGGTTTACAGAAGAGACCAGTGATATGGCTTGAATCTTGGTGGTGTGAATGGACCGCCTTAGATAGTAGAGATTGAAGGGAGAGCTAGATTCTGATAATGAATAGGATGATAAGATGCATGTCAGGGCAAGATGCAATAGTAGATCACGGGAGAGTAATGGTCGAAGAGGTGAGAAAATCAATACTAACTTAAATTTTACAAAATTCAAGATTCCACCTTTCCAAGGCCGTAGTAACCCAGATGCTTATTTGGAATGCAAGCACAAAATTGAGTTGATCTTTGCCTGCCACAATTATTCGAAGGAGAAAACGGTAAAATTAGCTATTATGGAATTTAGTGGATATGCAAGCATCTAGTGGGATCAACTTAACATTAACAGAAGAAGAAATTTAGAGGAGCCAATTAGCACATAGAGAGAGCTGAAATAGATCGTGAGAAAAAGGTTTTTTCCTTCACATCAACATAAGGGATTATACCGTCAGTTGCAAGGGATCACTTAAGGAAGTAGGTGTAAGCCTCTAGACTTTTTTGATACTCTTAGATGAGAACTTTCGGGTTGATATAAAAAATTAGAACTTAAAAAAGAATAGAGCCAAATTAAAACCAAACTCTAGAAACCCTAAACTACATCAAATACAGAATTTCCTAACACTAAGAAAAAGATTATTTTCGAAAACAAAATGAAAATCCAACAAACACTCGACTCAGAATCCCTACTTTAAACAATCCATCATCGAATCTCTAACACATAAATCGAGACATCATATCAAAATAGTATTTAATAGCAAAATAATATGAAATAGTTTTCTATAATATAGTAATAATTTATCAAGTCAAAATTTTGCCAGTTAAGCCAAAACCATTTCCGTACCGGGTCTTTAGCACGTAAATCAAGGTAACATTACCAGATAACCAGTAATGACAAAATCATAAACCTCTAGATTCTTCAGTAACTTTATAAGTGAATCTTAGAACAACATTTAACACTAGAGCTCTATACTCGATTAGACAATCCTAAGAATCCTAAAATATTAAATAAATTATAAAAAATAGAGTAAACTCAAATTACGAAGAAAAAAATATATTATAAGTGTAAACGCATAAATTTTATAATCTTACAAGTAAATCTTAAAATCAAAATTCAAACCAAAACCCTAAAATCCAGCTTAGATCAACAATAAGTTTTAAAGGATTTCGATCCGATAAGGCCGCACTTGAAACTCTAAGATAATAAAAATGAGATAACCCTAGATTATGAACCGAAATTATGCCATATATCGTAATGAGGAGGTGGATACCTTAAATTTTTCGCTGGTTATTAGACGTACCTTGAGTATGTAATAAGTAGATGAGAGCAAGTTGAGCAGCAACGGGAGAATATTTTCCACACTTGAGCTCTAGTGAAAGGAAAGGTTTGCAGTTTGATTATTGATGGGGGCAGTTTGTACCAATGTGGTAAGTGCTAACTTAGTAGAGATGCTTAAGCTATCTACACTTAAGCACCCTAGGCCATATAAGTTATAGTGGTTGAACGATTCTAGAGAGGTAAAGGTGAATAAGTAGGTGAAGTTATCATTCACTCTGGGAAACTACAAGGATGAGGTAATGTATGACGTAGTACTCGTGAATGTGTGTCATATTTTCTTTTGGCAGACCTTGGCAGCTCAATAGAGACACTTCTCATGAAGGGCATTCAAATAGATTTGTTGTGCGATAAGGTGATAAGACATTCCATTTGAAACCTTTGACACCATAACAAGTACAGAAGATTAAAAGAAGTAAAGACAAGAGGATGAGATATTGAGAGCTAGTGAGAAAAAGAGAGAAAACAAGCAGGTTGGCAAGGATGATACACAAGAGAAGAAACCAAGTGGCTAGTGAGAAAAAAAGAGAGAGTGAGAAGAAAAAGCAATTGAGTTGTTTTGCCACTAAGAGTGAGATCATGAATGTTATGAGTGAGAAAAGGCCCTTAATCGTACTTATGTATAAGGAGGCATTGATTTCTACTAATGTCCTTAACTCCTCTCTCCTTAGTTCTATTGTGTCTCTTTAGTAGGAGTATGAAGACTTGTTTCCTAAAGAGACTTTGGAGGTTTGCCACCGATTAAGGCATAAAACATCAAATTGACTTCATGTTTAGAGCTTCTATCTCAAAGCCTGCATATAGGAGAAGTCCTGAAGAGACCAAGGAGATACAAAGGCAAATGGAGGAATAACAGGCAAAAGGATTTGTTCATGAGAGCATGAGCCATTATGCTTACCGGTCTTACTTGTATCCAAGAAAGATGGAACTTGGAGAATGTGTGTGGATTGTAGAGCCGTCGACAAAATTATGGTAAAGTATTGTCATCCTATCCCTAGGTTAGATGATATGCTTGATGAGTTGCATGGTTCTTGTCTATATTCAAAAATTGATCTTAAAAGTGGTTATCATCAGATTCAAATGAAAGAATGTGATGAATGGAAAAACTGCTTTTAAAACTAAATCAGGGCTTTATGAGAATTTAGTTATGCCATTTGGACCAACTAACACACCTAGTACATTCAAGAGGTTAAAGAACCATGTCATGCATCCTTTTATAGGAAAATTTGTTATTGTGTACTTTGATGATATTTTGATTTACATCAAGAATTTGGAGGAGCATGTGAATCATCTGAAGAGTGTACTTACCGTGCTGAAAAATGAGCATTTATATGATAATCTAAAGAAGTGTTCTTTTTGTCTAGAGAAAGTAGTCTTTTTAGGCTATATTATCAATGCTAGGGGCATAGAAGTGGATGAAGCAAAAATTAAGGCAATTAAAGATTGGCCTACACCTGCTAGCATTACTGAGGTGAGAAGTCACCAGGGCTTTGCTAGTTTTTATAGGCGCTTTGTGAAAGACTTTAGAACACTAACAGCACCATTAACAGAGGTTGTGGAGAGGTCTATTAGCTTTAGGTGGAGAGAGGCACAAGAGAAAGCTTTTTAATTTACTTAAGGATAAATTGTGTTCTGTGCCTTTGTTATCTTTGCTTAACTTTTCCAAGACCTTCGAGATTGAATGCGATGCATTTGACATTGGCATCAAAGCTATATTAATACAGGAGCACAAGCTAATAGCCTACTTTAGTGAAAAGTTGAATGGATCACCTCTGAGCTACTCTACTTATGACAAGGAGCTCTACGGGTTGGTGAAGGCTTTGGAGACTTGGCAACATTACTTATGGCTAAAGAAGTTCGTGATCCATACTGATTATGAATCACTAAAGCACTTAAAGGGGCAAGGTGTAAGCCCCGAAAAATTTCAGTAAATAATTCCAAAATAAACTTCGAAAGTAAACTCTAAAAATGACTCCAAATTAAAAACCGAACTTCTACTAGCCTTAAATCACGAACGAATCTAGAAATTTCTTAATCTTGAGAAAAATGAGAATCCTTAAAAATAAAATAAGAACTTAGCGGTTTTCAAATCCAAAACCACTACGTATGAAAATTCTATCTATAACTCTGACTTATAAGATCAGGTAATATAGAACCCAAAAACAAATTATTAAAAAGTAAATAACAATTAACCTTCGGAAATAAAACCCAATTCAATAATTCCGAGAACGTTAAGAAATATTAAATACTTACAAAAATAAAAATTTAAAATAAAATTTCTCAAACTAAATATGTTGTATAAACATAAACCCTCGGTTTCTAAATTAGCAAAGATCTAAACCGAAAAATCAACCGAAAAACCTAAGTTAACGAATTCCCAAGAAACCTTAGTAGCTTAGATCTGGCAATCCCGTATTCCTAAACCAAGGAGTCTGAATATGAGTAAAGGGTGTAGTTTGGTTCGTAATAATACTATGATGCTTTAAAGGATAAGATTGGCGAATTTTCGATCTATTTCGAACCCGATTGGGTACAGACTTCGAAAAGCATGTCTCGGGGCTCGAAATATTAAATATATGATATTAGTATCGTTAGACTCGTAATTTCATAAGATTTCCAAATATATCAATTATGTAATTTTTCAGATTATAAAAGTTACAGTTATAACATTTTTATCGTATTTTCATTACTACCGGTACTTTAAGTGTCAAATCTACTTTTTGAATTCTTCTACACTATTCACAAGTACAACTACCCATAACCTAATTCTTATATCCTTACACCCTACTCTTACAATTACATCATTTTTCTTACAATTTACCTTTCCAGTATAACTTTTATCATTTAAATTACTTTAATTAATTCCAAAACTTACACAACACAACATAGCATCTCTCTCTCTTTTTCTCTAGAACCGACGCCCCCTCCCCATTCTTCCCTCTCTTCAATTTTTTTTATTTTCTTTTGTTTAATCCAAAGCAAACCCTAATTCATTTCCTATATATACCTCATTATGCCTACTTCATTTCACTTTCTTTCTTTCTTCCTTCTTACTTTAAGAAATTTGTTGCAAAACACTCTATCCCTCTCTTCTTCAAACCGTGAACTCCCCTCCCCCCATACACACACACACTTTGAATTTTCTTTCAAGTTTCTTACTCCACACAACCAATAAGTAATAGATCTGTACCTTAGTATTTTAAAAACATGTAATGGCAAGTTCATTCATGTGTGATTTCACATAAAATCCCCATGAGCTTCAAGCTAGGGATGTGGAAACACTTGAACATGAGATCCTTACCATCACAATGTTTTAGATCTTGTTAATTGAGTTATTTTGCTATTATCTTGTTTTATTATTAAGTTATGTTATTATTATTAATAATTTGTGCATATATTCATCATCTATTCATGTTCACATAACCATCATAGTGTTTGTGCAATTGTGATTAGAATGGTAAACTAGATCTAGTTGTTTTAAGTTCATACATGCATTAGACTTTTGTTTTATGTTCTTAAATAACTTGTAATAGCTTGATGGTAATAGGAAAGTATTAGAAAGCTCAAGATCTATTTTAGTTTCAACAAAAATAACTTTTGAAAATTCGGATAAAAAAAAAACCCTATTTAGAAAAGCTATATTTCAACTTCAAAATGTGTATTGGTCATTTAAAATGAAGGGCTTAGGGAATAGATATCATAAATAAATGATCTTGATGAGAAAAGCTTAGATCTACTAAGGAATATTTTCAAAACAAAGGCAAGTTTACAAAAGTTATATTTCAATCTCAAGAATAAGTTGTACACACCCATTTTTCAACTTCAAAACAAGATTTTTATTAAAGAAATGGAAGCCTTAAGGGGTAGGTTTGATTAGGAAATGGTTTTTGAAAGACTAAATGGGTTTTACAAAGAAAACAAACTCAAATGAATTTTTCAAAATTCGAATTTAAAAATAACCATTATTTAAACACCTAATTCCAAGTGCCAAAATGATAATTTTTATAGAAAAATGGAAGTCCTAAGGGATACATGTAATAAAGACCCAATTTTGACAAGAATAAGAGAGGTTTATCAAAATATAATCTTAGAACAATAAATGGTTTCTAAGAATAGGTGAAACAATGTTTTTATTTTTTAAGATTTTGTAAAATTCGTACTTAAACAAACCACCTATTTAAACATCTATTTTCTAACCCCAAAATGAAGGTTTTTATTAAAATAATAAAGGTGATGGCTATATAGGTAATCAAGGTTAAGTTTTGATTAAAGCAATGTGAATTTTCAAGAAAGAAAGCCACCTTTCTTAAGTCTAGTAAATTTCAAAAGTTTTGCTAAGTAAAAGTTTTTTTTTTTTTTCAAAAAGAATTCTTGATACTATAACATTAAGGATATACATATAGATAGTCATTTCACGATCTTCATGATTATAGCTTGTAGGTATTACATATATACATGATGCCCTTATAGAAACAAAGTTAGAAAAGTAAGGTCACATACTTCTTATTTGATAGTATCTAAGTACATGAGAAAGAAGAAATTTCCAACACTCATGACTCATGCATGGTATTGATTTATATATGTATATAATAGAGTCCTAGAAAATATAATGATAGCTAAGTATCTATCAAAGCTTTAGTATAATGCTTGAATTGAAACTAGAAGTTGAATTGTGGAATGGGAATTTTTATAGTATTTTGTACGTGACTGTTCATAGGCTAAACGACCTTTTTTTTGTCAAAAATAACTCTAGAAATAGATAACTCTCGTCGAATAGGTAGAAATTGATATATAATATGTGAAATTCCGAGTTAAAATAACCAAGTTATGGCCATTTTAAGTTAGAATTTCCTTTTAGATGAATTTTGATGAACTTGATAGAATAGAATTTATAAGTTCATTCAAACTTCATAGAAATACTCATTAGCGTTATTTCTTTTGATTAGGAAACTTGGGAGACGAACTAAGCCTTCCCGAGGACTATTACGAATAAGTGGTTTCTACGCCATGGCAAAGTGAGTTCATTTCTTAAATAGTTGTGCTCATGTATGTGCTTGTAATCATAGTGCATTAGAATTAGGAAAAGATAAAATTTTGATGAGTATGATCTAATCTTGATTGAATGAATGATAAGTATATCGAGACGGGATTTGTTGTAAAATCATTGTATGAGCTAGTATAGACTTGGATTGTCTGAAATTCTCTATGATCGCACTTAACCTACATAATTAATATGCCACGATTATATGAATAAATTGTACATACATATCACGTTATGAGTCACATTGCATTAGCTAATGTACCTTTGGTGGGACAAAAGTATATTAGTGGAGGCGAGGGGGCCTATGTTAACATTAAGGATGCGAGATCGCTTAAGTTAATGGAAGTGGGGTAGGCACTTAAAACTACCACAATGAAACAACAGAGGTTGTATAACTAAGAGAAAGAGATTGGGATTATGGTTGCATGACTTATGAACCATCCTACTTAAGATTGGAATTATGGTTGCATGACTTATGGACCACCCAACCCCAAATGGAGGGCATAAATCCATTCACATATGGCTACCAGAAAGTCATATCCTTGCATGCTCATGTGCTTGTACATTTCATATGATTGTTAATAACTTGTCTGTTATATACTGTTGTTAAGCATTAAATATTTGGAAATGAATCTCACTAAGCATGTAAGCTTATACCCCAATGGTTTCCTGTTGCAGTATGAATATTTCTAGCTATCTCTGAGAAGCCACTTTCCTCATGTACAACTTTTGGACTCTAAGGAGCTCTTTGATGAAGTCGAGACCTAGACGTAAGTATAGGCTTCTAGTTGAATCACTTAAGTTGATATTTGATGGATGTTGTAAGAAACTTTTGAGAACTTAAGAATTCTTAATATTTTTTATGGGGGTATCCCCCTTAGATCATGTAATAGATTAAATCTAGATATAACTGTTATGATTCACATTCTTGTTGCTATGTATATCTCCTTAAACTATTTTGAAGCAAAGTATGGTCCTTATGTGTTGAACGTGAGCCTTACACCCGATGTTCAAACTCATGGAGAGACTAAGGTTGTCTCGCTTGAGTTTAAATATCACGTGTGGCGGACTGTTGCGTTTATGATACCTTTTGGAACGTGACACAAGGAAAGCTGAATAAGAGACATGCCTACTGGATGGAGTCCATTGAGACTTTTCCCTATATTATCCACTACAAGCAAGATAAAGAAAATGTGGTTGTTGATGCTTTGTCATGCAAGTATGTCCTTCTCTCAACTCTTGATGCAAAATTGTTAGGCTTTAAACATATCAAAGGATTGTATACTAGTGATCGTGATTTTTCTGCTATTTATGTTGCATGTGAGGAGGAAGCTTTTAGCAAATTTTATAAGCATGAGGACTTTTTATTTCGAGAGGGGAGATTGGGTGTGCCTCAATGTTCTATGAGGGAGTTGCTTGTTAAAGAGTCTCACAGTGGAGGTTTAATGGGGCATTTTTGGTATGACAAAAACCTTAGATATGTTGACTAAGTATTTTTATTAGCCTCACATGAGAAGGGATGTGGAGAGAATTTGTAGTCGTTGTGTGACTTGTAAGAAGGCTAAACTAGGGTAATGCCTCATGGTTTATATAACCCTTTACTTGTCCCTGGTGAACATTGGAATGATATTTATATGGATTTTGTAATGTGTTTACCTAGGTCTAAGAGGGGTTGTGATCCATATTATGGTTGTCGATCAATTCTCAAAGATGGCACACTTCATTACATGTTATAAAACTGAAAATGCATCTTATATTGCTGACTTGTTCTTTAAGGAGATTTTCAAGTTACATGGCATTCCTAAAAGTGTTGTTAGTGACAAGGATGTCAAATTTTTGAGCCATTTCTGGTGTGTTTTCTAGAGCAAACTTGGCATTAAATTGTTGTTCTCTAATGCCTATCATCCATAAACCGATGGACAAATTAAGGTGGTGAACAGAATAATGATGACCTTGTTATGGGATGTGATTTAAAAGAATTTGAAGACTTAGGGCAAATGTCTACCATTTATTGAGTTTGCATGTAATCGCACTGTTTACTCTACCATAGGTTTTTCACCATTTTGAGGTCGTTTATGATTTTAATCCACTAACGCATTTAGATTTATTGCCTTTTACTATTATTGAAAGAACTAGTTTGACGAGAAGAAAAAGGTAGAAGCTGTAAAGAAATTTCATGAGTAGGTGCGATAATGGATTAAAAAGAGGAACGAGCAATATGCTCAATTGGCAAACAAAGGTTGGAAGAAAGTCATCTTTGAACTTGGTGATTGGGTATGGGTGCATTTAAGGAAGGAGAGATTCCCATCTCAAAGGAAGTCAAAGTTGGAGCTTCAAGGAGATGGACCATTTCAAGTGGTCGAAAAGATCAATGACAACGCCTATAAATTGGACTTGTCAGGTGAGTATAATGTGAGTGCTACATTTAATGTTTTTAACTTAAGCGGTGAAGCTAATTCGAGGAGAGAAGGAATGATGAAGCTATTTAACATTGATTGCAGAAGGAGAAATGAAGTTGTTCAACATTGTAGGATGAAATGGCAAAGATCCAAGCAACTTCATTATATCGGATGGCGCGGAGGAATGGCATAATTAAAGCAGGCCCAAAGCTGGCAACTTTGGCCCCTAACACTGGCAACTTTGGCCCCAACGCCACCGGCCTTTAATCAACACCATCGGTCTTCATCAATCAACTCTATCGGCCTTCATCCTAACGTCACCGGCCTTCAAATCCTAAGCCGTTGGGTTATAGCCAGCCTTTCTCCTTGTGTGATCCTTTGTGTTTTTATTTCATGTAATTTTTATTTTTCCTTTTTTTAAGACAATAAATATGGGATGTAAAGCTTTGTTTCGAGGACATTACATTGATATTGAAATCTTTTGAGAGAATAATTATTCTCTTTAGTTCTTTCAAGAGCTTGTGAATTTTTCAAGAATTTACTATTTTTGTTGCGTTCTTTGCTTATACCAAGATTCTTAGTTAGTATTTCCTAAAGGGTTGAGATCTCTATATCGAGGTTTTTAGGATTAATTAACCAACGGGCCGTGGTTCTTCCATCAATTCATACCAAGATTCTTAGAATCCTAGAAATGGTCAAGCCATGCCGAACACGCATTAGACCTCATGGGAATGCCAAGCTTTCTTCCTCTATATAAGAATTCATCTATTATACAATACCCATCAATTGCTTTTCTATCAACACATTATGTTACAATAGGACCAAAGAAAGCATCACTAACATATTGATCCTTTAACAACTCAAATCCCAGCATCTTATCTTGAAGTGAAGTAACAAGAACATACTTGTGAGATGATGCATCAGCAACTATACTGGTATTTCTTTTCTTGTACTTGATTACATATGCAAAACTCTCAAGAAACTCTACCCATTTAGCCAGTTGTTTAGCAAGTCTTTACTATCCATCGAAATGTTCCAATGCTTCATGATCAATATAGATTATAAATTCCTTGGGTAATAAATAATATTGCCATATTGTAACTGCTCAGATCAAGGAATAAAACTCCTTATCATGAACCAAATAATTCAATATAGCTCCACTTAACTTCTCGTTAAATTAACCAATAAGGCATCATTCTTGCATGAAAATCGCTCATGTCCTAATTCCTAGTACATCATATTCTAACTTAAATGTTTTCTCAAAGTTAAGTAGTGCTAACACAAGAGCACTAGTCAACTTAGCCTTTATCTGAAAAAAAAAATTGTTGTATCTTGTCATTCAACCAAAAAGTGATATTCTTCTTTGTAAGCTCAGTAAGAAGACTTACAATGCTACTGAAATTCTTAAAGAATAGTCGATCGAATAAAGCAAGTCCATGAAAACTACGAACATTGACAATAAATTTAGGTACTAGCCATTCAATAATGGCTTTGATCTTTCCATCATCTACCCAAATCCCTACCCTAAAGACTACAAAACCCAAAAATATTACTTTTGGTTGAGAAAAAGAACACTTCTTAAGATTGTCATATAACTTCTTGAATCTCAATACTTCAAATACAGTTCGTAGATGGTACACATGGCTATCTATATCCAAAATACACACTAAAATGCCGTCAAAATATACTACTATAAACTTACCTAAAAATTCTCTTAGGACATGATTCATAAGATGCATAAATGTACTAGGTGCATTGGTTAAGCCAAAAGGCATCACCAACCATTCATATAATCTATACCTTATTTTGAAAGTAGCCTTCAATTCATCTTTTGCTCTCATCCTAATTTGATGTTATTCACTCTTAAGATCAACCTTGGAAAATATATGTGCCCTATTTAGTTCATCTAACATATCATTGAGGCACAATATGGGATACCGGTATTTGATAGTGATTTTTTTAATAGCCCTAATATTAATACACATTCTCCATGATCCATCTTTCTTTGTACTAAGAGAGCTGGACTACACATTGATTGAAATTTTTCCTGAAATATCCCTAATCCAATAACTCATCTACTTGTCTCTTCAACTCTTTTGCCTATTCAAGATTCATCCGATAAGTCAAGCAATTAAGTAATATAGTTATAGGTCAACGATTGATAGTATTTTCTATTCTCTTAATAGATGGTAATCCCTAATGTGTGATACACAAATTTTTATAAGTTTTGCACAATACCATCGTTGTGTCTCTGCTAACATGCGTTACACATATAAAATTTTGTATTTCTCATCTAACATGCAATATAGAGATGGTAATTTGGTATTGTATTTTATTTTTGTATAATTTTTTTTACAAAGATGGAAGACATGTGTTTCACCCATAATTTCGTAAATGTTTTGTGAAAGCCAAAATATTTTCCAAATAAAAAAATCGATATTGTAATCATTGATTTTACATCCTGAAATTTTTTTATTAATCTATTAATTTTTTGCCAACTCATCTTGTAATTAAAATGATGTAGTAAATCGAGACATATAATCCCTCAAAGGGACTAACATGGGGAATGTTATATATATAATTAATTTTAGAAGATTTTTATAACAAGATATGTGCTTGAAAAAGGAAAAAAATTCTTAGTAGATTGATAGATTCAACATAACCTATCCACTCAAGCTGGTTGGGATGAGCTACATTAGCTTATCTATTTATAATATATAATTTCTGAACCTTTGGCATAGTGTAATTTTAGTATTTTGCAACAGATACAACTACTCATAAGTTGATTATATATATTTATCATTTTATTTCTATCTTTATTTATCTTTTCTCATTCTTTTACTTCTCTCTTTACCCAATTTCTTTAATATTTTTTTTCTCTCTCTCTCACTTTTTTTTCCTTCAATTCTATTTGTATATCTCTCTTTCTCTCCATATTAATCTTTGTTTATCTTTATTGTCTTTCACAATGCATTCTCTCTATTCCAATGGTTTTTTCATCAGTGGCATGTTTATTTTTCAATTTCATCTATTGAATTTTTATTTTGTTTATATTCCTCTAAAAAAGAGACTTTGCATAATAACAATACCATCTTTATATTAAAAAAAAACATTTATATAGTTAAAAAGCTTTTTTTTTATTTTATTCATTTCTTTCAACTCTTTCTCTCTCCAATTTCCTTTTAAAGAAATAGAATTAAGATTATTGTTTTACATTATCTATCTATAATATTGGTGATCTTAATAAGTCAATTTAATTTCAAATTTGACATTATATATAAACATACATATACATGAAGAGAGAGAGACATGTACATTTTGAAAACTTCTTTTTTTTTTTTTACACACTTCATTTTTTTTTTTCCACTTATATATATTTTCCATGTGAAGTCTTTATTGCAAAATTTTTTATTCATTACCCTAAATACTTGTAATAATTGTACAAAAAGGTATTACAATTTTTAAATTTTGTATGTTTTTGCAAATAACATAAGGTTATCAAATAACCCCATTTTAGATCAACTTATCAATACACTCTTTTGTGTTTTTTTTTTTTTTGTAATTTTTATGTTAATATGATTGTGATATACAAGATAAATGAACTTTGTGCACAAAACTCTTGATTTGTAAATAATCTTTCACCATAAAAATCATCTTTTAAAGTGTTTATAATTGCTTAAACTAATTGCACTCATCTTTTCAAGCAATTTAAAAAAACATTATGTTGATTGTTAAAGAGACATGTCTTTTGATATGGGTGTAATTTTTAGAGTAGTTGTTTCTTCTATATATATAGATTACATGAAAAGATATAATGGTTATTGTGTTCTATTTATCATGATATAATTCTTTTTACTTTTATACATCTTCAACATAAGGCGAGTCTAGGAGGGGAGGGGGAGGCAAAGGGGGCCCTGGCACCCCAAACTCAAGACAAATTATTATTATTTTTTTAATTTTATTAAAAATAAAAAGACATATGTTATATGTATATTATAAAGAGTAAAACATGACATAAAAGTAAGCATAACCTAGTGATTAAGTCAATAATTTTATATATAAGAGGTCTTGGGTTCAAATCCCATCATGTTTTTATTACATAGCTACTTCTTTCCATATTCTCTCTCTCTCTCTCCCCCTTTAACATTTTTTTACAGTATTACTTTTTTTATCATAAAATTATATCTAACTAAATAAATTTTTTAAATAAATATTTTAATTTAAGTATATCATATATAATAATTACATTATCCATATATATTGAAAATGAATCTTATTGCATACTAAATATATGGTTTAGTAGTATTCTTTTTCTACAATTAATGTTATTAAAACACACATGGATTATTTAATAACTATCCTATCTTAATATATTTTATAATCTTTTTTTTTTGTTAAAAACAAAACTTATAAATATATAAAGTCTATATTTTACATTAACAATTAGTTTTTCAAGTGACATATGTAAACCCCAGTTTTCCTAGTAGTCAAGTAAACTTCGGAAACCGAAAAGCAAAACCCTAAATCGGATTAGTTCAAGTCTAGTGAGAGAAATTTAGAAACCCTAGATCCGGCTTTCCTTCGGTTTCATATCAAAAGAAATTTTATAAAATAATTTAATGTGAATTATTGTTTTAAAGTATATTTCAAACCATAGAAAGTTTTAATTTCAAAAAAATTTCTATTCCGGGCTTTCCTGATCCCCTTTACGGAAAAGCGAGCCCCAGGACTAGAAACTCAGAAAAATATTCTAGCATATTCTTTAGAACCAAAATTTTATAAGGATTTCAAAAATATAAGTTTTATAATTTTCCGGGCTATAAAAATTACAGTTATAGCCTTTTTCCCGTATTTTTTTTACTACCGGTAAAGTAGATATCTTGTCTACTATTTACCACTATTTACAAGTACAACCTACACTACACACTACCCATGCCCTAGTCTTATATCCTTACAACTACTCATTATATTTGCTTTTCCAAGAAATTTTTGTTTCCTACTAAATTATTACATTTTATTACATAAATTACAAATTCAAATAAAATCAATTCTCTCTCTCTCTTCCTCACATGATGGTCGGCGCAATCTCCCTAATTTCCCCCTCTATTTGTTTTATTTTTCTTCTTTTATTAATACAAACAAACCCTAATTTACTTAATATATAAACTCATTTTCATTCTCTCTCTTCATTTCTACTCTTTCAAAAATTTTCACAAAGCAAAAACTCTCCATATTTTCTCTCCTTGCCATGAGCTATACACCCCCACACACACACTCACTTCAAGTTCATTTCTTCTCTATTTCTTCATCAAATCTTTCCTTAGGTGATATTTTTAAGCTTTATTACTACTTAATCTTGTAATGGCAAGATTATTCATGGGTGTTTTCACTTTAAATCCCCATGAGCAAATGCTAGGGATAAGAAAACACTAATACATGAATATCAAGCCATCACAAGAGTAGATCTTGTGTTTGATGAGTTTTTGTTGAAGTATCATCATGTTCATGCATATAAAAGTAGAGATCTTGCATGAAAAATATATACTCATGCCTTTAAACTCATTTTCATGCACTATAAGTAGTAGATCTAGCACTTAGGCACTCATATTATACTTGACATTCACGTTCATATAGATATTTTGTGTTTTTATGCATTAGTGCTCATAAAGATTTAGTCTTGTATATATAAATGTGATTGTTGGTAGATCTTTATGAAGATAAGACAAAGAACTTGAAAAGAAAAGGTTTTTGTTAGAAATGTCCAAAAGAAAATTCGTATGATTTTCAAACCCTATTTTAAAAACCCTTGTAACAACTTTGAAACTCATGCTTTATATGAAAAATTGAGGGTATAAGTAATAGATATCATTAAGTCATGATTTTTATAAGTTGAAATGAGTTTGGATGAGAGTAATGTGTAAAACAAGAAGTGGAATCAAGATGGAAAAATTTGAGTTAGTATTCAACTTGTAAAATTCGTAACTTTGGATGATGCCTATGTAAACATCTATTATTCAAGCTCAAAATGAATGTTTTATGTGTTAAATAAAGTCCTTAGGTAGTGGATATAGTAAAGCCTTAAATTTTGATGCATTACACAAGTTTTCTTAAAGAAATCATTCAAAAAGTGGATTTTCTAAAATTCGATTTTTGAGAAAAGACTATTTAAAAACATATTTGCAAAGTGAAAAATGTAAAATTTTATGAAGAAATGAAGGTCTTGGATAGTATAGATGATGAAGACTCATTTTTAATTAAGATAACTAGGAATTTCTAATAATGGAATCCAAAACACTAGTGAGATGCCAAAGTTAGAAAAATGGATTTTCAAGAAGTAGTTATTGTTAGAGTCTTGTAAGATTTAGGAGTTCTCAAAGTTTCCTTTATCAAAAATCATCAAGATCATGCATACATTGGACTCATCACATATCATTCATGTTAGGAACTTATTCATATTTTATATATACTTGAATCATCAACTAGATACATTTTAAACAAGTGCAAAACAATTTTTCAGAAATGGAAAAGGTTACTGATCAGATCTTATCCTTCTGTTCCATGGCCTAAATGTTTTCAAAACTTGGAAATAATATTAGAAATAGATATATCTTTCAAAGTAGATAGAAATCGATATAAAATTTGCGAAATTCCGAGTTAAAATTACCAAATTATGGCCGTTTTAAATTAGAACTTCCGCAAATAGCGAGAATCACGATTTTGTTTAGTTTTGATACATAGCTTGGATTAGTTAAGTGATGAAGTTCTCATTAGGGTATTCTTATTTGATAGGTGATCCCGAGACCGACGAATCCCTACCACCCGATTATAACTACTAGGAGACCGACATACCATGACCGAGTGAGTATCACTTCCAATTTCAATTATTGTTTGTGATCATAATGATAGTTGCACTAGTTACTTAGCAAAGATGAAATGAATATGCATGATGGGGTTAAATGGGAAATATATTTGTCTGTAGTTGTTATGTGAAGTTGAAATTAAAGAATATCGAAGCCGGGTGATAAATTATTGCTTGTATAGAAGAGCTAGGATTGATTGTCTGCGAGTATTACCTGATCACCTAAAAGAATTGGTATAATTGATTATTAGACAATAAAGATAAACTTGAACTTATTCATAACATGATGGGGATGGAGCATTAGCATTTGTTGGTTTTTCTGATCCATAAAATGAATATGAGTTGGTTAATCGTGATCCATAAAACGAATATATGAGTTGGTTAACCGTGAGCCTAAACGGCGTCGTACCATATGATTCGTTAATCTACTAACCCGGGATGGAGGGCGCAAGTCCATCCACATATGATTTCTGGCTGGACATATGTTTGTTGAATTCATGTGTTTGATGCATACCATTTGACTGATTAATTACTTGCTTGATTGTTATGTTTTAATTACGATATGGAAGTTTTCACTCACTAAGCTAGTATAGCTTATGCTCCTATAGTTTTTATTTATTGCAGCAAGAGTTTATTTGGCTTAGGCCAAGGCAAGCTACAGCTCAGGTACAGGAGCTAGGAGTTTCCTATAGAAGTTGTACTCAGTATTGTTTAGACTTCCACAGGAACCAAAAGACTCTGGATGACTGTAATGGACCTTTAATATTCTTTTGCGGGGAATGCCCTTCGACTTTGTAACCTTTATGTATGCGTTTTGATTTATTATCTAATGCTATCGAATGCCACATTAAACTTCTTAACTCCATTGAATAGAGTATTCTATTATCGTAAAGGGATGCCTTACATCTATACAAGACTCCCAAAAGACTCAGATTGTAATTCGAGAGTCTTATATGGCATGTGGCGGACTGTTACGTTTAGGAAACCCTCTGGGGCGTGACAGTTTAAGTTGGAAGTAGAGAATGTGGATGAGGGACTTAAGAGAGAATCTGAGATAGTGGAAAATCAAGTGGATGAACCAGAAGTGAGAATTGAAGAGGAAGAGGTGAATCCGAGTGAGGAGCAGGGAATGGAAAGAGAGGAAGAAAGTGAGGAGCACGACCAAGAGGCTCTAGTCCGACCCACTAGGAAGCGGAGGATGAATGTAAGGGAATACCTTAGTCTGTTTGTCCATCAAGATGACGGTGGATCTTCCAGCAAGGGACGACCCTCTAGTTTGACCCTTGATGATTCTAGTGATGAATGAAAGGTGGAAAGATAGTTCAACCCATGAAAGTCCAAGTGAAGTTTTTTCTTTTCTTTTCTTGCTTTCTTTTGTAGTAGGTCATGCGGGATGCCAATTTGCCTTAGGATCTCTAGACAGTTTAGTATTTTGTTCTTTTCTTTTCCTTGTATTTTGTTTTGTTTTTGGATAAGAGAAAGATATTTAGAATTAGGACTAGAATGTAGCTTGCCAAATTTTGTGGGCTGAAATCTCCAATGTAATTCCTTTTATGGCTTGAAAAAGTAATGAAGAATCATGTTTATTTCAAAGGAAAGAAGTTATGAGAATCTAGCATGTTAGACATTAGTCATAAAAGGACATTAACCACATATAAATTGCATGAGCACTCATTCATTCATGTCATTATTTTGAACTTGTAAATTTATTTCCTTATGTATGGGTTCTTTTGTTTTCCTTATGATTATATGAAGTTTTATGAGATTGATTTACATTCAGAAATATTGATTTTCGAATTCTCTCAAAGTTATGAACCTTGTTTGACAAATTAATTCTTTCAAAGTTGAAAACGTTAAAAAGACACTCAAAGTTACTAAATAATGTGTAAATAGACGAAACCAACGGATTTGGAATCGAAGCAAGAACCTCTCCCGAACGAAGCCGACCAACCTGCTGTACCTCAATCGAATCCACGAGGAGTAACACCCCAGCACCCATAAGGTGATGTGATGAATGCGATTGGGCAGTTGGCCAATCTTTTAAATACATTCATCCAGAACCAAAATCTAAATCAGAACCCACACTAAGGGCAAAGCGTCCGGGATTCTGCTCCTCTACCACCACCACCTGCATTCCCGTAATTTAGATCCGGCATTCCCGTATTCTTCAGCCCCAGAAAACGAAGTTAAGATAATTAGTGATAATGGTTCGTAATAACATAAGGAAATGAAAAACATCAGATTCACGAATTTCGAGTGTCCTTCGAACCTAAATGGGATCAGTTCTCGAAAAACATGTCCGGGAGCTCGAAAAGAAAAAATATTTCGACAGCACCATTAGGACCGATTTAATATAAGGATTTCAAAAATTTCAGTTTCGTAATTTTTCGGTAACTAAAAATAACATGTATCACAATTATACACATATTTTCTTACTACCGGTATTTTACTGGTCACATCTACTTTACATTACACTATTCATTACTATTCTACATTATTTATTTGTCTCTACTTTTTCTAATACCAACTTTTACACTCTATACACCTATTATCTTACTTTTTATTTTTCTCATAACCTTATATCACATCTACTTTACATATTATTACTTTTAATACACAAAATTACAAAAATTACTAACAAAATTACTATAAATACCCTCATTTTACATATTATTATCTACTTTACATATTATTATCTCCACTCCTCATTTTCCTATAAATACCCTTCTCCTCTTTTACTTCATTCACTCTACTACCCATAAGATTACTCTCCAAAATTCTCTCTAAATTTTCTCTCAAACACTCTCCCAAAATTTCTTCTGAAAACTCTCTTCTACTACAAACACTACGACCATGCTTACTTTAGGTAAGAAATCTCCTCAAAACTCTCTTACCATGTCATATAACTTTATATGACCATGGTATGAGTTTCCTAATGGAAGCTATACTATGTTCATGTATCGTTATTGTTCATGAATAGTATTTATATATTTTTATGTTGTTATTTTATTTTGCTCGTATTATTGTTGATATAATGTTAACCTCTTATATATATTTAACTAAATATAATTATGTACTTATATATAATCTTTAGAGCATATAAGCTCATTGCTATTTACTTTCAAGTTATGCAATTTATTTACTTATTTCATGTTGTTTTAAGACTAGTCTCTAGTCTTAGACTTGTCCCTATCAAGTCAAAACGATCTTTTCTTTCTTTTCTTAATTTCTTTTCTTTATTTCTTTTGGGACTAGTCTACTCTTAGTCTTTGGATATCTTGATGAAGCTAAGGTTCCTAATACTTGACATTTCTATTAACTTGCTTATTTTATTACTTATTATGTCTTTCTTATGTATTCATAATTTCATGATTTCATATTCATTATCATGCATGAACATATTAATTTTTGTCTCAACAAGATAAAGAAGGAAATGTTTTCTTAAATAAAAGTTCTCTTCCAAAATAAATGTTGTCATGAAAGAAATGATTTTTCATAAAAACTTTGGAATCTATCTTAACAAATCTTTTCTAAAAATCTAGAGGAGTTCATCATAAATTTTAGTAATCAAAGAACATAGAAATTTTTAGACAATACATACATACACTTTACAAAGTCATCAAATGAAAAGTATTCTTTAAAATTAAAATTTCAAATTCTTGTTTAACAAAAGTTTTACTAAACTTCATTTTTCCACCAATATTTTGGTATATAAAGGGATAGACTAGTTTGACAAAACACAAAGAAAATTTCTTTCATAAGAATAAAATGATCTAAGGAATAAAATTAATGAACAACTTAGAAAATCATTTTTAAATGAAATAAACTTTAGGAAAGGTTAAGAAAGTATAGAGTTTGATAGCTTTTAACTACTCTCAAAAAGTATTCAAAAACTACCCTCCCAATCCCTAGAAATTAAGAAACTTAGAAAAGAAAAAATCCTTCTCTTGAAATATAAAAGACTAAGGAAATGAAATTAAGAAAGAGAAAATACTCATTTAAAATGACTTAAGAAATTTTCTAACAAGCTAAGTAGGAATTTTCAAAAGTTTTGCTTTTTCCAAATTTCTAGAAGACTTTGCTTTTACAAAAAAATTCATGGTTGAGACAATTTCATTAAATTCATGCATTTGATATGAGTCAATGTGTATATATATATACATTTTTAAGGTCTTTCATACCAGTATAATATCTATATCTTTGATACAAGTATTTAAAAGATGAAGAAAAGATTACAAAAGTATGTTTAGCAAAATTTGTGGTCGATCTGATTGCCACTGTTTCGAAGCTCAACTGACTTAGTTTGATGAAAATAGTTTTAGAAATGGATAGATCTTTTTGAATAGGTAGAAAACGGTATATTATATGCACAATTCTGAGTTAAAATGACCAAGTTATGGTCATTTTAAGTTGGAATTATCTTCTATACGAATTTTGATGATCTTACTATGTAGTTTTGATAAGTATAATAGAATCAACAAGAAATACTCATTATGGGTATTCTTCTTGATTAGGTGATCCCGAGGAGGAGTATCCATACCCGGAGGATTACTTTGATTAGTGGATTGACTGATCGACTCATCCATAAGAAAGAAGTTTCGTCATGGTCGACTGTGTCACGCCCCAAAGGGTACCCTAAACGGCAGTCCGTCGTACACAATATTAAAGCCTAAGAATGACCACCTCAGTCACACGAAGGCTTCCATACTATGCACAAGGCGTCTAACACATAAAGGAGACTCATCGAAATGATACGTTTTATGTTGATACAATTGACTAACAATATAAAGGAAATACAATCCACTATACTCCAAATACAAAACCCTATACTTCAAAATACAATTCATCAAACTTCAACTACATTCATCCCAAGACTTCACTACATAAAGCTATTACAAAGCAAATCGTAAAGCTTAGCCAAAAACTTCAAGCACTCTTATATCTTGCCGAAATCCCGAAATCATTCTCGGCTTCAACCAACTCGGTCCCCACTTAGCATTCTTGGAATAACCTGCTCATTTAAACATCTATTGGGGTATAAGCTACACTAGCTTAGTGAGATTCATCTCCGCAATAATATACTCAATTGTAAATATACAAACAAGTTTATTTAAACAATCATATGAATGCACAAGCACATGAACATACAAGCATATGACTTTCCGGTAGCCATATGTGAATGGATTTACGTCCTCCATTCGGGGTTTGGGGTGGTCCATAAACATGCGACCACAATTCCAATATTTTCTCTTGTGGTTTATAGTGTCTACTCCACTGCCCATTAACATAAGCGACCTCATAGGCCCTTGATGTTAATGAAGGTGGTCCTTCACCTGTTTATATGTATTGGTTTATAGTGTCTACTCTACTGCCCGTTAACTTAAGTGACCCTGCAGATCCTTAATGTTAACAAAGACCCGCTGCCTCCCGATCATACTTTTGTTCCCACCAAAAGCATTCTCGTAATGCAATGTGACTCACTAATGATATGCATGTACAGTTTATTTATAGAATCGTAGCAAGTTCATTATGTAATTTAAGAGCGATCATAGAGTATTTCAAACAATCCAAGTCTATACTAACTCATACAATATTATTTCAACAAGTCTCGTCTCGATATACTTATCATTCATTCAACAGGAAAAGTTCATTTCTCATCAACAATTTTATCTTTACCTAAGTCTAGTGCTACTACAATTACAAGCACACTCGATGAGCATAATTACTTAGGAAATGAACTCACTCGGCCATTGGATCACCGGTCTTCTAGTAATAATAATCCGGTGGCAAAGAGTCAACGTTCTCGGGTTCACCTAATCACATAAGAAATACTCTAATGAGTATTCTACCATCTAAGGATACTAAAACTCTAAGAAAACTTAGCGAAATCGAAATTCGCGTCATTTTCGAAGTCCCGATTTAAAATGGCCATAACTTGGTCATTTTAACTCGGAATCTCGCTAATTTTATATCGATTTCTATCTACTTCGGAAGAGATTTCTAAATATGAAGTTTAAATCAAGTTCCAAAAATATCTAAGCCTCGGAAATGAGGGATCAGATCTGTACAGCAGTTATATAGATTCCGAAAATGCGGTTTTTATGAATGCACTTGAGATTCCTAAGTACAAAATGAAACTAAATGCCATGGTAATGATTTTTCCCTATCATGAATGTCATGGTATGAACTCTAATGAGCCTAAGTTCTTATAACTTTTTAGACTTAAAGAATTTAATAAACTTTTTCCTAGAAAATCATTTCATGCTATTGTTTAACAAGTAAGTTTACTACACTTGGTCACACTTACTTATTATAAGGATCATCTTTAGGAAAACTCCACTTTGTTTAAAGAAATTTTGACCCTTATATTAGTTATATCCTAAGGCCTTTATTTCTTTAATAAAATCTTCATTTGTAAACTTTTAAGTGGGTCTTACACTAAGGTGGTTACAAAAATCCGAATTTAGAAAATTTCATTTTCAAGTTGATTCTTTTAAGGAAAATGTATTTTATACTTAGAAATTTAAGTATTTATTTTACCTATACCCTAAGGACTTCATTTATTTAAGAAAATACCATTTTTGAAGTTGAAAAACTAGTGTTTTCTAACCATCTATCCATTATTACGAATTTGGCTTTCAAGACTTTCAACTCAAAACTTCTATTAGACCTCATCTCTTGTTTTAAATATTTTCTTTAGTAAAAACTCATTTAAACTCATGAAAAACATCATCAAACATTATCTATCACCTATAGGCTTCATTTTTCTTGTAAAATACATGTTTAGAAGTTGGTAAAAGGGTTTTTAGGCTAAGGTTCCCAAGTCATCTGAATTTACACTAACTCATTTCTTGGAAAGTGTTTTCCTTTTTGGTATTATTAACTCATCTACCTATAGATCTATATACTAGGAAGGTTATTTATTAAGGACAAAAACATTAAAGACCATTAATGCACATAAACTCAAAATAAAGATGAGATCTTAATGTCTACATGTATATGAATGGTAAAATGGTAGATCTACTATATCAAGTGCTTAAATAGGTTTTGAAAATATAAAAACTACATTTTTATAAAAGATCTTTTGTTCAAAATACCTTTTGATGAAAAATCATAAAGCTTATGCCTTGAAAGCTCCTTGAAATACAAGATCTACTAGTGATGGTTTGGTATTCTTGTTTTGGTATTTCCTTGTCCCTATCAAGAGATCATGGGGACATTTAGTTGGAAATATCCAAGAATAACCTAGCCATTACAAAGATCTAAGGATATATGAAGCAAGGTTCATCTACTTAAGGTAAAATAGGAGACAAAAGAAAAAAAAAAAGAAAGTTGTGTGTGTGTGGGTGTGGCCATGGAGGCTCACGGCATTGAGGGTTGAGAGGGAGAGAAAATGAGAGTGTTTTACCTTTTGTAAGACTTGAAAAGTGAAAAATGAAGAGAGAGAGAGAAAAAGTTGTTTATATAGCATTTGAAATTAGGTTAAAATGGAATAAAACAAATAAAAAAAAATTTGCAAATTGGAACTTGTTGGGGAGGGTTTCATGCCAACCCATGCAAGAGGAAAAATGGGGGAAATTTTTTATTTCTTACTTCGACTTGTCTTTAATTTGATTTGTACATTAATGCCATAACTTGTAATAATAATTAAGAGACAAAAGTCCTTGGAAAAGAAAGTGGAATTGAGTGATGGTAAGTGTTGCAAGTGTAGGGTGTACAAATAGGTAGTAATAGGTTGTACTTGTGAATAGTAGTGAATAGTAATCAAGACAACTTAATTACCGGTAGTAAGAAAAATATGAATAAGAAGATTATAACTGTATTTTTCGTAAGCCGGAAAATTATTAAATTTATATTTTTGAAATCCTTATTTTATTTCAATTCTAATGAGTATTCATAAGGAAATTTTTGAATTTCTAGTTCCGGGGCACGTTTTTCTATAATGGGTCTCGGGATGACCCGGAATTGAAATTTTCTTAAAATCTGATCTTTTCTTGTTTCGAAATATAAATAAGAACTATATTCAAAATTAATTTTGCCTATAAAAGTTTCTTATTTGGAAACCGAGGAAAAACCGGAATTAGGGTTTCTAGGTCTTTCTCACAAAGCATGAACTAAACCGGTTTAGGGTTTCATTTTCCGGTTTTCCGAAGTTTACTTGATTACTAGGAAACCCCGGGTATACATTATAAAAGTAATAAAATTGTGTAATGAAATAAAATGAATAGTGCAACAGACAAATCAATTACCGGTAGAAATGAAAATACGATAAAAATGTTATAACTGTAACTTTTATAACCCGAAAAATTACATAACTAATATATTTAGAAATCTTGTGGAATTACGAGTCTAACAGTACTAATGGTATATTTTTTATATCTCGAGCCCCGGGATACACTTTTCGAAGTCTGTATCCGAACGGGTTCAAAATAGGTCAAAAATTTACCAATCTGATAATTATAAACGAACTTATATTACTATGAGTTATTCCATATATTCAAACTACATCTCGGCCTCCAGGGTTAGGGGCACTAGATTGCCGGACTTACACTATTGTTGTCACGCCCCAATGAGTACCCTAAATGTGACAGTCCGCCACACTCAATACTAAAGCTTAAGTATGACAACCTTAGCCATTCCCAAAAGCTTTTATATTAAGTGTAAGGCGTACTTTCACAACTTTAGAGGACCATATATGGAATTATGAAGCTTAAGGAGATATAAAAACATATTAAGAAAAGAGGATTCACAATAATTAATCATTCATGGCAAAGACTTTACAAACTTAGGGACAACTCCCTAAATCACTAATAAATATTTGCATGCTAATACTATGCTACACTTTACTCAAGTTTCTAATGTTCAAGAGAGATTACCTGCCCGCATGGTCCACGTGGCCTTAACCATAAGTACGGGAACTGCAAAAGAGATCTATTGGGGTATAAGCTAATAGGCTTAGTGAGAACTGTTTCCATAAATAACTTCTTGTAACAAGATTCAAACAAGTTGATTTAATCAAACAAATGTAATGCACAAGCACGTGGGCAAACAAGCATATAGCTTTCCGGGAACTATATGTTGAATGGATTTACGCCCTCCATTCGGGGTTTGGTGATACTTATCCTCAAAACAAGTAGTTTTAATAACAGAAAATTTTAAGCTTGCGAGCACTCATCGCCAAGCATTCATTAAAAAGTTTTAAACTTGCGAGCACTCATCGCCAAGTATTCCGAATCTACTTGATTTGACCTTGCTTTCGGATCAACCGCCAAGCATATTCCATTAAGCCGCCAAGCAATCGTTTTCGGATCTCCCGCCAAGTGTTGCTTTCGACATGAGCTTACTATCCTTCTTACCCAAGGATAATAACCCAACCATGCAATGTGACTCACTTCGTGGTATGCATGAGTTCATTAATGTATAAAGTCATAACATAATTATTTTCAACTTTATGACGATCAAGGAATTTCACACAAATCAATATTAAACTAAAACAATCACTTAGAACAATTTGGGCTTCGATATTCTTAGAATTCTTTGAAGGAATTATTTTACATGCATATCGGTTTATCTTTTCCTAACTCTAGTGTAACTAGTTTACAAGCACAACAAGTATAGCATTTAATGGAAATAAACTCACGATGCCATTGTCGTCTATTCCTCTAAGCGGATGAGTCGTTCACACACTCCACTTAATCGTAATAGTTCTCTGGGTAAAGGAATCCTTCCTCGGGGTTACCTAACCAAAGAAAATACTCACAATGAGTTTTTCTTGATGATTTTCTTGAATTTTGACAAAACAATGTCAAAGAACGTTAAAGTTCGTATAGAAGAATGTTCCAACTTAAAATGGTCATAACTTGGTCATTTTAACTCGGAATCGCGCATATAACATACCGATTTCTACCTACTCGAAAAGATCTACCCATTTCCAAAATTATTTTCATCAAACAAAGCTATATAGGCCTCGAAACAGTGGCGACAAAATTCTCCACGGATCTTCAAGTAAAAACAACTTTGGTTCAAGAAATCAAAATTTGTTTGATAAATACTTAGTTATCTATAGTTGAAAAATTCTCTTTTTATAACTATATAACCCATATTTAAGCATGCTCAAATGTCTTGTTGTCCAATTATTTTTCTTAGGTAAAACAATGTCGGGTTGAAGCTTTTCGGAAATTGTTTTTGTGAATTTCTTTGAAATGAATACCTTGTTTTCTTTATTTTCTAAAAACGTTTTATGTTGGTTTCATTTATTTTTTCTAAGTGACCTTTGAAAATAAAATATTCTACTTTCTAAGTTACATTAATACTATATTTGAAGTTTTCTAGGAAATATGCTTTTCTTCATTTTTCTTGTGTAAATTCCTTTGTTTACTTGTTTTGCAAAAATCTTTACTTGATATTTCTCATTCTTTTTTCTCATGTCTCATATTTTTCAAAAATAATCATCCATGCATGAAAATTTGTTTTCTTCATAAAAACAAAGTGGAACAATTAAGGACTTTTTGTAGAAAAACTAATTTCTATAATCTCATTAACGTCTTTTTGTAACTTGAAAAGAAATAACTTTATTATTTTCAAACCATAAATTTTCTTTGCCTATTTGTTTGCAAGGGTATTTACTTAAAAATTCCCTTAGTCATCCATCTTATTTTCTTTCTTATGAAAAGAACCATTTTTGACAACAAAATATACTTTCTTTTGAAAAATCAAGGTGAAATAATAGGGATCTAAGTGGCTTTTTAAAGTAAAAGTAGTTTATAAAATTATAGTGAGTTCTTTTTGTAACATGAAAAGGAATGAGTTTATTTTGTGTTGATTTTATACTTTACATAAACTTATTTCTAAGTGACAAAATTCTTCTCTTTGTTTAAATAAAATTATGGACAACAATCTAAATGAACATGATTATGAGAATACTAATAATAACCAAAATAACATAAATCATAATAATAAAGTCAAGTATTGGAGTCTTAGCTTTTTCAAGGCTCACGGGACTAAGAAGTAAACTAGTCCCATAATAAAATGAAATGAAAGAAGGAAAAGCTTGTTTTGACTTGATGAGGACAAGTCTAAGACTAGAGACTAGTCTTAAAAACAACTTGGAATAAATAAATTGCACTGAAGTAAATAAATTGCATGAAAGGTAAATAAATTGCAAGATCATGAGCTTATATGCTCTAAATAATACATATAGCTATGTAGATATAGTAGATAGTTATGAACATAAAAGAGACATAAATGAACATAAGAGAACATAAATGAATATGAACATAAAGGAATTATGATTATGAACAAAAACAAAGTATGAACCTATTGTTGCTTTCTTAACCTTCATGGTTTTAGAAAACACACACTAAGCTCATACTAAGTAGATGAACATGAAGAAAGCTTGGAGATTTTCTGAAGAAAGCTTACTTAAAGAAAGACTAAGAGAGCTTTTCTTGTAAGAACTTCTTGGAGAGAATTCTTGAGAGATTTTGAGAGAGTAACTTTAGTATAGAAGTGGTGTGAAAGAAGTCAAAGAGGAGGGGGATATTTATAGGAAATTGAGGAGTGATTTTTGTGTGATTAAAATAAAGTAAAATTAAAACAAATTGAGGGAGAAGAGAGAGGGGGTAGCGCCGGCCATATGGTGTAGAGGGGAAGTTTGATTTTTTTTTTTTTGACTTTTTGGAAAATAAAAGATGTGATATGTAAGGTAGATGTGATATAAAGTTATGGGAAAGGTAAAAAGTTAAGATTATAGGTTATGTAGAGTGTAAGAATAGATGTAAGAAAAAGTAGAGATAAAAGAATAGTGTAGAATAGTAATGAATAGTGTAATTTAAAGTAGATATGACAATTAAAGTATCGGTAGTAAGAAAATACGCGTATAATAGCTATATCTGTTATTTTGCCTTACCGAAAAATTACGAAACTGATATTTTTGGAAAACTTATATTTTTACGAGTCTAACGGTGTATTCGGAATATTTTTACCATTCCGGGCTTCTGGACACGTTTTTCGAGAACTGTATCCGATCGGGTTCGAAGGACACCCGAATTTCACGAAACTGAACTTTTTATAAAACCTATGGTTATTACGAACTATTTTAGCTAATAAATCCAACTTCGTTTTTCAGGGCCAAGGAAAACGGCAATACCGGATTTAGTTTGATACGGTAAACTAGGGTTTTGTTGACCTTTAGGGTTCCGTTTGACTTCCGGTTTAGGGTTTTATGCTAAACCGATTCCGAAAATTTAGGGGTTTACAATTGTATTCCGGTTAAGGTTTCCGGGTGATTTTCCGGTTTAGACCTTTGCCAATTTGGAAACTGATATTTATGTTTATATAACATATTTAATTTGAGAAATTTATTTTAAATTTTATTTTTGTAAGTATTTAATAACTCTTAATGTTTTCGGAATTCTTTAATTGGGTTTCATTTCCGAAAGTTAATAATTATTTACTTTTTAATAATTTATTTTTGGGTTCTATATTACCCGATTTTATAAGTCAGAGTTACGTATAGAATTTATCGTATGTAGTGGTTTTGGATTTGGAGTTTGTTGAGCTCTTATTTTGTTTTTAAGGATTTTCATTTTCTCATGATTAAGAAATTTTTGGATTCGTTCGTGATTTAGGACTTATCGAAATTCGGTTTTAACTTAGAGTGATTTTTAGGGTTTATTTTCAAAGTTCATTTTGAAATTATTTATTGAAATTTTCCGGAGCTTACAAACTGAGTCTACGCCCCTTATTTTTCATATTTATTTTTGTGCTTGTAAAATTGTTGCATTAGACTTATGGTGTCACGCTCCAAAAGGTACCCAAAACGCGACAACCCACCACACTCGATATTTAAACTTAAGTATGACAACCTTAGTCATCCCATAAGTTTACATATCGGGTGTAAGGTACTTGCATATTTTTTAGGATCACACTTTGAATCGAATAGTCTTAAGAAGGCATACAACAGCATTAAGAATAGAAATCACAATAAGATAAATAAGTTGAGTTTTTACAAAAATCAAGGGGGCATACCCCCCTCAAAATAATAGAAGTCTATCCAGTCTAAATCCATCTTACAAACATTAGAGTTTATGTTAAAGAGATTTTCCTAGAAGTCCACGCTTATATCTAGGTCCCGACTTCTTCAAAAGCTCTTTAATCCAAAAAGATAAACCTATGAAAAGTGTTCTCTCGGAACAACAAAAAATGGAAACACTGCAATAAAAACTATCGGGGTGTAAGCTAACAGGCTTAGTGAGGTTCATTTCCAAATAACAATCTCATTCAAGATATATATACAAGCAAGTTGTAGTTAATTAATCATATGAATGCACAAGCAAATGAGTATACAAGTATATGACTTTCCGGTAGCCATATGTGAATAGATTTACGCCCTCCATTTAGGGTTGGGGTGGTCCATAAGCCATGCAACCATAATCTCGATCTCTTTCTCTTAGTTATGCAACATATGTTGTTTTTATGTAGTAGTTTCAAGTGCCTATCCCACTTCCGTTAACTTAAGCGATTCGCATCCTTAACGTTAACACGGGCCTCCACGCCTCTGCTAATATATCTTTGTCCCACCAAAGGTATACTTGCTAATGCAATGTGACTCACTACGTGATATGCATATACAGTTTATTCATATAATCGTGACATGTTAATTATGTAGGTTAAGAGTGATAAAAAAGAATTTCAAACAATTCAAGTCTATACTAGCTCATACAATGTTTTTACAATAAGTATCATCTCGATATACTTATCATTCATTCAACCAAGATTAGATCACAACTTATCACAATTTTATCTTTTTCTAATTCTAATGCCACTACGATTACAAGCACATACATGAGCACAACTATTTAAGAAATGAACTCACTTGGCCATGGAGAGAAATCCACTAGTCGTAGTAGTCCTCAGGGAGTGGAAATCCGTCCTCCAAATCACCTAAGTACAAGGAATACCCTCAATGAGTATTTCTTATGAAGTTCTAATAAATTTAACAATTCTACTTACTAAGTTCGTTAATTTTCGCCTAAGTTGAAGTCCTAATTAAAATGGTCATATCTAACTCATTTTAACTCGGAATTGCTCATATTATATATCGATTTCTATCTACTTTGAAAGATCTATCTATTTCTAATATTATTTTCAAGTTTTGAAAATGTTTGGTCACGAAATATTCTGATAAGTTCTAATCAATAGCAATTTCCAATTCCAAAAAATAGTTTTGTAAATGCTTGTAACGTTTCTACATGCAATATTGATGATTTTCCTATCATGAATGGCATGTTATGAACTTGATGTATGCATGCTCTTGACAATATTTACTAAAAGAAAATTTTAGAAACTTTTTATTTTGCAAGACTACAAGAATACATATTCGTAAGAAAACTAGTTTCATGTCTTTGCTAAATCTCTTCTGTTTTGGGAATTATTTCTTACGAAAATCTAGTTATCTTTGCAAGAATTGAGTCTTCATTATATCTATTACTTAGGACCTTCATTTCTACATGAAAATTCCCATTTTCTACTTTGTAAACATGTTTTCAAATAGGGGTTATTCCAAAATCCGAATTTTTGAAAAATTAGTTTTTTGAATGATTTTTTTGAGAAAAACTTGTTTAATACATTAAAATTTAAGGCTCTATTAGACATATCCCTTAAAGACTTCATTTCTTAAATAAAACTTTCATTTTGAGTTGAAAAACAGGTGTTTTCATGGCATTACTCCAAAATTACGAATTTCTTAAGTTAACTAGCAACTCAAAATTTCCTATCTTATTTCTACTCTTTGTTTTGCATATTCTTCTTAGAAATCTCATTTCAACTTATAAAAATCATTACTTAATGATATCTATTACCTATAATCTTCATTTTTCATATAAAACACAAGTTTTGGAGTTGATAAAAGAGTTTTTAATGCAAGGCTTTGAAGTCATTTGAATTTTCATTTGAACATCTCAAATAAAAATTTTTCCTTTTTAAGTTTCTTGTCTCATCTACTTAAAGATCTATTAGCTACAACATTTATATACACAAGACAAAACCTTTATGATCATTAATGCATTAAAACACAAAATATTCATGAGATCATGAATGTCAAGTATAATATGAGCATTTAGATGCTAGATCTACTACTTATCATACATGCAATGGAGTTTGAAAACATGAACATGGATTTTTTATGCAAGATCTCTACTTAACTCTACTATTATATGCTTGAACATGAAGATAATCCAACAAAACACATTTAAACACAAGATCTACTCTTGTGATGGCTTGATATTCATGTAGTAGCATTTTCTTATCCCTAGCAAGTGCTCATAGGGACTTAAATATGAAAACAATCATGAATGGTCTTGCCATTACAAGGTTTAGTGGAGAAAAAGGTTAGAATTCATCACCTAAAGCTTGAAATGAGTGGGAATTGAAGAAGAAAATGAACTTGTGTGAGTGTGTGTGGGTGTGATGAAGGTCACGGCAAGAGAGGGAGAATGGAGAGGATTTGTGACAATTTTGAAAAGTGAAAAAGAATGAAAGAGAGATAGATGTAAAAGAGTATATATAGTAGGTTGAATTAAGGTTTGTTTCAATATAAATAAAGGAAGAAAATAATTTAATTGAGGGAAAATAAGGGGAGGGGGTGTGTGCCTGTTCAAATGAGAGGGAGAGAGGGAGAGAGTTTAATTTATTTTGTTTTGTAATTTATGTAATAAAAAGTCTTAATTTGTAATAATTTTTAAGAGACAAATTTTTCTTGGAAAAGAAAATATAATTGAGTGTTTGTAAGGATATAAGAGTAAGGAGTGGCTTGTGAGTGTAGTAGGTTGTACTTATGAATAGTAAAACAAGACAATTACTTTACCAATAGTAAAGAAAATACCAGAAAAAGGCTATATCTGTAATTTTTATAAACTGAAAAATTATAAAAACTATATTTTTGAAATCCTCATTAAATTTAGGTTCCAAAGACTATTCCGGAATATTTTTCGAATTTCAAGTTTCGGGGCTTGCTTTTTCATAATGGATCTCGGGAAGGCCCAAAATAGAAAATTTTTCGAAATCATATATTTTTAGGGTTTGAAATATATTTTAGAATAATATTCCACATTAATTTATTTTACAAAAGTTCTTTTAGTTTGAAATCGAAAAAAAGCTGGATCTAGGGTTCCTAGGTTTCTCTCTCAAGCTTAAGCTTATCCGGTTTCCAAAGTTTAATCGGTTACTACGAAAACCGGGGTTTACATACGGAAAGATAAAATTGAAGATGTATGATAACGTGTTGAAAGAATATTAAGTATATCGAAGCATGAAATACTTGTAATAAATTGTATTCTTATTATCACGTTAAAGTGTTTGAAATTGGTTGATCACTTGTAAAAATTAAAATATAATGGCTAGACTTTAAATAAAAGTTGATGCATGCATTTCATATGTTGAGTCACATTGAATTAGCTATTATACAATTGGTGGGATAAGTGTATGATAGTGTGGTAGGCATAACCGGTATATTATATATGGGGTGAGTAGGAGCCAGTAAAAAATACATAAATTGGTGGCTAGTAGGAGCCAGTAATAACTATATGTTTTGATGGCGTATAGGAGCCTGTAAGATCTATAACAATGGTTTTTAAAAGAAGCAGTGGCCGTAATGGGCCGAAATACCTAACCTCAAATTAAGGGCATAATTCATTCAACATATGATTCACGGAAAATCGTATGTCTTGTATGCTTACGTGCTTGTTGCATCACGTTTGCTTGTGTTAATAAACTTGGTTGATATTTTGTTTCATGTATGAATTTTGAGATTTACTCACTAAGCCCATAAGCTTACACCTCTATAGATATTTGCATTCACAGGAACACCTGTTTTTGTACTCGATGTCTCCTCTTATTAGCTTAACTTTTCTTTTGGGAGCTTTTGAAGGAAATCTACTTGAAGGGTTAGATTAGAGTTCCTTTAAAATCTTTTGAGTAGTATTTTAAATTATTGTAACGACTCTTAGTTATTTCGATCCTTGGAATTTAGCGGGGGTATGCTCCTAAGAGTCATGTAATAGACCTTTAATTGTTAATATTATGATCTATTTTATTTCTAGATTCTTGTATATTCATTTTTACTTGCTTAGACCACACTTCCCAAAAGTGTCTCCTATTACCGTGCTAAACGCCTTACGTGTAATACCAAAACTTTTGCATGGTTAAGGTAGTCATTCTTGAGTCTTGACATTATATGTGGCGGGCTGCCATGTTTAGGGTGCCCTTCGGGGTGTGACAGCTTCAACATATTATGACATTTGTATGTTATTATTAATAATGTTATTTGATCACTCATTATGTTTTATTTTATGGGAAAAGGAAAAAAATATTAATATTTTTAAAAATAATTACGAAAATGCCACTGGGATGAAAATAATCCCAAAAATAGGCAACACGGCCTCGTCTCTTCAAGAGATGAGGTCGTTAGTGCCTGACCTCGTCTCTTCAAGAGACGAGGCCTTAATATGTTGTGACCTCGTCTTTTGAAGAGACGAGGCTACACCGCACATGACCTCGTCTGTTCAAGAGACGAGGTCATTAGTGACTGACCTCGTCTCTTGAACAGACGAGGTCATCGACTTCAAATTCCCACGCGCGTCTCTTCTTCCCCATTTCCCCCATTTGAATCCGTGGTGCAAACCCTAAATCCGAAATCCCCAATTTGCAAATCGCGAATTCCCATCCTTTTTTGGCGCACGAAATCCACAAATCGAGTGTAATCGCTCATCCCCGAGTTTTCCAAAGTTGATTTTGTAGCGTTTGGTGTTGTAGGAGTGTAAAAAAGAGGAGATTTGAAGCGAGACAACCGACGGCGAACGACGAACTTTGAGGTTGGATTTTCGCGTGTTTTCGTATTTTTTTTGAATCATTCATGCTGCATTGTTGAATTATGATTGTATGTGGTGTTAGAATAATTTTATAGCATGATTCGTACGCCGACTGTATGTTGCGTGGTTATTGATTAGCTAAGTGGCATGTAGGACTTGGGATTTGAGTTTAAGATGCTGTAAATTCTTTATTTGTTGATGAAATGGGTGATTAATTAGTTATATGGATGAATTATTAGAAGAAATAAGTACGTGGGATGGACTTATGATGTTGGTTGATGATTCAAAGTTGAAATTGATGAAAAGTATGTTGGTTATGTATTTATGTTGTGTGGTGTAATTTAAATGGGGGAAAATAAAGTGTTTTAAATCTAAAACTTTAAATGGTGTAAATGGGGTAATAAAAGTAGTGTTATAAAGTTTGATTGCGTATTAAATTTATCAATTCAAAGTTTAGGTTACAAATTCAATTTTTGTGTAAAGTTCAGGTACCTAATTTGACACTTATCCTTTTATTTTGGTTGGTTTATATATTTATATATCTTCTATTTTAAGATTTAAATTATAAAAAATGAGTTAAGAAAAGACCTTTATTTTTTTTTGCTATAAGTATTCTAAAAAGTCAGGTTCTAAAATGCAAAATATAAAATAAGTCCTAACCAATTCGTTACTTTCATATCTACCTTTTAACCCCGATAGGCTTCAATATCTACAATTGTCTCCTCTATAACTTCCCCATATTGTTCTTAATAATGATTTATTGTAACATATATAGCAATTTAACTTCATTGACTCACCCAAACATATATCAACAATGTCACATAAAACTTCACCCTTGTATTGAGTTATGAAAGAAAAAAAGCTTCCTTCACTTGTTTTGTTATTCACATAGGACCTTAGCATTGGTATGGCGGTTTAAATTTCAACTTTGAAAGTGGAGATTATAAAATTAAATTTCTGCTTTGAAAGTGGAGGTGTAGGTGTAGGAGTTATGTTAAATGTTAGGAGGAATGCAACTGATAAGTGTGATCTTTTGAATTTGATAAATGGAAGCTAATTTTGATGAGATGGCAGGATTTGTGAGGAAATGGATAAAGCGAAGTTCGTACTGTACGCTCATGGGAATATTGTGCAAGGGGATGATGGTTTTGGTTATGATAAGCGGCCTGTTGCTATGGTCAGTGTTAGCAGGAATGCAAGATATGAGCAAATAGTGGAGATTATTTGCAATAGACTGAAAGTAAATAGGTGTACACATCGGGTGGAGCTATATCATAGGGTAGCAATTGGAGATATGACGCTACGATATGATATTATTCCAGTGACCGATGATGATGCGGCACAAGAGATGTTGCTATACACAAAAGGCTCAGTGGCTGTTTATGTGCAGATTTTTGAAATTGAATTATCACAGGCAGCTGTAGGGGAAATGGGCAATGATAATAATATTGGAAGCCAGGGGTTTGTAGACTCCAACTCCACTCCAGTTCAGACAATGGGCAGTGCACAAGTAGAATTAGGTCACTTTGAATTTTCTGTACCTACATCAGTAGGTGGTGATGATATGGATGCTGGGCAAGACTCATCGGCAAGTGAATCCAGCGAAGACTATGACGATGATGAAAATGTTAATGCTGAAGTAATTGCACAACAATATGCATTGCCCGGGTACAACGAAGGGGCAATAGGTGGGACCGTTTTATTGCTCCTACTGACGTTGATGCAGTAGGGAGTTCAGCGGCAGTTCCGTTTTTCAGTGCTGAAGTTGGTAGTACTTACGCAGCATATGATGATGAGCAGGAAATGAGTGCTGGGAATTGGAGCTTCAGTGATGAATTCAAGGTCGGGATGCGTTTTGAGACCAAAGATCATCTCATACGGGCAGTTAAAATGTGGCACATAACGAACCATTACAACTTCAAGGTAGTGGATTCGGACCCAAGAGCATGGTCAGTGAAGTGTACTGATATCCACAACAGAGGTTGTAAGTGGAGACTAAGAGGCAGCTATAAGAAACATGGTGGGTGGTTTCACATCACTAAATATGAAGGACCTCACACTTGCTTGGATGAAATAACTGGACAGGATCACTCTCAGTTGGACTCCACCAGCTTGTCCAGGGCCATAATATTGGAGATCCGCAATTCTCCAGATGTGAGGGCGAAGGATCTCCAAACGAATATATTAAAACAATTCGGGTATAATGTTCATATGAAGAGAATTCGTGAGGCAAAAAGAAAGGCCATTGAGCAGGTGTATGGAAGTTGGGAGTCATCTTATGTGGAGCTTCCGCATCTACTTAATGCAATTACTGAGGCAAATCCGGGAACAAAGGTTGAGTGGCAAACTCAAGATTCAAATACTGCCGGCCACGTATTCCTAGATAAGCTATTTTGGGCATTTGGGCCTTGCATTGAGGCGTTCAACTACTGCAAGTATGCATTGTATTTATTGTTAAATTGTGTTGTAGGTTATTGATAGTCACTGACTAAGTTACGCATGTTAAATCGTTGCAGACCTGTGATCACAGTTGATGGCACATTCCTGTATGGCAAGTACAAGCACAAATTGCTTATTGCAGTGGCAATGGATGGGGCCAATCATATAGTACCATTGGCCTATGCCCTTGTGGAAGAGGAAAAGGCGGATACATGGAGTTGGTTCCTTGCAAAAGTGCTGGAACATGTCGTCAAAGACCGTTCAAATATTTGCTTGATATCGGACCGGCATGCCGGTATCAGGAGTGCGGTCGAAGGTGAGAATGCGGTGTGGCCTAGGGGGTAGCCTTGGCGTTGGTGTATCCGTCATGTTGCAAGAGGCGACCATCGCCATCTCATGATATGGGGGAAGGCCTTACACAGGTCGAGCCAGACCCTGTCCCATTCCATCAGTACAGTGCTGCTACGGGAGAGGAGCCCGCTCCAGTTACAGAGACTGGCTCATATTCACCACATCCTCATCATCAGCATACCCCATTCCCGAGGACATACGTGAGGCCGGGTAGAGGCCGCGCACGAGGGAGTAGGGACACACAGCAGTAGTAGGACTAGTGGACGATAGATAGATTTTCTTCTTTTTATTTTTTCTTTTTGGGTACGTAGCTTCTTATTTCCTTGTATTATTCTTGTATGTATAGATTTCATTCTATTTCATTTCCTATTATGTATTTTGACTCTACGAATACTCATATTTTCATTGCACTGTGTATGATTGGGATCGGAAATGTGAGTTTCGATTGAGCTTGGAAACATGTAGTTTGTTAGTTTTTTTGCCATGGTCGAGGATGGTTAATGGCTTCTATGGCTGTTTATATTTGCATTTGACAGGTTTTTAATGAAAATTTTTGCTTTTTCAAGATATATAATAGGATTTGGCTTATTTTAGCCTGGCCTCGTCTCTTGAAAAGACGAGGCCACTCCTTGGCCAAGAGACGAGGCGACTCCTTGGCCTGACCTCGTCTCTTGAGAGACGAGGCGACTCCTTGGCCTGACCCTCATCTCTTCAAGAGACGAGGCCAAGTACGCAGCACGGCCTCGTCTCTTGAAGAGAAGAGGTCAGGTACTAACGACCTCGTCTCTTAAAGAGACGAGGCCGTGTTGCCTATTTCTGGGATTATTTTCATCACAATGGCATTTTCGTAATTATTTTTAAAATATTAATATTTTTTTCCTTTTCCCTTATTTTATTACTTGCGCCTTTTTATTAATCATATTTAATTACTTTTATTTAATTTTTTATAGTGGTTAAAGGAATTGTGACTTTTTAAGTTTTACATAAAAGAGTTGCAATGGTTGCATAATGTAGCATTAAATGACATAACTATTGACATATAATATTACATTTATGCAAAATTAAAAAATTACAACTTTTCCCACATAATATTAGATATAATATGTAACAAAATTAATATATAATATAATTCAAAGGATTACATATAGTGCCAAGACATAATATACAATAAAATAATAACATACATACAATATTATAATTAATTTATATACTTACATTGTTAAAGTGTTAATTATGGTAATCTTTTAAAAAAATTAACATTACCTTCAATGTTGTATTCACAAAAATAAATCCATACATAATGTGAGATTTTATTATCTTTGTTTTTATAATACATTTTAATCTTACTATTGTACTATATTGGTCTTATTTTTTTCTTTTAGTGATATATTTATATTGTTAATTTTTTATACACAAATTGAATAATATATTTAATTTTATCAAAAACTTTTCTATCATTGTACCTTTTTGTTCCAATTTTCTATTATTATGTCTTTTCATTCCAATTATTTTACCTTTTTATCTGAAGTGTTACCTGTTTGAAAATTTCTAATAGTTAATCATACATTTTTGTTCCAACCATCTCTTTAAAAATTTCTAATAATTTTTGAAGTTCACCAAAAAATATATCATACTTTTTTATTTCTTTTGCTTTTAATCATTTAAAAAATATTATTTTATATTCATTCTAATTTACTACCATTATATATTTTCATTCTAATTATTGTACTTTTTTTTATTTCAAGTGTCACCTATTTGAATATTTATAATAGTTTTTTTTTCTTTTGTAGTGGGATAATATTTCTGATAGCTAACCATTATATCTTTCGGTTTCAATCATCTCTTTAAAAATTGTTAATAGTTATTGTAGTTTATGAACAAGTATATCATATTTTTTTATTTTAATTGTTGTATCTTTCGTTTTAATTATTTTAAAAATATTATATTTTTAAAAATTTCTAATAATTGTCAATTAGTTATCCCGGATTTATTTAATAATCATAAATATTTATTTATACATTGTAAATTGTTAAAGCGAGCTAATCCATATAACCCACTCGGTAAAGTTCGAATTAACTTATCATGATAGATAGTGCCAGTAAAGTTGGAATTGACTGACCTATTGTATAGCCCGATACAGTAGTACTAATTTGTTAGTACTATGTTACATTAGTGTGATTTTTCTTTTAATAATCAGTCTGTTTTCTTTCTAATAATTTTTTTTTTTTCAAATATTTCTTTCTTTTCCCTTTCTTTTTACAACTTTGATAAGATGCAGTGTAGCGACGTGAAGTCATTAGCATGAACCAGTGGTAAAAATGATAGGAGGGAAAAAAAAAAAAAAACCCAATAATAAAAAAGGAAGGTCAAGCGACAACCCGGCTACAGGGATAGACAACTATAAATAGAGAGAGAGAGAGAAGCAACATGGTCTTCTTTGCATGCACGTACTCAGAATTCTCACAATGGCTCCGAATGCTCTTACCCCGGTTGTGATCATCGACAGCAGCGATGAGGAAACAGACAATGGCTCTGCCGTCATCAAATTTAATGGCAGTAACTTTCCAGCGAGAACCACCATGCCTACTGCAGGACTCCAAATCATGGAGCACGGGAATGTCATCAACCAGAACCTCCTCACGCTGCAACTCCATTGTCCTCCACACTTGAAACCCTAACCTTTCGGAGCTTCTGGAAAGCCAGGAGTTTTGATGTGACGACCCCTGCCAGTAATAACTTCACTGCACTAGGTTTGTTTCTGTTTCTGTTTGCTTCTTTCTCTTCTTTTTAAGATTTTTCTTATTCTTTTGTTTTCGGTTGGTTAGTAATGATATTGCACTGATTGCATAATGTGACCGAGGATGATCGGACTGTGGATGGTATATTGTTTTAGTGTTTTTATTTGCTATCATATTTATATATCTGTACTCTAAATGATTACATAAGACGCATATAGCTAGTCCCGTCGATTGGGATTAGGGCCTTCAATTTTGTTGTTCATTGGTGGACAGAAGACATATAAGAAAAGAACAAAGTACAAGAAAAAGAAAACCTAACCTGACCCTCAGAATGTTCAAAATAACTTAATACGTGTGCTGAAGTTACTTATTTGACAATATGATCTTTACTGGCATGTGGATTGGGAGACTGACCTCGATGCATGTGAAGTCTTAACCTTTTGTTAGATTGTATTTTTGGATATAAAAAGTGGAGGTGGTGGATTGAAATCGCTTCTCTCCTTGTTGATTTTATTTTACATTGCCTACATGTTTTACAAACTACTTCCAGAGGTATGTGGAAAATGCGATTGCTAGTTTCATCTTCACTTACATTTGTTGCGTGGTGAAATGTTCTATGTGCCAGTGTAGTCAATCAAGATGAATCAATGAAGTATCCACCTTTTCTTGGCTCCATCCATCACAGGTTCTTTGGAATTGATAATTGTGATTGGTTCCAGTTGATATGGGCAACAATGTCAGCATAAAATGAAAGCCATATAGAATGAATATCTAATGCTGAGGTGGTGTGATGCTCTTTTTTGTCCTGTTTTTCTTGTTTTTGAATGATCTTTTGGTCTTCATTCTTGTCTTATTCTCGTGACCAGAATGGCATGTAATTCACTTGTGGTAAATCCGCCTTGGTTATTATGTTCACTTTTGCTGTAGTCATGCACATGATTTCCTATGTTGCTCTGACCAAACATGGTCAACTAGGTGAGAAGCTACGTAAATTACATTGTCTTGCATGCGGGTCCTATGAAACTTTTGTAAGAATTGTCAAGTGCAGGTTGCTTAAGATTGCATATGTTATGATATAAATATAATAGCCCATACCATAGCTACAAACTTAAATTTTTAGATTAGATGGTTGTGGTGCTAACCTTAATATGGTATCAGAAGAGTAGAGTAGAGCAGAGCAGAAGTTCTGAGTTTGAATCTCTGCATACTCATTACAACCTCAATTAAAATTAAATAGTCTACTTGATGGGCTAAATCAAAATCAAAGTTTTGGCTCACAAGTGAAGGGAGTATTATGATATATATATATAATAACCCACACCATATCTATAAGTTTAAGCTTTTAGATTAGATGATTATAGTGCTAATTTGAACGCATACAATTAATGTTGAAGCCTTTTCTTTCTAAGATATTTTCGGGATGTTAAAATTCTTTGAAAATGCACCTCATGTAGAATAGTATGAATGCCAAGATATTTCAAAGATTGTATGTTTTTTTTTTTATTGCTTTTGTTTTACTTTTTTAGCTTTGCATCCTACCACATAATGTTGAACTTGTTTTAAAAGGAATATCTTAATTCACACATACCATTTTATCTCGCTTTTAATATCAAATCGTGGTTATACTTATCTTTAGTTAGCACATTGTTTTCGAAGTTTTAATTTAATGCAATGTGGCTTTTTGCTACTTTGTTGCATCTGCAAGATTTTGCCAGCATCATATGATATATATATTAACATGTTATTTTTGTTCATTCAATTTTCTTTAGCATTAAGTTGTTTAAGTTGATTTTGCAGACCTATTAGAACATGCTCGAGTCCATCCTAAGTTTCTTCATTCTAATGCCACTTCTCATAGATGGGCATTTGGAGGTAAGCGTCAAGGATCTATGTTCAAAGCAAGCTTGGAACACTTATCCATTAATGTTGAAGTATTAATGTGGTGTACATTTAGGCCAGAAGTGGCAGGAAAAGATATAATTGCCTTTCCTTGACTATTTTCCTAAAATTTGATTTAAAGTTCCATTGATTTGGTGATAGCCTAGAAGATCTATACATAATAAGCTTTAAATATATTACTAAAGAGAATGAGTCATTTTTAGTGTAGGTGACAAGTAAATATGTTTGACATAAATGTAATATGTGTTGATAAAATGTATCATTGTCATTAGACTTGTATAATTTTGTGTCAGTATGCGTTAAGTGGTGATCGTCGTTCACCATTGTTGATATTTGTAATTAGGGATTAGCCCATAAAGTTTCTATAGATGATGATGGACTTGAATAATCGAATTACTCTCTTAGTAAATCATGTACTGTGTGTTAATTGGTGATCATTGCTCACCATTGATGATATTTGTAATTGGGGTTAGTCCAAATTGTTTCTATGGATGATGATGGATTTGAATAATTGAATTCACCATCTTAGAATATCATGCAGTGTCATATACAGTTGGTGGTAGATTAATGGTGGAGTTGTAAGGGTATTTGTGGTACCAAATTCAACCATGTCTATGAGGGTTTGGTTCAAATTTTTAATGAACCAAACTGCTTTTATTGATTGAGAGTTTTAGATCGAATTACATCAAATGTGGTTTGGTTTGATTCGCTTTAAAAACACCTTACTGTAGTTGATACTACTATTAGTCATCGAACTTTTCAACTAAACATTGATGTTTAAATTGATAGTCAATCATTTCTGATGTAGGTGACAAGTAAATGTGTTTTGATATAAATGTAATATGCCAATAAAATGTATCATTGTTATTAGACTTATCATTGTTATTAGACTTTTGCAATTTTTAGGAACGGATATTAATTATTTTGAGCTTGCCTATATCTAGAATGTTACTTATAATGCTTTGCTCATGAACAACTCAAGCTGTAGGCCACATGGATTTCATGGGTGGAACCTGACTATGAAATGTCATATCATTCTTCTGAAGATGAGTGTTTGAAATTGAGTATGGCTGTCCACCACATGCTCTTACTTCTTTTGCTGAAAAGGAAGTGACAATTTCTACCTTATGGGATACACTCATTCAAGAGATGCCATGTTGCAACATTTGCACTGCAACTTGGAGCACGTGTAGTTGCACAATTGTCTGATTGCCAATAAATGCTGTAGACATGTGGAGTTGTAGGTGTGCGATTTGGTTTTCTTGCATTTGAGGCCTGCCTTATGGAAGAAAGTTACTGCTATGTACATTTTTAAGCTTTCTGTTTGTTATTTCATCCCATTATCTAGTTTTTGAGTGCATGGGAATGTTGCATATAAGCTAAAAAGTTGCCATTGGTTTGCAAAACCTACCCAGTGTTTCATGTTTCTTTATTGACATGCTCCATTGGTTGGCTTCTAGTGGTGACTACCATTCTAGGTGATCTCACTGTTGCTGTTGTTTTTTCTGTTTTTATGCATGTGAAGATCCTTGGTTGCAAGTTTTTTGGTTTTCCCATTTTAGTTATAGTTTCTAGATATGTTTGTGGGGGAAATTTGATACGACACTAGTTTGACCCCCATTTTATAGGCTTATAGGCAGAGACAAAGGGGAAGTTTCTATAGCTCAAGCTACTGCTTAGTGTTGTTGCTCTGCATTGTGTTTCAATTTTGTCCTTATTTCTGTTGATTTCATTTTTGAATTAATCGTTTATGTGTTAGCAGAAAGTTGTATAGTTTTCAGTTTCTTTTGGAACCTTTGAGTATAGTTACTTCATCTTGTATAGAGCAAGGAGTCTACAAGTAGGCAAAGCTCAACTAGTCTAAGGAGAAATAAAATTTTAAATAGACCTGTGACTCCTAGGATGAGTAAAGTGTTCATGTGAGCTTTCAAAAGCTGGAAGCTTTTGTAACAATTTCTTTCAATAATCAATAAAGCTACCTTGATTTTTCCCTAAATTGAAACTAAGCTCCAATACCAAAAACAGTCAGGATTTATTTTAAAGACTTAGACTGTGTCCATGGCTAAAGTAAGAATAGTAGTCATAGAGAAAAGTTTTTTTACAGCCTACTTAAGTGTTGAGTCCCAGTGCTTTGCGCTGGTAGTCAAGCAGGATCAAAATAAAACCTGACAATAAGGGTTAAACCATCATTGTGCAAACTCTACCACACTAAGAGAGGCTGCCAAATAGAAATTCAAGAAGTTGAAAGGACTGTAAAAATAGCTCATTGGTTGAAGTCAATACTAGGTAGCAAAAAAAACTAACATTGACCAATAATTAATTGGAAATGCTCCAACAATTGTTGAAACAAATCAAGGGTAGTGAAAACTAAAGTGTGATAAGTCCTAGCATTGCCATTGCACACAAAGGCTATGTGCATCCTCTTTTATGACTGGCAGATAATGGGTTCAATATTAATATTGCATTTGACCATATAACGAACTCCTTTTATTGTCTCTAAACATTTAAGTGTTGTGATAGTAATATGAAGATTTGTGTAGTTCATGCCAATCTCTCATGTGCTAATGGATAAGGTGTATTATGGTTGTCTAATCAACATTTTTTTACGTGACAATTGAGGCATAATTTACCGACGGTAGGTGAAGTGACCAAAGACATGCATTATAAGTGACATATTCTTTCATCATCATGAATTTTAAAATTCAACCTTAGAGAAGATGATTGGCAATGTTGAAGAGCAAAATTGGCTATACTATCACATGAAAACTGTTGCTAAATCTCTAATTGACAAGCGATTTAAACCTCTCATTTGTTGTTAGTTTTGACGAAATGCTCTTACATTAGCATTTATGACATCCTGGATTCTCCTACTTGAAGCACTTTACCCAAGCTTACTTTTGTATAAACACAGAAAGTTTTTATTATGAATATTGTATTGTTGCCAAACTTCCTCGAAATTATTATCCAGTTATCCTTTATCATCTTGACTCTATAACTTAATTTATAGTGACATTTAAGGTCTTTTAGGAACACATAGTCTAAGCGTATAAGAGTTTGTTGGATTCATCTAATTAACGAAAAGTTAGAGGCTTGTAATATATCCAAACAATTTCTTCTTAGGCTAAGAATGTATTCGAAGCTTCTATCTAAATCCCAAATACTAATAACAATAAGAAGTAATTTTCAATGGAATTTAACGAGTCCAATATATCTAAGGTCCCTATACAAAATAATTACTAATATACCATTTGGATGAAATTAATTACCAATTTCCAGTTGCATAATCGCGTTTAAGAAACATGATATGCAATTTTATACAAAAATTGCATGAAAAATTGCAATTTAATGTTTGAATATGGTCGTAATATCGCGATTATTAATCACGATATAAGTATTTTGTACGGATATCGCGATATTGCTCTGTACGTCAAATATATATAGTGTTTTATAGTCGCGATATGCACGTGTATATCGCGTCTTACTATTTTGTATGGATATCGCGATATTGCTTTGTACGTCAAATATATATAGGGTTTTATAGTCGCGATATGCACGTGTATATCGCGTTTTAAAGACGCGATATACGTGGATTTATTTTTCACTCGTATATACTATGATAAAAACGCGATTTTGGTGTGGTAAATTAGTAATTATTTTCATTGTGACCGTGTTTAAGGAATTAATTTCAATTAGTGTTCTAAACAAGAAATTAATTCGAATTTAACCACTATCTCAACGAAAATAGGATTTTTTTTTTTTGCTAGAGCTCTTGTGCATGCATGCCTATCACAGAGGTATGTCAAGGAAAAGTTGCCATTAAGTAGAAGTTGCTTAATATACAATGAATGTTAATTTTGTTCCTAAACTGTTTCAAAATGATGCTATTTTGGAATGATGCCACTCAATTTTTGAACTTGTTTGAGTGTCACCGAGGCATTTTGGCATGTATTTTTCAATTCTCTATCTTGAAGCGTTTGGGTACATGGTGCTTGCCTGTCAGCCTTCAACAATTGGGAGTAAACTTGACAAGAAAGTAGTCTTCCTTGTGTGATTAGCTAGCTAAAATGGCTATAGGTATTTTATATCTTATAGGGAGAATGTAGATAAGGAGAGGAATTTGGGGTTTTATTTGCTGCCTAGTTTATCTAGTTCTCTTCCAGATCCGAATCCTCTGGCTCCCCCAAGTTCTCAAAGTCCATATTAAACCCCTAAGTCCTTGCACAGCCTTTTAAAGTCCTGGTATCTCTTTTGGAAGTCCTTGCATATCCTTTTAACTTTAGTCAAAGTGGTTCTAGATGTAGAAGAGTATACAATTGGTCTACACTTGTGATTTCATGTACACATAAGCAAGGCCACTTCATAGATGATTGACTTCACAAATTGAGACTATTCGGGGAAATTAACCCATCAGGCTTGTGTTTGATAGTTTGAGGCATTTGTCTCGTGAATTGATTTTGATGGGATTTAGGGTGATTGTGAGACTAAAGGCTTCAAATTGAAGATTGGTTCTATGTTTCTGGTTCATTTAGTGGGATTCTTCTAGGTGTGACATTCATGATTTCTCACACAAGCTTTAACACCATGAAGAAAAAAATTAGGGAAAATTCAGCTCATTTTCATTTGTAATGCTAAATCAATATACACACAAAGATAAGAAGTACAACAAAGGAGAACTATGAATGAACGAAATGACGAAATATCCAAAACTACATCTTGTAACAAACATGAATGAGATTTGGTCTCCATTCTTCCCTTGGTGGTTGAATGGACACATGGCTTATGGGATAAGGTGATAGGATTATGGGAATGGCTAACTGCTTTTAGTGCTTGAATCACGTAAATTTGCCTTTGCGTAATGGACTAAATTGGTGTTTTTGCATTAATGAAGTCGGGTTTTAGAATGACTCCAGGAATGTTGCTGTGTGGATGAAACATGTATTATTGTGCACTTTGTGGAGTTCATTAGTTATTAGTACAATGAGTAGAAAAAAACTTTAATATGATGTGATTTTTTACTTATTCTCATTTTTATTTTGTTGAATTAGTTTCTTGTCGATGCATTTTTAGAAATTGCGGATTCTACACTTCCTCGATAATTTGAAATAGGGTTAATGACTCATTTGGTACTTGAACTTTTTGGAAAAGAGCAATCAATTAGCCAAACTTTAAAAAGATCAATTGAATACTGATACCAACTTTTTGAGAACTCAAATCATACTTGAGCTAACATGTTAGCTCTGTCTAATGACGTGCTGAAACCATCCATTCCAAAGCAAACACATGTCATTTAATATTTAAAAAAAAAAGAATTATTAAAATAAGAAATAAGTAAATGGAGATTGGATTTTCATATTCTGAGCTAACACCACTACCCATCACTATGGTTTCCGTTACTTCACCTATTCTGATGTGATGATGTTCTCTTCTTATAATCTAATCTAATCTACTTTCTCTCAATGCTTTCATCACATAGATTGGATCTGCTAATAAAACCCAAAACCTGTTCCCCAAAATTTTTCTTTTCACAAAATTCATCCTAAAATCTTCTTAATCTGATGAAGCGAGATCTGCATCACTACTCCAATGTCGGTGGAGAAGGAGGAGGAGAGGTTATCAAAGATAAGAATGATAAAGCCAAGCAACCTTATAATAACATCTAGGAAGAAGAACAATAGCTGGACCATAACTTAGGTAGTTGCGGTGGCGTTGGAGGTGGGATGGATGAGCTACTGGCTGTTCTGGGCTAGAGAGTCCGATCCTCCGACATGGCTGACATTGCCTAGAAGATTGAGCAACTAGAAATGGTGATGGTAGTGGTGGTGATTTTGGTAGTGTTGGTGAAGACGGAGTTCTCTCACATCTCGTTTACGACACTATACATTACAACCCCTTTGATCTATCTTCATGGCTTCAAAGCATGCTCTTTGAAGTCAACACCACTTTTTTCCTTCCTCCATCATCGTTGCCACTGCTACCTTCTTCTTGCTCTTCTTCCTCCTAATCCCCAACCCCTATATTACTAGTAGTCACACGTTGTCTACTTTCCTCTTCGATGACGACCACCATGCTATCCCGAGCACCGCAGCCTGTGCTGCCCCACCACCAGCACCGCCGCCGCCTCTAGCTCCACTGCAACAGATATCTCCATACTAAAGACAATACTGCTAGCCACTATGAAAATCCGATTTTTATTTACTTATTTCTTATTTTAATAATTGTTTTTTTTAAATATTAAATGATATGTGTCAGCCTTGAAATGGATGGTTTCGCCACGCTAGTAGATGCAGCTAATGGTGTTAGCTCTGGTGTGACTCAAGTACTCGAAAAGTTGATACAAATATTAAATCGATTATTTTAAAATTTGAGTAGTTAATTGCTCTTTTTTGAAAAGTTCAGTTATCAAGTGGGTCATTAACCCTTTGAAATAATTGGTATAGCATGTGGCATAATCATAGTAGAGTTGGGTGCAGATGGAAGGCATATAAATTGACAACTCAAGTGAAAGTGGTTGTGATTAACTTGAAGTGATTGTATACTTGTATGGATCTTTTATTAATGAAGATGAAAAATTGGTGTATATGTCTTTTTTGCCATTACATGTTAAATTTCATGTATACCTTAGCAATCTTGTTGTTCGAGGATATTTGTTTGAGGTTGTGTTTTGTTAAAATGCAAATTAATCCACACTTCTTTTGCATTTCTCCTTATTTAGTTTGCCCTTTTGTGTCCTTTACTTGTTGTGCTTGCTGCCAATTAATGGATCGAAGTTCCTTGACTTTGACTTTCCTATTTGAGATGTTGTCTTGAAAGTTGCATGATCACCTTATCTTTTTCGGCCTCCCTTCATGTAATATTAGTTTATATCTTCTGGAAGGAAATATCATTATTCTTGCAACATCTTGATTAATCAACTCTTTTGATTGTTGTGCCTCATTAGAAGATGCCATGATTCACTTGTTTTTCTATCCTTTATTTCGCCTAATATATTACTTGATCCTAACATCTGCACCTATTTCTGAGTGTTGCCGTGTGGTGTCCTAATTGTATAAGCTTACTAGTGATGTTGATGCTTTGTTAATGGATGAAGCATTCTAGTAGCAGTTTCGATTTTTAAAATCTCCTTGGATACGGGGACCTGGATGTTGATTTGTGCATTTTCAAGCAATTGGAATATATGAACTTGTTTCTCCTGCATAAATAGCTTTACTAGGATTCTTGAGTATGTGTTTGTGATTTTTACTAACTAGTTACTTTTTCCTCAATTTGGCAGCAATTGCTGAACTCCTAGATAATGCGGTCGATGAGGTATGGTTTGAACTCCTAGTTTATCTATTTTACAAATTGAAGTGATTTTTTGCAAACTTTATGACTTAAGACGACATTATGTCTTTCAGTATTTCGTATCATCAAAATGTGGTACTCAATGTTTTTTTTTTTTAAGATTTTAAAATCTGCTGAGTTGCAAGCTGTGGAGACCGGTGTTATTGACATCAGTCTTACCTCTAATAGAGGGTGAGCGGTAAATGAAGGGTTGAGAATCCTAAGTGTTGTTTATACTCTTGGATGAGTTTTATGTTTTTGTTACTTGTGAAAACTTATGTAGTCCCTGATGGTGCAGGACTGATTTTCTTGTAGTCTTTCTTTTGTATCTCCTTGTATATATTTTCTTCCTCGATGAAATATTGCTGAATCATTTGAAAAAAAAAAAAAAATCTGATGGGTTTTTGTGCTGTTATTCTTTATTTTGGTGAAGCAGCCAACATAATGATTTTGCTTTTTATTGTAACTGGCATATTTTGTATTTGTTGGCATAAGTGCAAGATTTTGGCTCTTAATGTTGATTATATTTCTTTTTTGTGGCCTTGGATTATTATAGTAGGAGTAGCATGAGGTACATGGGAAATAAAATAAATATCTCAAATGACATTGTGTGCTTGAAAAATTATTTTCATGATATATCGAGTTTAATGTTTATGCTTGATATTTATGAGTCTTTCTCTGTACTTTCAGATCGAAAATGGTGCGACATTTGTGAAGGTTGATAAAGTTAATATTATGAAGGATAAATCTCCTGCTTTACTGTTCCAAGGTATGTGTTCTGTTCTTTCAGCAGTGCTATGCTGTTATCTACATCTACTTTTGAAGAAGCAACTTGGTGATTCGGTATATTTTGTCAGACGATGGTGGTGGAATGTCTCCAGAGGGCATGAGGAAATGTATGAGCTTGGGTTATTCTTCTAAGAAAACAAACACAACAATTGGACAATGTAAATACTTCTCAACCTTCATTCAAACAAGATTTGTGGCTTCTCAACTATTTTAAGATTGATCAATGTTTGTGCTCTTAACTTTTCAAATTTTTAGCATTATCATTGATGCTTGACTTCTACTTTCTTAACTTAAATAATATTGCAGAATTCATGTGGATGTTCAGGAATAGTCTTTAAGCTTATTTAAAGCTTGGTGTGTATCTTTTGCCGATCACCTTCCATAAGATTCGAGAAAAGAATAATTTTGAAACTATTTGATAGATAACCAACTCACACACAACACACACACACGAGTTAAAAGGATATCTGAGAGCTGAAAGTGCACTTTAACACACCTTTAAATTTATCAAAGTGACTTTCAAGGGCTTTGGGGGGTGGGGGGTAGGGGGGGAGGTGGTGTGGGGAGAAGGGAGGGGGAGCGCGTCGTGGTTATTTGCAATTTTGCCTGTTTATTTATTTATTTATAAAGATTAATTCACTCCAAAATATGTCAGTCCTTCATATTTCCCTTTTTCCTTCCCTTTAATTTCTAGGACTTATGCATGGGGATGCATTAATCTTGTTTGAGCTTATCTTATGTTTTTGTTCATATGAACTGTTTTATAAACTTCCATCAGATTCTAGAATTTTCTCATGTAAAAATATCTGCATATTGGTCTTATGTTGGTCTTTAGCATATGGTGAGAAAATAATAATAGGTCATGTACTTATTTTTGTAAAAAGATCAATTCATTTCTAAACGTGCCATCTTGTATGACTTATGTGCAAAAAGATGCATTAATCTTGTAACTTGTTTGTGCTAATCTCATGTTTTTCGTTTTCATAAAAAAAAAATTTCTAATTAATTGATTAAATTATAGGATTTTCTCATGTAATGCATCACATTTGTTTTGGATTCTTCTTTTTACATATTTTGTTGTATCCACAAAGAATTTACTTTTGGAAAAATGTCTTGCAGATGGCAATGGTTTCAAGACCAGCACCATGCGGCTGGGAGCTGACGTAATTGTTTTCAGCCGTGCAATTCATGCAAGGTAACATACAGATATTCTTGTTTGCACAAAGATTTCTAGGAAAATTTTATGGTCCCGTTATTAATTTTGACAGAACCGGTTCTATCAATATCCAACAGCTCATACTATACCTAACCGTGATTGGATTACTAAAATAGTTAATATTTCAATTACCATATTTATTTTAACGGTTAGATGATTAACTGGATGGTCCCGTCGATGGAATCGTAGAAGCTCTTAGATTTCTATCTATAACTTTGTTTGATTGAGTTGTCTACTTGTTATGTTGCTAAGGTGTCTATTTATTATGTTGGCTAGGTGTCTACTTGTTATGTTATCTTAGTGTGACATTTAATTTCTTTTGCTTTAACATGCTATCTATGTCCTTTTGATTTGACAAGAGAATTTGGTATTGTGTTCAAATATTGATGCAACACACATATTATCATCTCTAGGTGATAGCCTAGCTCGGTGTGAATTCCTTATGGTGCTAGGATGACCTTTAGTTTTAGAAATATTTCTAGCTGTCCATTATATATTCTCACTAACTTTAGGGTATTTTAGTTGAATTACTTGCGAACATTGCCTTTTAGTGGTATCTTTTGCCGATATTTAGCAATTACAATAATATATGCGTACATCCATTATTGATTGCGTGTATTTTATTAATTACTATATTCTTTAGGTGTGTCTTTTGTTGACAATTATAATCACATAAGTTAAAATAGTCTGTCTATAAGATCATATTATCTCTTGGAGAAAGTTCTTGGAATAGAGCACTCTTATAATATTTCTTTATGCGAAGCTTTAGCAGTTAGTTTAGTTAAGGTAATAGTTAGTTTAATTGAGTAGCTTCTCTTAGTATTAGAGTTTTAAAGAGAGTGTTGGGAGCCTTTGTACTCTTTTAAATGCTTTAGCTCTTGGAGTTATCACTTTTGACAACTATTGTATCAATTTCCAATGTTCACCTTAAAAGCATTGATCTTTACCCTAAACTGAACCCTAAAGTATGATAGTTTGGCTCCATCTGTGGCTTACATCCATTATTGTCATATAGATTGATGAAAACGGATTCTTGCATGGAAGTAGTGGAGAAGGCCAAATGATAATTAATTGATGGACCTAGATGCACTTTTGATAGAATGGATGGATTGGATCATAACATGGCTACAATGAAAGATGTTGCTCTTTTTTGTATTTGAGGAGAGTAAAGTAATACTTGATTAATTTATATTCAAGAATATACATCATGTATATGCAGGTTTGATTTAGCTAAAGTAGATTGAGTTTAGAATAGGAAAATAGCTAATTATAGCCCTAGTTGATACCACAAATCCTAATTGTATGCATTTTGACACTTCCTCGTGTAGATATTTATCATGTCCATCTTGTTATGAATGTAGTAAACTAGATTGTCATAAGAGTCTTTGTGAAAATATCTCATAGTTGTTCCCTAGTTTTGACTTGCCTAGTTGTGATTAACATTCGTCATAACTTTTCACGAATGAAATGACAAATCAATTTCTATTTGCCTAGTTTGTTTATGAAACACTAGATTAGATGCTATACAAAAAGCAGTTTGGTTATCATACCATCATTTTGCTAGGATTGACATTTTAAAGCCACTTTCGACTAAGAGTTGTAATATCCATATTAACTCACAAATGAATTGTGTTATAGCTCTATATTTTGCTTCTGCATTGGACAAAGACAGCATTTTGCTTCTTACCTTCCTATGTAACCAAATTTACTTCCATAAAGATACAATAGTTGGTAGTAGATCTTTAGTCAACCTTAGAATCTACCAAATATGTATCTGTAAAATGTTATTCAACCTTACAAATGCAATCTATCTAAATTGCATATGTTGCATGTGATTTCCTTTGTTTCCCATTCAAACTAAATCAGATCTTGGACATGGGATTTCATAATGGAATTGCAAATATTTTAGCCGTGACTGTATTTTGACAATTACTTTCTATAGGAGTAGCAAACTGGCCCAAAAACTCTTATATTGGCAATGGAGTGAAAGGAGAGTGGGAGAGAGTGACCGAGAGTGAGAGAAAGTGACTCTAATTAATAGAGGAAGAAAACAAGGGTTTCTAAGCTTGACACAGTTTCAGCTTTGACTTGTGATTTTCTTGATGACATGCTGCATTTTATGATCAAGTGAATTGCATATGTTGTAATTGTGATTCTATAATTGCACATTTAACATGGGATTTCTGCCCAGGCATAGCCAACTTAAATTGCAATGTTTTGTTTCATTAATAGGTAAATTGCATGTTGTGATTGTGATTCTATGATTGCACATTTAACATGCAATCTCTGCCCATGAATAGCCAACTTAAATCGCATGTTCAATTTGCCAATTCTTAGTAAAGCTAAATCACATCTTAGTATTGTGATTTTTAGCTACAGTTTCCCAGTAATTAGGTTGCCAAAACCCTATTTCAAAAATTAGTTTCTAGAGAAGGGGAAAACAGAACAAAAGCTCGCTGATGCTATAAGTCAGAGGTTTCACATGACCATCTGTTTATCTAATGTACTACAGGTAGAGTGGTGTGGAAAAGAGTTGGTGAAAACAAGAAAGGGTTTTTCAAGTTTCTTTCAAGCATGTTACTACGCTTTGGAGGTCTAGGAGAGAAGGTGTATACTGCTACCTTTTGTTTTATAGGGTAGGAAGAAGACTCCTCTCGTCGAAGGAGAACATATATGGGAAAATTATCACAATAGCAATACCTTTCAATTTAAGTTTTTTGTATTGATGTTTCTCTTTTCCTTCTTTTGAGTTGCACAAATTTTAAATTTCAATTCTTCTGTTGTCTTAGCTTTGGCCTTTGCACTTCCACACATATTTCACAAATGCCAAAAGAGTGAGCTAGGATCTTTATAAATGTACTCTTGTTATGAACTATAGACTATAATTTCTTAACAATTTGTCTTTTAATGAAGTTTACCAAATTTAACTCCAATATCTATATATATATATAATATAAATAAATTAAATCAAATCAAATAAAAAAAAATTGAAAATAGTGTTATTTGGCTTCTTAATTATATCCATGCTGTCAAATTGGGAATACATTACTAATAACAAAAGCCCATTAAATTTTATCACCAGTTCCTTTTTCATTGTATTTAATTTCTTGAGCTTGAGAATCATAATGGGGAAGGTGTTTCACTTTTGCTTTATGTAGCACTTCCTTTTAATGTTGTGGTTACGACTGAATTTTTTAATCAATTCAAAAATTCAATTGCTGTTTTCTGAATGGGTGATTGTACTGGATAACCTTTACTTAATGTGATCTTGCCACAATCTTTTGTTATATCATTTGATGCCTGTATCTAGCTTCACCCTTGAAGAATGATCTCTTGCTTCTTTTCCTCTTCTAGCATGAACCTTGATGGACGTAATAATATCCATATTTCTTTCCTTTTCTCATTAGAAAGAGCATCAACGTTCGTGATCATATTGGCAGAGGCTTATTTTATTTGATTACCTAGTTAGGTGCTTGTGTCTTGGTACATTGTTGGGAATCATAACAAACTAAAGCATTTTTGTGTTTTGTTTGTTATGATGCATGTTTACTTGATGTGATAATTGTGTTTATCATGTTTACAGATTTTGCTTACAGTGTTATTTTCAGTAACTAAATTGAAGAATCTAATGGTTTATTGTGCTAACTGTTTATTTTAGTAAGGCAACCCAGAGTGTTGGACTTCTGTCATACACCTTTTTGCGGAAAACTGGGCAGGATGACATCATTGTTCCCATGGTAAATCTTTATGCTTGTTATTTTTAGTTCATCATCCATAATATGTCAGTTTAAATTCTTTTTTAAGGTCTCATAGTTTTTTTTCCCCCCTCCCTTTCATCTAAATTCCTGTGTCAAATGATAATTTAGGATTTTATTCAAGACCTTATGTTGTAATATTTGTCAAATTTATACCACAATCACCTTGATGGAAGAAACTCTAGACCACAATTTTAGTTATTTTTCAAGGAAAAGTGATGTGATATGTGGAACCTAAGAATGCTAGAAATAGATTAGGGAATTCCAAACTTGTTGGTTTGCAAATCAAGAGCCAAAAATGTATAAAACCTAGAATGCTGATTAGCAAATCATGAATGTATGGTATAGAAAGCTAAATTCATTGGCTATAACTGAGCCAACAATATAAGTAATAATCAAACGTCACAAGAATTCTACAAATTTTAATAAGTTCACACAAAAATGAAATCCCTGCCACCCCAAGGGATGCTTCTCCTCTTTATTTAATATGTCAAATATGTCTTATTCATTGCAAAACACTTATCTTAACAAAAATAAATTTAGAGGACATAAAAATAAAAATGAGGAAACATAAAAAGTGGCATAGAAATAAGTTGAAGACAACATTTCAAGAGATTATTACTTGTTTACTATTCTTTTTAAAAGAAATTATAAAAATGCAATTTGTATAAAAAATATTACAAATACACCATCGCTATATCGAATATCCTATATGTGATATAGCCTTTTTTTTTTTTTTTTTCATTTCATGTATTGCACTTTCTGTGTGTGACACACATAGGATATATGTGTATCGTACAATGGAAGTGCGATACAAGTACAGACCTGTGTCGCATCTTCAAAGTGCAATATAGCTATTTTTATAAGTTTTTACACAGTACTATTGCTATATCTCTACTCCAACATATGATACACATAGAAAATTTTGTATATCTTCTCCAATATATGATAGAGAGGTGGTAATTTAGTATATATATTTTTTTATACAGTATGGATTTGTGTTTTTTTTTTTATATATAAAAATGGTAGACATATCATTCACCCATACTTCAATGTGGACCAGTCAACCTGTCGGTGGTAGACTTGGGTCGGTTGACCGGTGACAGTTGCCAAATGGGCAATTTGGTTGGGTTTGCTTAAGTTGGTCTCACTCTGGCTCATTTGCCGGGTTTTTCTTTCTTAATCCTTAATTCCTTGAAAAATCCTTTGGTTATGATGTGCTAGCTTTGATCCGCACATTTCATAAATCTCACATTTTAATTTGTCAGTTTTTCAATTCTGGCTTGATATGCATGTGTCCTTCCCCTTTCTTTAAAGGATGTGTCCTAAAATTTTTGTCATCAGGTCAATAGCCTTGATTACAATAGTCTTAAAAGATTCTTACAAAAAAGAAATAACACAAGACAGAGTACCACTCAAGTTTGTTAGCAGTAAGACAGTAACTAAAGCATGCTATCCCTTCCTCCTTTTGGTTGCTTCTCCTTTTCATCCCCTTGCCTTACTTTGCTCTTTCCTATGCCTTCCAAGTCACTCTTTACTAGCAAATGAAGGGGGTAAAATTTGTTATGCCATACAATAAAAAATCGGGTATTTGGCACATATCCTATGAAGTGCAACAGGTCATTCCATCACCTCTACATTCTCTTTTGCACCACTCTATTTTCCAGTTTTTGAAGACTACTTAATAAAAAATTTTGTAAGAGGATAACAAACTGGGAGAGGAAAGGTAAGAGCCTGAGATTTGGCTACTATTTCCCCTATTTCGATAAAAGAATTGACTCTTTGCGAAGAAACCTTGAGGGATACAAAGAATTTTCCTAGAATGGGTGATAACATAGTCCTTTTATTTGGGGTATAATATGCTCTTAAGAGCTCCGCTATTAAGTTCATTTTGTCTAAGAGAGTTATTTTTTCATATGGTCTACACATTCAAAAGTCTTATGAGAAGGAGACTTAAATAAATAGACATAAGGGTAACTCATGAAAGTAGATTTGATGGTTTCAAGGGAAGTCTCTTTATTTGGTAGGCTGCATGAAAAAATCCATCCTAAAAGTGTTTTGACTGGAATAGTGATCTTGCAATGTCTAGCAAAAGGCGATTTATATAATTTCAAATACACCATTTTATTGTGGTGTGTAAGCACAAGAGCTTTGATGGACAATTCCTGGTTTGGCTAAGCAGGTTTTAAAATAGTTTGAAAAATATTCCCTTTTATTGTCAATTCTTACAATTTGGATTTATGCTTATTTATTTGTTTATGAGAGTATCTGATTGTTTAATATGATAATAATATTTCTCTGAAAAGGTATCCGTAGCTTATATGAATGTGGTCTATGTGTGTGAAAGGATGAATGAGACAGGCATTTCTTAAAGCTTCTGAGGTGCAAGATTCACATTGTACCAAACTTGATGCCTTATACTTAATAATTTTTGGGAACATTTTATTGAAATATTGAAACCTGGGATGACTTAGTCTCACATGTCAAAGTATTAAAAAATAGTATACAAAAATGAATTAACATTGAGGGAAATAAGGGGGACTTGGGATTTAAATTTTCTTGAGAAAGGTTCACATTCCCACAGACATAGTAAAGCCCATTTCTGTGTTAGCATTTTCAATTGTCTTCCTCTGAAACAAGGTCTTGATATTCACTGTAAAAAGAGTTACAATCATTTCTTCTTCCAATAGTTTATGTCAACCATCGCCTATTTATAGGTGGAAGATAAAACCTAAATATGCTAGGAGATGTTTTAATAAAAGCATACATTATATGATCCTACAAACTAGGAAATTCAATAAAGTGGAAACCATCAAATGTGAAAAATGCCATAGTAAGTATTGCAAGTACTAAATAATTAGCAAATAAATATATGAAAATATCAACAGATAGTGCTTCAACAATTTAGACTGTGTCAACTACCCCAACCGGTCTGACTAGTGGACATTACTTGTCTTCAATTCCTGGCTTGCTCTAGTCTTCTTGGCCCTCTTACATTCATCCAAAACATTAATCTTTGTCCTTGACATTAACTAAATTGACATGTTCTAAAAATTGGCTTGAATTATGATTTACAAACTTATTGACTTCAGTGATTGTTTACAAATGAACTAAAGAATAACTATAAATGTTAAAACCTTAGTCCAGAGCCTTACTCTGTTCCTTCCTTTTACTCTTATTTGTTCTTCGTGCATATGATTGGCGTTTGAAGATATTTTTAAAGATCCTCTTTTCTTTTTCTTTCATAATTACAGGGTTTGTACATTCTGTGCTATTATCAATGTTTTTATATTCGGAATAAGGAAAAGAGTTAACATGACTAAGGACATTTCATCCATTTTGTATGAATTTTTTTGTTCTTTAAGCTGTAAGTACCAAAAGAAGTTTCAATATCATGATTTGCAATTTTTGGGCGTTATCAATGTTTCAATGCTTTAAGAATTTCATTATCTCCCTTTATTTTCTTTCAGATTGACTTTGATATATCCGGATATCGAGCAGAACCAATCATCTATGGCTCCAAGGATGATTGGTCTAGAAATTTGAAAACCATCCTGGAATGGTGTCCTTTTTCTTCCAGGGGTGATCTCATGCATCAGGTTTGCCTTGCATTGTTAATGTCATTTTTTCCTCATATCCGATAAAGGATGGATATGAAATCTATAAAAATTACACATCTTGTCGATGGGATTAGTCACCATGGACTATGATGGAGTGATTTGAATCTTTCCAAACATGTTCTATTATAGTAACACTACTATCTGCTTACATTCATCTGCCAAGTTTTGGGAGTACTTCTATGATGCGATCAGTTCTTATTGGTCATGAGTTTTTTTTTTTTTTTTTTAATAAAGGTTATTAATTTATGTCAACTGGAAATTTCTATTCTATAAAATAGCAAAATGTTGTAGAAAAGATATGGTCCATAAATTAGGTGAGTAGTGAGTAGATGACTCCACTATTCCATGCAGATTCCTTAAGTAGGGTCTGTTTGTTTGGTTTTTTCGGCAGATATAGACATTTTTTCAAATTTTTTTCTAACAAATCATTTATTAAGAAATAGATATAGAAAAAAAAAGTTGGCAGTTCTCATCAAAATATCAATAGGTCAAGTATAGATAAAATATAGATGCAAATCGGATATATTTACACATATTATTTTGAAAAAGATATAGATACAGATGAAAGACAGACCATCCAAACAGACCTGTAATTTATGTTCACTAGAATCTTCCTATCAATTTGTTTTTGGCTGGTGCTTATTAATATTAGTAAATATGTTACCTTGTTTTTTATTATTTCTTGCTTTTGTGTTTTCCAGTTTGAAGACATCGGACCTCATGGTACAAAAATAATAATCTATAACTTGTGGTTAAATGATGAAGGTGTATATGGTTGAGTTTTGATGATGACAACGAGGTATGTTTCTTACTCAAAAAAATTATTTAAAAAATGGCTTTTCCTTTATTGAACTATCATACAGCTCGAGCTTTTAGTGCCATTGACTTTATATAGCATTTCTTTCAGTGAATTGTTCAGTACCTTGAGCTGTGTCGTGTTTTCTAGGGCTCAAGCATGTTAAGTATTACAGAGCTTGAAGATACTCTTTTACTTCTCATGATGTTAACTACCTACATGTAGTAATCTGGTCTGTGGATGAATTTTAGACATTGATATGTTGTTGTAGGATATCATGTTGAGGGATGAAAACAATCATGGAAATGAAACCAAAAAGAGGCATTATAAAGTACTCAAACTCCAATCACACATATCTTATCGCATCCGTTATTCATTAAGGGTAGGCGTTCTTATTACTTATTTTTCTATCTGCTATATTTATTTTGTGTCAATGGATCTTTATTGTCTGCTAACCATATCTTTCTACAGGCATATGCTTCTATCTTGTATCTCAGACCATTTACTAACTTCAATATTTTATTGAGGGGGAAACCTGTGGAACAGTTTAACATTGCGGATGAACTGAAGTACTCAAAGGTGATAACATACAAACCTCAAGTTGCTGCTGCAATAAAACAGGTGAGATGAATGGTGTAATTAACAACGCAAGGTATTGGGTTAGAGTTTTGTTAGGAAGGAACCTTATGATCCGTAAAGATAAAAAACATCTACTTCTGGGTAGTTTTAGTTCTTACCGTAATAGCTTATTTATGTAGGTCTTGTTATCTAATTTTCCAAATATAGAAGATAAGGATAAATCTAAAATTAATCCCTAATTATATTCATAAATCTAAAATATAAAGAACAAGGATAATTTATTCCTAATCTGCTTATTTTCGAATCAATTCCACATTTCCAGCCCCTCCAAATCCGGCTTGTCCTTAAGCTCAAAGCTGGAATGTGATTTTTCAATTCATGAATTATTTGGTGCTTAGTTGTCAATATATTCGTTGATAGAGGCCCTACATTATGGGTTTATTCTAGGGTAGTTAGGAAAAAGAGATAAAAAGGGAATAAGATAGTAGTGTAGGGTATCTTTTGCAAACAATTAGGAAGTTATTAGTTTAGAAGGTATGAAAGCAGACAGTGGCAAACTCCTAGCTTTGGACCAAACTACGCAAAACATCTCTTCTTCCTATAATGATCGTTCAAATGCATTCAAACAGGTTGATTCAATCCCTAAAAATGGACAACTTTGAGCAATGCGAGAAACCCTAAAGACTGCTCTGATACCATGAAACGTTTTGACTAATATTTTTGTAGAATATATTTCTGTTATATTTCATTGATAAATATGATACATATTTCTATGCATTGGCTATGAAATAAAGAAGGAAAGAAGATAATCCTATTCAATCGTAGTAATATCTTAATAAAAAAATTCCTATTTTGTAACTCTTTTCATTAGGCATGTGCAAAACTCATTGCAATAACTAAGTTTTGGAATTTGGGGATTTTTCATCCATTTGCTTTATCTCTGGCTACGTGATCATAATCATGGCAACTTGCTGTGCAACCACTATTTGTGGCACCCTATGAAGGAGTTGCCAAACTACCTCTAACATCCCTTCATTACTCTAATTTGCTTTAAATTTACTTAGTTCCCTCAATTGTCAAAAGTAAGACGGACTCAAACAAAACCCAATACATATCTTCTTCCTATAGTGATGATGGTTCAAATACACTCAAAGAGGTTGATTCAAACCATAAAAAGGGACAACTTTGAGTAATGCGAGAAACCCTAAAAGACTGCTCTTATACCATGAAACACTTTGAGTAATATTTTTGTAGAATAATTTTCTGTTATATTTCGTTGATAAATATGATACATATTTCTATGCATTGACTATGAAATAAAGAAGGAAAGAAGATAATCCTATTCAATCCTAGTAATATCTTAATAAAAAGATTCCTATTTTGTAACCCCTTTTATTAGGCATGTGCGAAACTCATTGCAATAACTAAATTTCGGATTTGTGGATCTTTTCATCCATTTGCTTTATCTCTGGCTACGTGATCATAATTATGGCAACTTGCTGTGCAACCACTATTTGTGGCACCCTATGAAGGAGTTGCCAAACCACCTCTAACATCCCTCCGTTACTCTAATTTGCTTTAAATTTACTAAGTTCCCTCAATTCTCAAAAGTAAGACAGACTCACTTTTTAATAGCCCTGCTCCAAGCATTACTCATGTGGGTTCTTACAGCTGTCATATGATTTTATATTAAGTTTTCCATGGCACGGGACTACTGTAGTGTTTGACTAAGCATCATTACACACACACACACCCCCTCTCTTTTATCTGCTAGTTGAGGTGTTTCCCTGTGAGTAGTAGTGTTTGTGGCCTGCATTGGGTTTTCGATGCTTTCATCTGACGCTTCCATTGCGAGTGCCTGCCAAGGTCCCCTTGATCCATCTCAGAAAGCTTCAACCTTATCTCAGCACTTGTTGAGGCCCTTCTGTCCTCCTCATATTTTCTGTATTGGTCACATATATATTTATAGTTCATGAGCAATAAATTTATAAGCTTCATGCCAAAAATTGTTATGAGGTTGTGTTTTTAAGACATGATTTCTTCTTAATTTTTGCAAAAGACATGATTTGAAACTATTGTACTCTTTTTTTTTTTTGGTTTCTGAATGCTCTAAGGATAGCAGAAAAGCTCCTTTTGTAAAGGCTCTTGCTTTAGTTTTCTTTTGCACTTTGATGCGTATATCTACTATTAGAAACTTTAAAGGATATTTACCAGTGTATTAAATTACTTTTTTGAGTACATTAGTACATTTTTCGTATTTTTTTGATAAAGATTCTTCTTTTAGGATATTGTGGAGACTACTATTGGAATTATGGAACATGCTCACAACATCGCAATTTGTGGGTATAATGTGTACCATAAGAATCGATTGATCAAGGTTGGTCTTCTTTATATTTTAATTGATTTATATACTTGTAGCATTTATTGCTCTCTTTTCTTTACTTGTTGCAAATGATAAAAGCAGTGTGACGTTCTAATATAAGTGTCAAATATACACCTACCAAATATAATCTCATATTAATGGAGGGACTTAATTAAAACATGAACTGTTTACTTGAATTTTGGCATAAACTTATGAATGACTAAATTAAGACATTGGAAAATTGGTTAAATTTTATCACATACATAGAGGACTTCTAAAGTATATACCCTCTTTCAATTATATATGTTTCGCCTACACATAGTTGAAAAGGAGTGGTGAAAATCGAATGACATGATCCAGCATCATGAAGATTATGCAATTACTTAAAAAATCTCTACAATGTTTGGAAACTTAATAGGAGTTGGAGAGAAAGAGGTTTTATCCTTTAACTTGGAGGACTTATCTAGAACAATTTTAGTCAAATAGGAATATGCAGGTTTTTCTTACTAAAAATGAGGATTTTATTTACAGCCTTTCTGGAAAGTCAATGCGGATTATTATAGAAGTTGTGGTATTGTTGGTAATGATTTCCTTCCTAAATATATTTTTCTTGGACATTTATTCTCTGATCTAGAAGCTATTAGATTCTTATTGCTAAAATCTGTGCATGTTGCAGGAGTTTTAGAAGCAAATTTCATTGAACCTGCGCATAACAAGCAAGATTTTGAAAGATCATCATTGTATATTCGCTTGGAAGCTAGGCTGAAGCAAATACTCTATGATTACTGGTTTGTTGTTCTTTACACATCTAAGTTCTTAGATGTGATTTCAAATGATGATTTATTGTTTTATCCACATATGTTCTAACTGCCACATACATCCACCTGATGTATAGATCTCTCTCTCTCTATTTCTTTTTTTAATAAATCTATTGATCTATCAATTTACAAAGCAGCTTAACATAAGCACATTGGAATCTTTATAAATACAATGAGACTGGAAAATGAAGAGATTAGTTGCACTCCATGCTCACCATGGACAAGAGCTTCTAGAATGTTAAATTACCATTGGCGTGTTCATGGACTGGGAGGAAATTGTTGAAGTTGAGATGTTTGGTGAGGCCATTATTTAGATGGTTATTAAAGGATGGTACCTCCATTTTTGTTTGAGCTAATTTGATGTGCCTAAAATACACTGATACCAAAATATGACAAACCTAGGAAGACAATCACTAGGTATTCTATGGATAAGCCTTGTATCAATAATATAATACTTAATTCCTAAAGAAATCCCAAAACTTAATACATGTATTAGGGTTTCTTGAATAACAAGAATAAAAAACAAAAGATATGGACGGCATAATTTTAGGGTATTATGCACTAGGAACAACCCAAACTACACTCTCGCTCAACTAAAGATAATTTGAACTATAATCTTGCTAATTTGATATGACTCAAATTAACTAAAGTGGTTTGTTCACCACAATTAATAAGATTGACAAGAACACAAAACTCTCGCTACAATTACAAGAGACTGATAAGAGAAAAGAGTTTCTCAAAGAGAGAAATTTCATTCAATTGATAAAACTTAACTTCTTTATATTTATAAATAAATCTTATATATACTCATGACCTGATATCTAAAATAGAAAAGTAGATAAAATAGGAAAGTTATCTAAAAGATAGAAAAAAAGATACAAGTAAATCAAATCTTCACGTTGAAATAATCTAAACTCAAATCGTAGATAAAATCGCAACTAGTATCCTTGGAGGTAATTTCCTCTGAGTATCGAGTTTCAGCAAACCGCGAGTGCAACAATTCCACCCAGAATGTACTGCAGGTGTCATTTAGGGCGCAATTGGCACTGAGTCCTCAAACACGGCTGCACATTTTAGCTTAGTTTTAATTGCAAGCAAGAACACAGGTTCAGGGCATTATCTTCACTATCGAATAAAACTCCATAAGCATCATGGGCGCGATGAGGGGCGTGATCTCCTTTGGACAATTCAAAACAGTGTATCATGGCTGGGATCGCGGCCGTTATCTACTGATCACTGGCATTGTCACTAGCGTGATCATCAGTTGGATCTCCTTGATTTGCTCTACCGTCTATCACTACCTAGATAACAAGCATGATTAGCATGTTTTCTTCACTTTCTTTATCAATTGTAAATTGATCCTCATCATAATTACTTGTTGCCATGTGGCCTCCTCTACTAGCTTTATAGTGCCAAGAAACAGTGCTATCAATTATCACTTTGAATGCCCAACTTTGCTTTATAAATCCATGGAAATTCTTGGAGTTAGTTACCTAATAACTTTTGTAGTAACTTAAGTATTCCATCCTGTCTAGTGCCAAATCCCCAACTCCCAAGAGTCAAGTCATCTTTTACCAATCAAAGTTAGTATCTAGTGCAATCACCATTAGACTTGCATAGAAGGCCCTGGTAGATACTCATCCTGAAGTTCCTATGGCAAAAGTTTTATGGTGAAAGGGTTTCTTGTCCAGGCATGCTTCCATTTTGTGGCTTGCATGGGTTGAAAACTCCAAAGCTTGAATTTGCATGATGGCATTACTTCTTCTACCACCTGGAACTTATGTAATGCTGGTGATAAATTCCATATACATTTGTTTAAGTGAATGTCATCTTCGGACCAATTCTGGTGCCAGGCATGCATTAATCTTCAATGCCCTTCTCTTAATTCCTAAAGGGGTCATAGTAGCTCTTACATCCATGGAATCTTTGTTTAATCCATGGATTATCTCTTGGAAAGCTTTCATTTGCTGTGGCTCTGTATTTATCTGGAGACAAAGGAACTCTATTCTTTTTTGCTATCCTTGTAGCCAACTTATGACGTTAGCTAGTTGAATCCTGCCTACAAAAAGCTTGGCTCTCATCTTGTTTGAGTCTTTCTAGCAGAGAGTTTACTCTAGTTTCCCTTTGAGTTTGGGTAATGTCCTCTTGCTATGAGTGTAGCATAACTACATCACTTTGTCTCTGGATGGTTTTGTATGCATATATATATATATATTACTCTCCTAATGAAATATACAATGATCCATCCTACTATTTTGGTCTTGGGTGAGGGATTTAGTCACTGGTGACAGTTATAAATATGGAGATCGAGGGCTTGTTCAAGAGAATTCTCTAATCTGTGAAATTGTGGGTTCATTAAAGAGAGTTCTCCAATCTCTCAAATTTATGACCATCTGTGGCAGTAATTTAGATCAAATTCGTGGACATACATTTCTTGTTGGTTAGTTCATGTTGCAAATACACTTATTTGTATAGGTATTTCAATCCTTGCTTTCTTAAATAAAAAGATGATATGCATCTAACAATATACTCTTAAAGTAGTTCAGAGGAAAAACATTCCTGTTTTTATATTAATCAGATCGGAAATATATATCCAAGATGTCTGCTACCTAGTATGGCAACAACTCAATTTACCTATTTTCTTTAAGAGATCCAAAACATATCTCCTCTGGTTTATGACACTCTTTCCTCCTGGCTGTTTCTGTTGCTTGAAAGAACTTCAAGTCAAGTTCTTTAATTTTGATCTCTTTGATTTTCTTCTTTAATTTTTCATTTTCTGTATTATCATCACCTTGTGGTAAATCCACATAATTTATCAAAATTGATTTGAAACCATTACTTCCCAATTTCACAAATAAAGTATGTTCAGCTTAGCTCCACTTAGAGATTCCAATCAGATCATTGTTTTGCGAAATTTCTTAAATCATGCTCTAGGCTATAGTTACAAGCCATATAATGACTTATTCGACTTACACACTTCACCATTATTTGCTTTTGTGGTAAACCCTGGTGGATTTCTTTTATATATAAATTTCTTCCTCCAAATCCCCATTTAGGAGAGTGTTGTTCCCTTTCAGCTGCCATAGACAAGATTACCTTGATAAATTTCAATTTTGCTATTGGAGAAAATGTCTCTTCATAATCAATATGATAGAGCTAAGTCTAACTGTGAGCAACTAAACGCATCTTGGTATTGTGAAACATTGTTGACTAATTGTTGACTAACGCATGGTCTGGTTGATGAAGCATTGGATCATTGAGAGTTTAAGCAGTCTAAGAGTGGAGCAGGCCATTAGTTTTAACATCATCAACTTTAAAGTTAAAAATGGATTTACTGAATCTATCCATGCCACTAGAAACTACTTTGTTGCCACCACATCTTTCTTCAATGAATCTCCATTCATTAAAATCATGAAGTATGATCCATGGGCTGGTAAGCGAACATTTGAGTTTGAGGGGAGTAGAATATAGGCATATGGATTTAGGTTGGGAATTCTAGAGAGAAGTTAAAGGATTTTCTCTCTCTATTATTCATCTAATCCTCATCTCCATTCTTCTTTCCAATGTATGTGCTTGGAGGCAACGAGCTAATGAAGGGAAAACCTAGGAAAAATCTGGATGAGTTGTGCTGGGCTTGCTTGTATTTTGGAGATTAGTTGATGGTGTCGTATATGTGAGAAAAGTAGCGGTAAGGGTAGCTTCATCTCACACATTTTGGAATATTTAGCAAAAAAGGCAGATATTATGTAACATTTAATAGATGAAGGTACCTTTATTTTTCTGCTACTTTTTCAAAAGAGCATTTATACAAGTTGATCGCTGATTGCCTAAAATGCGGAGTTGAATAAATCTTATGTGTTATTCTATTATATCCCTTCTATAAAGATCACAAGAGAAGATGATGTTTCCTACTAACTAAAGGATGCAACAAGAAGATACACTTTTAACTATGCTAACTGCTGAAATATACCCAATATAAACCAGAAAATAACAAACAAGAAACATAAAAAATTAAGAATAGAAATATATGTCAAATAAGATCATTTATCACTACTAATTGCCTCAAATACTTCAACAAAGAAGAAACTTCCTGTTGTATTTATTATTAGGTCAATGTTGGTGATATTGTTTTCCATAGCAATTTCTTTTTTGACAAAATATTAGGTTCTGACATAGCTGCAAAATGTAAGGTCACATGTCTTCATAGTTATAGTTCTGTTTTAGCAGACAGTGAGATTAATGCACTCAAACAATATTTATACCTTGAATCAGATTGGAAGTGTCCCCATCCCACCGTTATCAAAATTATGTTAAATACTTCCATGGAAATGATGTGTAGAAAACAACAAAAAAAAAAAAAAACAAAAAAAGGAAAATGTTAGTCAAAATTTTTAATGTTTGAACCCATTAAAGAAGCCACTAGAGAGTCACTTTTGAGCATGACAAACTTGTCAAATTATTTACTGATTTCCCTCAATTATTGCCCATTTTTCTTGCACATAAGAAGAGAATTGTGATCTACATGATTATGGGTTGCAAAAATATGTTGAACATTTAACAATAATCATGGTGGAATTTATTTGTCATTACATTAAAACAAAGAAGTTGCTTTCCTAACAAATATTATTTTTCATGCAGAGGAGTTTGAAATACAAACTTCTTGTTGGTGTTGCTTTGTCTATGAAAGTTATTTTGTTCTTTCCTTTGATGGGAGTGGATTGTTCTTACCCCTATCTCGTCCATTTATACTACATTTATGCTTTTTGTATTCTCACTACTTACCACTCATAGTTGTGTTTTAATTATTGTATGGATTTTATTATGATACAGGAAAGGACACCATCAGTTTGTTGGAGACATGCTTCCTCCTTCCCATGCACATAAAATGCATACTGGACACTCAGACCACAATAGTTCCACCATTGGAACCACTTTGTTGAAACAGATTGAAAAAAGTGGTCACCCATCAAGCATATATGAGAGTATGCCATTAGATACTCCACCTGTCTGTTTAGCAGCCAATGTAAGTGTGGGTGTAATCATTGAAAAGTTATAGATATTTTATTATAAAAATAAAAGCTGTCAAACACTAATAATATCATGAATAGATTTTTAAAAAGTTCTTAATTTAATATCATCTAGAGATCTAGCCCAACATATATACTAAAATGACACATTTTATCTGCCAGCACTCTTGGTCAAGCTAGCTAGTATATATTTTCTGTGGACAGCTTGTAGCTTGCTCATCTATTGAAGTGTAATTTGTATGGATCATGCCCTGTATCTTTAATAATGAGTTTGTCATCTCCACATGTATCATTGCATCAAGTGATGGTCCCTACAGTTACTTAAAACTGTTACTTTTTTAATTACAATAAATTTCAGTTAGTTCTACACTTATAATCCTAGCTCCATGGTGATCCTTCAACCATAAAACTTCGCATAACCTTTGAGTTGTGCTTTAAACTGTGTTAGTCAACTTCATGCTGTAACCTTTCCTTTTGCTTTATATCCTCTTTGCTAGTAGCTATCCATTACCAAAGGTGTAATAAGTTTGCCCAATCTACATCCATGAAGGCTTGTATTCCAAGATGTCCTTGCGTATTAATCAACAAGCCCTAGCATGAGCTTCCTTAAGATTCTCAAATTGTGAGTGAAATTCTCTTTCTCAATTGTGTCCATAGCCTAGAACTTTCAGAGAAAAAAAAAAAAGAGGTCTTTTTAGAGAGAGAGAATGCTCTCTTCTCTCTCTAAAAAGAAACACAACACCCCCCCACCAACACCAACCACCCCCCCCCCCACCCCCCCAAAAAAAAAAGAAACATGTTAGGGTTTTTTCTTCGTCTCTTCCATCCCTATTTCTCCTCCACCGCCTCCTCCCTTCTCTAGCCTTCTTCTCCGTTCTCTTCTCCTCTCTCTCTCTCCCCCTCCTCTCCGTTTTCTTTGTGTTTTGCCCCTTTCTTGTTCCTCATCTTTTGTTCCTCTCTCTTACCCTCTTCCTTTCTTCTCCCTTGCCCTCTCCTCTTCTTTCTTTTCCTTTTCTCTCTCTTTACCCTCTCCTCCCCGCGCCACCAACCCCCCCCCCCCCCAAACAACAACCCACAACAGCACTTCTGTCTTCTCCATTCCTCTTAACTCTTTCCTCTCCACATTCTGTTTGCTTGTCTCTCTCTCTCTTCTTTTCTTTTCTCTCCTTTCTTCTATTTTTCCTCCTTCCCTCCTTTGTCTCTGCTGTCTAGCTTTGCTCGTCCTCTTCCCCCTCTTCCTCTTTGGTTTGTTTTTTATTCCCCTTGGTTTTTTTATGGCCATGAAGACCTTTTTTTGCAGAAAAAGAAGGTTGTTTTTCCATGAGTTTGTGTCTTGGGCCTTGTTAGGTGGGGTGTTGGGTGGTTCTTGCCATAGTTTCAAGATGTCTCTGTTAGAATCTGATTAACTCTATTTCTGTTGGAGGTGCTCCGAGAAGTGGAATTAGGTAGATGTTTGTTTCTAATAAGAGTAATGGTGAAAAAGTGAATGTGGGTAAGCCAGTTGAGTCATGTGCTATCTCCACTCAAAAGAAAAATGTAAACAAAGTCGAGGAAGTTGATAATTGGGTTGGGGTTGACCTCGAACAACCCTTCTTGGCTCAACCTTGTTTAAAACCTACTGCCTCCTATGTAGAGGTGGTTTTTGGCTAGAAAAATCGAGCTTACAATGAATGGAGGAGTCTCTATAGTAAAAGAGGACAATTCGAACATTAATGTGGCTTTTAATTATTATCCCCCTTCTTGTGTTAATGGGAGGATTTGGATTAAACCTTCCAAATCAGTTTCAGATATAGGGGAAATGTTATGAAAGAACACTTAAGTTGAGTATTTTTTTGGGAAAATGCCTTCCTTTTTTTTTTTTAAGGTACAACGCATAGCAAAGGTTGTATGGGGAAAGGAAAGTCTTATTGATATTTTATCAAATGGTTATGGTTACTTTCTGTTTAAATTCAATGATGAGTTTTCTTTGCTTAAGATTTTAAGACAACCTTGGTTTTTTGCCAACCGCCTTTGGTGCTCGAAAGATGGTGGGTGGGTATGTGTTTGAACCGTGTAGACCCAAGAAAAATGCCGTGGGTGATGCTTTGGGGAGTACCTACTGAGTTCCTTCACAATGAAGGTGTTAGTTATGCGGTGAGTGCTATCGGGAAACCGCTTCAAGTAGATATTGTCATGGCGACTAACTCATGTTCGATATTCTAGAGCTTCGATGGAAATAGAGGCAAATGGAGAGTTTATAAAAGACTTTGATATAGAATGTGCGGATGGATCAATCCATGGGGTGGATGTTGAGTATCACACACCACCCTCGAGATGCTCCAAATGCTGTGCCTTTGGACATAGTGATGCAAAGTGTTTTGCTGTTGTTGCTGTAGAATTGCCTTTGGGAGAACCATCTAATGCGTAGTGGGAAGCACCTATTAAGACACCTCATTTCTCTCAGCTTACCCCCCCTTGTGGGGCTGGAAATGGCTCTATATAAGTCCAGGGTAAAGGAGTAATTTTTCAAGATGGGGAAAGGGATATTGCTGCTGCTCTTACACCAAACACTCAAGGTAAAGGTAAATCTATCATGGCTACCAAGCTTTAGGTGTAGATACTTCTAATGGTCAGATTTCAGGTCAAGTTTCTCATAGGGCACAGGAGTTTGGTGTTTTTGGTGATAATTTTGGAAATAGAAAAGGATGTTCATCTTCATCCTTTGTTCCTCTTTCAAGGGTTAGTGAGACACTTGTGGGCTCTAGTTAACCGATATTAAATCAGAATGTAGATGCTTCTGATTCTACTTAAACAATTTTTGAAAGCCTTGAAGTTAAAAAGAAGAAATTAAAAAAAAAAAGGACTCAGGAGAAGAAGCTTAAGGAGGTAGAGGATAGAGGCATGTCCTCATCATCCCCTTCTTACTAACAAACATTATCCTCTTCTTTTCTTGTATATATGATGATTTGTTTTTGGAATATTAGAGGTTTAAATAACCCAAACAAATGTAAAGAATTTGTGATTTTTTGTAAGGAGAATAGATTCTCTTGTGTGTTTATCGAAAACAAAAGTCAAACCTCATAATACCAAGATGATTTGGAACCATATTCTTTTAGATTGGTGTCTTCTACCTAATCAGAATGGGAGGCTTTGGGTAGGGTTGAACCCTTTAATTTAGGATGTGGAGGCCATTTTGATTTCCAACCAATTGATCCAAGTTCATTGGAGGAGTCTAGAGGATAAGGTTGGAGGAAATGTTGTTTTTTCTAAGGGAATGGAGGATTTCAATGATTTTTGTTACCTTCAACTGGTAAGATTTAGTAAGTGCATCAATCATTGGACATGTGGAGGCCATTTTGATTTCCAACCAATTGATCCAATTTCATTACTAGCTGCTTAGCAAAGATTTTGTTTGTTTTATCGCTTCGATCTATGGAGAAAATTCAGTTGAGTGAAGGAGAAGCCTTTGGAAAGACTTATTAAGTTTGAATAACACCATAAAGGACCCTTGGATAATTATGGGGGATTTCAATGAATGCAGGAGTCTAGAGGATAAGGTTAGACGAAATGTTGTTTTTTCTAAGGGAATGGAGGACTTCAATGATTTTTGTTACCTTCAACTGGTAAGATTTAGTAAGTATATCAATCATTGGACAAGCAAAACTCTCTTTTATATGGGCTGCCTTCAACTGATAAAAAGTATGCTTTTCTCTATCCAAGTTTATTGGTCTTCTATTTTCACACTCCCCAAATGCATCCTAAAGGATTTGACTTTGAAGATGAAGCGTTTTTTGTAGAATGGAAGTAATGGAAAGAAAGCAAGGGTTAAGGCGTATTGGGATTTGGCGTGTAGCCTTAAAAACCAAGGTGGACTTGGCATTCTCATCTTGGTTATGTAGAATAAGACAGCTTAACTCACACATTTATGGTACTTTGCTTGAATAGCAGTGATTCTTTTTGACCATCTTGGGTTCATTCCGAACTTATTAAAGGTAGGAACTTTTGGTCAATGAAAGTGCCCTCAATAGCTTCTTGGTCTTGGAAGAAGTTGCTACAGCTTAGACCTCTTGCCTAAATCTTTTTAAATGGGAAGTGGATAATGGAAATATTATATCTCTTTGGTGTGATGAATGGTACCCGAAAGGAGCTTTAGTGAATTGGTTAGGAGAAAGAATAGCCTATTCATCTGAATATCCTAAAGAAGCGTGCTTGTGTTGTATCATCAATAATGAAGGATGGGATTGACCTATGGGAGAGGATCAAATTGGAAGTGGGAAGTGGATTGTGGCCAAATATACTTTGTGAAGATAGAATGGTATGGAAAGATAATCCCACTAGACAACATTCAATCAAAGAGGCCTACGATTTCATTGGTGGACAAGGAGCAAAGGTGTTATGGAGTAGCGTTTTATGGCTCAAAAAGATAGCCCTAGACATTCTTTTATTATGTGGTTAGTAGCACAATAAAAGCTCTTGACTATGGGCAAGCTTATTCAATAGGATATTATTTGTCAAAACTACTGTTTGCTTTGTTCTAAAGAGTAAGAGTCTCATAACCACCTTTTTATTAAGTATGCCTTTGTTTAGGAAATTTGGAAGAGTTTAAAGGAGGAAATTTTTGTTAGCGGTATCTCTCCTTTGGATGCCAATACTATAGAGGATCTTTTCAACTCTGTTGGCCTCAATCTTCTTGGGAAGTCATTACTAGCATGGTTATCTACTTTTTTTGGAGGGAACGGAATGAGAAAAAAATAGGCATCAACTCCAAAACAGCTAATGAAGTAGTTAGAGCAATCCGGTTATTTTTTTGTAATGAATAGTACTCATGCTTTGTAATACCAAGATCTCGATCTTAATACCTTTTTGTTTTTGGTGGTGATATGCTCGAGATTTTAAGTCTCTTATGAGTCCTATAGTGCCTTTGTATAGGCCCCTCTTGTAATTAATTTGTTTAATGAAATAAACTGACTTTATTAAAAAAAAAAAAAAAAAGTGCTCACTTTGCTTATTGCAAAAGTAATGTCAAGTGAAGTATGTGATAAATGTATCAATCTCCAGCCAATCATTGATACCTTAGCCTCTCTAACATTTCTAACTTCATAACATTGTGCATGATCCAATTTTACATCATTGGAGCAATTGGGATGATGCTAGATCAATATCTTGATACACTTGTTTTCTTTGGTAGATCAATTTGTAAGATCAAGAATAAATGAAAATGCTTACCTTTTTCTTAGTGAGAGTATTTTAGTTATCAAAACTCAAAAGTCCTTTATCTTGAGACATTTTCCAAGCCCATTCTTCTATGGCTTTAGTTATTCTTTCTATGAATTATTTCATCCACATGTACAAGAGCTATAGTACTCCATTATATAGTGAATTTATGATGCAAAGTATGGTTATAATTTCTTTGTTTATAAGTTTAGGTCTTAATTGCCTTTCCAAATCGTCTAAACCATGTTTATGGGGGCTCTTTAGTCCATGATATATTTAGTAGGAAACTCTGGTATCACCTTTAATTCCCTTTCTTTAAAACTGGATAACAAACATATGTGTACTTTCATTCGATTGACATTTAAGAAGGAATTTTTTACATATAGTTGATTGATTAGAACAAAATTAATTTTAAGAGAAATCTATCTCATAAAATGTAATTGTAGAAAAAGGTAATTCAAATGTGTTGATATACGTGTAATATTATTAGTATTATATTTTCTATAACAATGTAATTAATAGTATGGTAGGTAAGGTAGATCAATAGTCACAATTAATAGTATGGTAGGTAAGGTAGATCAATAGTCACAAGTTTTTTGTATAAATAGATGTATTCTTGTACAAATTATATATAAAATATACTTCTCAAATACTTTCTAATTTCATCATGGTACTAGAGCCTCGCTGCCATTTGAGGTGAGTTTTCCTCCCTCCGCAGCATTAGGTTTTAGTTTTTTTTCTTTTTCGTTTTTTGTTCTTTCATTTTTTCAAGAGGTCGAGTTTCCTCCCTCTAATTTTTTGTCACCACCGCTACAACGAGGAGGAGCGTCCCCCGATCGGCCGATCCCAGAAGTCCGACCGCCGTTGGAAGCCCCGTGTGGACCCACGCGCCGATTGTTCTTCCGCGGAATTCCTCACGCGCCGGCGCGTGGGAGGTCCGAGCCACCTCCGACGAGTGGCGTTCGGCTCGACAGCCCAAATCCGGCCTTTTCCCGCCGTTTTTCCGCCGACACGACTACTGTTCCGACGACTACTATTCCGACATGCACTATTCCAACGCGATCTATTTTTGGATTGTTCTGGTATCTCCTTTTCTTTCAATATGGAAAGTGATAAGAAAATTGTAGCTATTAGTACTGATAATCCTTCACTGCAAATTAGTCCTATCAAGCTTGATGGAAATAATTATCTTGCCTGGTCACGGTCTTGTTTATTGTTTATCAAAGCTAGAGGAATGCAGGATTATATTACCGGTACTAAAGTCAAACCAGCAACAACTGATCCAACATTCAACCAGTGGGATTCTGAAAATTCGCTGGTAATGTCATGGCTTATCAATTCCATGCAGCCCCAAATTTCAAGGACATACTTATTGCTTGACACAGCAGCAAAAATATGGAATGCTGTTACTCTCACCTATTCACAAGTGGGAAATGATGCCCAGATTTATGAGATTCGAAACAAAGTTCATGGTTTGAAGCAAGGAGAGATGACAATCTCGCAGTATTTTTCTGAGTTGAATGGCTTGTGGCAAGAGCTTGACTATTATCAAGATTTTCAGGCTGATTGCACTGAGATGCAGTCAAATTTCAGAAACTGCTTGCAAAAGAAAGGGTCTATGATTTCTTGGCCGGATTGAACAATGAATTTGATCAGATTAGAGTTCATGTTCTGGGTAAGACCCCTTTCCTTCTCTTGAGGAAGCATACTCCTATGTTCAGCAGGAAGAGAGCAGACGCAATACCATGCTCTATATCCACAGTTGAAAAATCTGGTTTGGTAGCAGCTAGTGATTCATCTGAGCAGCTAAAGACCCAAAGTTCTAATAAGGATCATGTACGATGTGATTATTGTGGAAACCACGTCATACTAAAGAGACTTGCTGGAAGTTACATGGACGCCCAATGAGAGGTCGTGGAGGCAAACGAGTTAATTCTACTCGGGCAAATTTGTCTGAAACTATAACAACTCCTGAGATGACTCCCTCTGACTTTTTTCTCCTGATGAGATTCAGTATCTCAAGCGTCTGATGTCTCATAAAGAATCTTCCTCCGGTGCCAAATCCAACTTTGTGCAGTCAGGTAATGCTTTTTCTGCTACCCTTGATACTAATCATTGGATTATTGATTCTGGTGCGAATAGACACATGACGGGCTCCTCAAAAAATCTTCTTGAATACTCACCATGTTTAACTAAGGACAATGTCCGAATAGCCGATGGCTCTTTTACCCTAGTTTCTGGAACAGGTTCTGTTTTCTGTACTCCTCATATCAAACTATCCTCTGTGCTTCATGTCCCTCAATTTCCTGTCAATCTGTTATCTGTCAGTACACTTACAAAAAATCTCAACTGTAAAATTGAGTTTTTTCCTGATCATTGTGTCTTTCAGGATCTTCAAACAGGGAAGAGGATTGGCAGTGGTAGATTGCACGATGGCTTATATATGTTGGATGAAAGTCAAGGATCTAGTCTCCAACAGGTTTTTTATGGGGAAAATAAAGATGTTAATCAAGAAATCTTGCAATGGCATAGGCGTTTGGGACATCCCTCCTTTTTTGTGTTAAGTAAATTATTTCCTAGTTTGTTTTCAAAGACTCAGTTTGATTCATTAGTTTGTGATCCTTGCGAATATGCAAAACATTCTCGAAACTCTTATCCTTTGATTAATAATAAAAGCCAGTTTCCTTTCATGACTATTCATTCTGATGTTTGGGGTCCTACTCAGACTACTTCCTTGTCTGGTAATCGATGGTTTGTCACTTTTATTGATTGTTGCACCAGGATGACTTGGGTCTATTTACTTAAGGCTAAGAGTGATGTGTTTTCTTGCTTTCAGTCTTTTCATAAGATGGTTTGCACCCAATTTGATGCTAAAATAAAAATTCTTAGGACTGATAATGGCACTGAATACATGAATGAAAGATTTGATTCTTATTTAAGGTCACATGGGATAATTCATCAAACTAGTTGTCCCTATACAAGTGCACAGAATGGGGTAGCTGAGAGGAAGAATCGGCATCTTTTGGAAGTTGCTAGATCTCTTATGTTTACCATGAATCTTCCTAAGCCTTACTGGGGAAATGCAATTCTAGTTGCTGCATATCTGATCAACCGAATGCCTCTTAGAGTCCTTAACTACAAGAGTCCTTTAGAAATCTTAACAGGACATAACACATACACTGTCCCTCCAAAGGTTTTTGGATGTGTTTGTTTTGTTCATACTAAGGATGCTGGGAAACTAGATCCAAGAGCCCTTAAGTGTGTGTTTATTGGGTACTCGCCGACACAAAAAGGTTACAGATGCTACCACCCTCCATCTAGGAAGTATTTTGTGAGTATGGATGTTACTTTCAGAGAAACTGAACCTTACTACAATCCAACTCCATCATCTCTTCGGGGAGAATAATGCAAAGGAAGAGATGATACCTAGTACTGTGACCCTCATTGATCTTACCCCAAGAACAAGTGATGATCAGAAGGAGACTATAATCCAGGGGGAGAAAATTGGACGTTTGGATAAACCTGATTTGAAGAGGTACTCAAGGAGAAACAAAGACAACAGAAGAAGTCATCGTGCAACCTACTCCTGCTGCCAAGAATCATCCTCTTCTGGTGAGTTATTTTTTGATGATTTAGATAAACCTATTTCTCAAAGAAAAGGTGTTAGAGCCTGTACTAAACATCCCATTTCTAATTTTGTTTCCTATGATTCTTTATCTCCTACCTATAGAGGTTTTGCCTTGTCCATTTCGTCTGTGTCTATTCCACAGGATTGGAAGGAAGCACTCAATGATCCAAAATGGAAGGGAGCAATGATTGAAGAAATGAAAGCCTTGACTAAGAATGAGACTTGGGAGCTTGTTACCTCTCCACCTGGAAAGAAACTGGTAGGCTGCAAATGGGTGTTTACTGTAAAACACAAAGCTGATGGATCAATTGATAGGTTCAAAGCTAGATTGGTGGCTAAAGGATTCACTCAAACCTATGGGGTAGACTACCAGGAAACTTTTGCTCCAGTAGCAAAAATGAACACAATCAGAATCTTGTTATCATGTGCAGCCAATCTTGATTGGGATTTACAGCAGTTTGATGTGAAAAATGCCTTTCTACATGGAGATTTAGAAGAAGAAGTGTATATGGAGATCCCTCCTGGATTTGATACTGAAACAACACATGGGAAAGTATGCAGACTGAAAAAGGCATTATATGGATTAAAGCAATCTCCTAGAGCATGGTTCGACAGATTCAGCAAAGCTATGACTTCTTTCGGCTATCAACAGAGCAATGCAGATCATACTCTATTTATTAAACATAACAAGGGTAAAATTACTATTCTCATAGTTTATGTTGATGATATAGTAATGACAGGAGATGATGAAAAGGAGATAGCTCGATTGAAGAAACTTTTGGCCCAGGAATTTGAAATCAAGGATCTGGGAAAACTGCAATATTTCTTAGGAATTGAAGTTGCCAGATCAAAGAAAGGTATCTTCATTTCTCAGAGAAAATATATTCTGGATCTCCTGGAAGAAACTGGCATGTTAGGTTGTAAGCCAGCTGAATCTCCTATTGAAAACAACCATAAGCTACAAGTTGGAATTGGTGATGCAGTTGATTTAGGGAGATATCAGAGATTGGTAGGAAGACTGATATATCTCTCTCATACTAGACCCGACATTGCATATGCAGTCAGTCTAGTGAGTCAATTTATGCATGATCCACGAGAATCACACATGCAAGCAGTATTTCGCATCTTGAGATATCTGAAGTCTGCTCCCGGAAAAGGACTGCTATTTGCCAAACATGGTCACCTTCAGATAGAATGCTTTACAGATGCAGATTGGGCTGGATCTCCAAGTGATAGAAGATCCACCACTGGCTACTGTACTTTTGTAGGAGGAAATCTAGTAACATGGAGGAGCAAGAAACAAAATGTAGTTGCTCGATCAAGTGCTGAAGCAGAATACAGAGCTATGGCTCAAGGGGTTTGTGAGCTTCTGTGGGTACAGAAGATTAGAAGAATTAAGTCTATCAAGCAAAGATACACTGTCCTTGTATTGTGACAATAAAGCTGCTATTAATATAGCACAAAATCCAGTTCAACATGATAGAACCAAGCACATAGAGATTGATCGACACTTCATCAAAGAAAATTGAATAATGGTGCCTTGAATTTACATCATGTGACATCTGATAAGCAACTGGCTGATGTGTTTACTAAAGGGTTGTGTCACAGGACCTATCATACTTTAGTTTGCAAGTTGGGCATGTGTGATATCTATGCTCCAACTTGAGGGGGAGTGTTGATATACGTGTAATATTATTAGTATTATATTTTCTATAACAATGTAATTAATAGTATGGTAGGTAAGGTAGATCAATAGTCACAATTAATAGTATGGTAGGTAAGGTAGACCAATAGTCACAAGTTTTTTGTATAAATAGATGTATTCTTGTACAAATTATATATAAAATATACTTCTCAAATACTTTCTAATTTCATCAAAATGTCTTATACTTTATATGAAAAACCACTCATAAAAGTCTTTAGATGATAAATAACTAGACAAACACTTACTAAAAACAAGTAGGAATAATATTGTTCCTAAAATTGCACATCAAGCTTTAAGTTGTTCATATCAATCCCAATCTATCATTGTAGAAACAAATCTGGAACTCTTTGCCAATAAACATCTAAATCACTTAGTGGAGACGTTTAGACAACTTGCTCCATAATAGCACTTCTACATAATTTCATCTGCACAAGTCTTGCCTTGGTGCCTCTTCTAGGGTCATTCCACCTAATGATGACTCACGATTCCATCAGTATTTTTCGAACTTATTAGAATAAGAATTATAAATAGTATTATTTTATAATATCTCAAACTTAGTATGAAAAACCACTCATAAAGGTCTTTAGATGATAAGTAACTAGACAATCACTTGCTAAAAAGAAGTAGGAATAATATTGTTTCTGAAATTGCCCATCAAGCTTTAAGTTTTCATATCTATCCCAATCTATCCTTGCAAAAACAAATATGGAGCTCTGCCAATAAACATCTGAATCACTTAGTGGAGTTGTTTGTAATTTCATCAGCAAAAATCTTGAGTCTCTAGATGATAAGTAACTAGACAATCACTTGCTAAAAAGAAGAAGGAATAACATTGTGTCTGAAATTACCGATCAAGCTTTAAGTTTTCATATCTATCCCTATCTATCCTTGCAAAAACAAATATGGAGCTCTGTCAATATGCATCTAAATCACTCAGTGGAGTTGTTTGTAATTTCATCAGCAAAAATCTTGCCTTCGTGCATTTTCTTGGAAAATTCCACCTAATGACTCCTCAAGCTACGATCTCATCATTATTATTTGAACTTACTAGAATAAGGATTATAAATAGTTTCAGGCTTACCCATGTGGCTGTTCTTGGGAATTTTTAATAGCTCGCATGGATGAATTATTAGTTGCTTCATATTTTTTTGAATGCTTTTTTTCTTGTGTTAAGCACACCTCCCATGCTGTTTGTATTGTATTTCACTTGGTTGAGGGCAAGTTATTGCTGTCTACTTTTTTTTTTTTTTTTTTTAAGGATTCTCATTTTCTTCCTCAATTTGTTCATCAGCTGTCTTAACATGAATCTACCTTGGTAACTCATCTAGGTTTGGTTCAAGAGTAGTCTCTTCTTCTCAAATCAACTCCTCCTGTTATGAACTTGTTATTGGATTCCATGAATGATACTTAGGGTACGAGGTTATTCATAGACTGGATATTTAATAGATTATGACCAAATTTAGGCTCTTCGCTTCTAGTTGTATTCATGCATACATATTACAAGTTCCATCTACATATAAAGATCCCGACTTTTGATTCTATGTAGTCTCATATTACCATGTGTAGGAATACTTGCTTGATAAAACTGTTCATCCTTGCAGGCTTTAATTTTTAGAGCTGAAGCCTAACTCTGGTTTTTGATGGAATTGTAGGTGCATGCTCCTGCAGCCTCACCTTTAGATGGTTTTGATTTGATGTCTGTAGATCAAATCTATGAAGAGAATGTCCAACTAACTATGAGGTAACAAGCAACTCATTAAGTTTGTTTTGTTAGGTAGATATTGTAGCATTATGTTCATTCTCCATATTGCTAAAAGGATTTACACGCACTTAATTCTTTTATTGGAGTACTAAAAAAGATGTCAGTTAAATGTATTATCTAAAGTTCTGATAAAAAATACAATCACAAGGACAGACCAATTTTTGGATATGTTTTAAACTCATTCATTCAAGGGTAGTTGGTTTGGGAGAATGCTGCCTAGGATTAGGATAGATCTATATTGCTATCTTTTGAAACGACTTCAGCTACAGAATTTTTGTGTAGAAATATATGCAACTATAAAAATAACTTAACCCTAGTTAGTAGATAGCACTAAGTGTTTGTTAAAAGTCACAGTATTTTTCAATATTAGTAGTCACTTAAAACATACATTGTGATTCTTAACCTTCCTATATGTTTGAATTAAAAAACCGATCTTGTGCTGAGTTGGTGGAGGTCTAATACCACTTCTCTCCTACATGCATAGATGTGTGTGTGCTGTGTATAAGGGCTAGCCTAATGACTCGCTAAATAGGATGGGTGTATTTTCTTTATTACAAGACCTAAATAAGTTTAAATACCTTCTTGTGATATTTATTATGTTTTATAATATTCTTCCTAAGATCTTAGAAGCATGATATACTATTATCCATTAATTGTATGTGTCATCTAGTAACAGAGCTGATCCCATTGTAGTTGCTTTTCTTGCCGCATTGTAAGGCTTTGCTATGTTGAGCTATTAAGGAAATGACATTTTATCATGTGCCTTTGTTTTAGAAATGTCTGTCCAGTCATTCAAGTATAGTGGATTGTTGAAAGTATAATAATTATTATAAGTCGTTGCAAACAAGTCACTTGGACCTTTCTAGTTAAATTTATCACAGTATATAAAGTTGAGAAGTTGGTTGACAGTTGATTATTTAGATTTTGCAAAATTGATCTCATGCTTATGTTAAGGTATTAGTTTCTGCAGGTGTGAGCAACACAGGATAAGGGAGATTGAGTTACAAATTATGGTATGTATATTGCTTGTTAATATATATATTCATGCTGTATGGTGGGGACACTATCATTAATACCCTCTCTCTTATTGAAATGAAACAGATCCAGGAGGTAGAAAAAGAACTGGGTGAAACTCGAAAGAGATCTGCTCAACTTTCTTTATATATAGAGAAACAAAAAAACTTGAGACAAAAAATGGAAAGTATTTGAAAGGACTAATCATACCTACTTGTGTCGTTTTGGTTAAACTTGAGTTGCTTAGGATAAGTTTGTTGGTTAGAGATAGCGGCTCGGTCTTGTAGAGTGAAAGGGTGTTCTTTTGATAGAAATATACATAAGCACCTTGAATGCTAATATCTGCTAATATCGATTAATAAAGTGGCTCGTGTCTATTTTAAATTAGATTTTGTATTTAGTTTATTAGCTATATATTTTTCCACAATCTTAATCTACAACCGATCTGTATTTCCAAAGCTTATGAATAAAAATTCTGTATATTTCAGTTACTTAAGAAGGTACTAGGAACTTACAAGGCAGGGTTTGTGGGCCTTACACTGGCAGTTGCAATAAATCTGGCATATTTCCTAGCAACAAAGCGTGTTGCAATTTCCAATCTTAGTTTAGCCCATCATTTCAATAATGCAGAACAGGTCCAACGGGCCTTTTGCTTGCGATTCGATTTCCAGTGTTGGTTTTTAGGCCTTGCGAACCACCCGGTTAGGTTCTGGTTGAGCTGGGTCCAGACACAAGTTGAGATCTAGATAGACGGTCATGTGCATATCTATTTGCCATCTCTCTATCTCTATACACACACACACAAAAAGATGTTTTGGGTTTGGGGGGCCTTACACTGGCAGTTGCAATGAATCTGGCATATTTCATAGCAACAAAGCATGTCACAATTTCCAGTCTTAGTTTAGCCCATCGTTTCAAAAATGCAGGACTGATCCAATGGGCGTTTTGCTTTCATTTTCATTTCCAGTGTCGGTTTTTAGGACTTGTGAACCACCCGATTAGGCACTGGTTGGGCTGGGTCCAGACCCAGTGTGAGATCTAGATAGATCTATAGGTCATGTGCATATCCATTTGGCCTCTCTTTCTCTATATATATATTTATATATATGTATATAAACATATTTTTCAAATTGGTTTCCTAACCATGATGGGATGAAAAAGTGGTTCTTACTTCCTGTTCTGGTCTATCGTTTTACAATAGCACATGACTATTAATTTGCCTTTTCAAGTTGTGGAATCAGATCAAAAGTCATACACTCTCCTAGACAACATTACGTGATAAACTATTTTTTGGTCTCACTCGTCCTTTTAAGGCTCCTTTGCAGGTTGTCTATCATTGTAATTAACCGAAGAAATACAGGGAGCCAAAAAATAAAAAATAAAATAGAATAAACATTCCATATTTACTTGAGTTGAGACACATTCAATGAATACACACCAAATATTACAAAGAAGGCGCTTGCACTAAATGCACTCCATCCTTTTTTTCTTTTAAATAAAATAGCGGAGAATTGGCCGAAAGAGTTTGTTTTTCCTTTTTTTTTTTTTTTTTACAACCAAGTATAATTATATTACTGGCACATTCACTCATTGAGCCATTGTATATTTTTACTTCAAGTGCATTCCCTAAATGCACCCCTAGTTCAAACTCCCTCCAAGTTGAATTTTATGACAAAAACATCCCAGATACACATCGCCACACTACACTTGTACCTATAAGCCAATACACACTTCAAGACTAGACCTAATGAACAATTCTCTTTTCGATACATGATTCAAGATAACATCAACATACTCCATTATATGCAGCATAAAACATTCATCCATATGAAGAAATGATTAGATAAAAGGGAATAACAAATGCAAACCATGAAATTGTAATCTATTTTTTCACAAAAGTCTGAAGTAAAGCAATAACGTCTCCAATAGTTGGAAAAGTATAGTAATTCAACCAAAACTAATACTTTTTTCCCCTTCTTCCTTTGATGAATGTCTTCTTGAATATGGATAGTAGGGAACCATTTTCTTTCCCTATCCTTGCTGTCACGCCCCAAAGGGGTACCCTAAATGCGACAGTCCACCACACTCGATATTTAAACTTAAGTATGACAACTTAGTCATCCCATAAGTTTACATATCGGATGTAAGGTGTACTTACACAACTTTTAGGATCACATTTTGAATCGAGTAGTTTTAAGAAAGCATACTTAGCATTAAGAATAGAAATCACAGCAGATAAATAGTTAAATTTTACAAAATCCAAGGGGGCATACCCCCGCCAAAATAATGGGAGTCTTCATCGTCTAGCTCTAAATTACAAATATCTGAGTCTACATTAAAGAGATTTTCCTAGAAGTCCATACCTATGCTAGGTCCCGACTTCCTCAAAAGCTCTTTAATCCAATGTGATAAACTTGCACAAAGTATCCTCTCGGAACAACCAAAAATAGGGACACTACAACAAAAACTATTGGGGTATAAGCTAATTGCTTAGTGAGATTCATTTTCCAAGTAACATACTCGATCAAGCTAAAATATCTATACAAGCAAGTTATAATTAAGCAAACATATGAATGCACAAGCAAATGAGCAAGCAGGCATATGACTTTCCGGTAGTCATATGTGAATGGATTTACGCCCTCCATTCGAGGTTTGGGGTAGTTCATAAGTCATGCAACTACAGTTCTAATGTTGGTCCATAAAACATGCAACCATAGTCCCAATCTTAAGTGGGGTGGTCCATAAGACATGCAACCACAATTTTAATGTTGGTCCATAAGTCATGCAACCATAGTTTCATTATTTGAATGGAGTGGTTCATAAGTCATGCAACCCTAGTCCCATTAATTAAAGACCCGCTGCCTCCCAAATACACCTTTTGTCCCACCAAAGGCATACTCGACAATGATATGTGACTCACTACGTGATATGCATGTACAATTTATTCATATAATCATGGCATATTAATTAGATAATTTAAAAGTGAATATACAGATTTCAGACACTCCAAATCTATACTAGCTCATACAAGGTTATCGCAACAAATCTTGCCTCGATATACTTATCGTTCATTCATGCAAGTTTAGATCACCATTCAATCACAATTTTATGTTTTCCTAAGTCTAATGCCACTACTACTACAAGCACACCCAAGAGCATAATTAATTGAGAAATGAACTCACTTGTCCATGTAGTGAAATCCACTAGTCGTAATAGTCCTCGGGAAGTGGTAACCCGTCCTCCAATTCACCTAAGTACAAAGAATACCATCAATGAGTATCTCTTATGAAGTTCTATTAAACTTAACAATTTTATTTACTAAGTTCGTCAATTTTCGCCTATGTTGAATTCTTAACTTAAAAAGGTCATATCTAACTTATTTTAACTCGGAATTAAGCTTATAATATACCGATTTCTATCTACTTCGAAAGAGCTATCTATTTCCAAAGTTAATTCAAACTTTTAAGGTCATTTAAGGGTCGGAAACATACTGTACAGTAGGGTTGCGAAAATCCAAGATTTGAGCCTTTGTGAAAAATTACCATATCTACTCTATTTAACTACTTAGATTAACTTATTTTAGTCCTAAACTTGCAAGAAGACCTTTAAAACGAAATCAAGAGATTACACACTTATTTAATCCCAAGCATAAAGTTCGAATGAAACTTCTAAAAATCCATTTTCATAAAACCAAAATTTATAAGTTGAAACTCATTGTCTTGTTTTGAGTAATTCTTTTACTAAAACTTACTTAGTTCAATGAAAATAATTTTCTTATATTATTTATCATCAAGCATTCCATTTTCCATATAAAATACTTGTTTTGAGATCTAAGAGAAGGTTTTCAAAATTGGTCTCCCCTTAATTACGAATTTTCTCTTTGAAGTTTACAATGAAAATAAGACCTAAGTTTTGTCTTTTACAAAGCTCTTGATTTAAGCAATACTTTTTAGGAAAACTCATTTAAACTTATGAAAATTCATTCCTTAAGATATCTATACCAAGAGCCCTTTATATTTTGTCTAAATCTTCATTTTAAAGTTAGATAGTGGGTTTCAAAAATAGGTCTTGGTCTAGATCCGAATTTTCATAAATTTATTTTGAACATATCTCTTGAGAAAATTCATCAAAACTCATGAAAAACAACCCATTACATATAATATCTTAAGAACCCTTCATTTCTTGAATAAAATCCTCATTTTTTACTTGGAAAACATGTTTTTATTTTAGATCTTTGTCTTGATTAGAAAATACATTTTTTGTTTTGAAAATCAACTTTGATTCTTGTAAGATGAAGTCTTGATGATATACATCCATCAAACCTTCATTTTCTCAACAAAAACTTCCATTTTAAGACTTGAAAGGGGGTTTTCAAAATGGTGCCTTGACAAGTTACGAATTTACTTTTTCATTCAAACTCAAATCTAAGATCTACTCAAAATACAACCATAAACACATAAGAAAAACTTGGTAGTAGGCCTTAAACTTCTAAATCTACACATAAACATAACTAAAGCTTGATAAAACTCTAGATCTACAAGTTATCACAAAAATAAGAAGATAAACAAGCCTTCAAGATAACAAATATACTAATAACAAAAAGAGATCATCAACAAGAGGAGTGTTTCAATTTTTAGCATCATCATCCATAGCTTTTTAAGCTTGTGGAATATCTTTTGATGCATGAAACACCCATAATATCATCCTACAACATCCTATGGAAGTTAAAAAAGGATGATTACCTTAAATATTTGTAAGAAAAGTGTGTATGAGCAAGGAAAGAAAATGGTGGCAGCTTGTTCTTAAGAAGAACAAAGCAAAGAAGAAGAGAAAGGAAAGGGAAAAAGAGAGAGGAAAAGTGTAGGGTTTGTAAAGGTGAAAAAGAGAAGGAATGAGATACTTAAATAGAGAGGAAAGTGTGATAAATAAATGATAAAAAAAAATAAAAACCAAGGCAGCTGCAAAGGGGGGCTGGCGTGAATCTCCTTGTGTGGGGGGAGTGTGTGTAATTTGATTTTAACTTGTATTTTTGAAAGTGTAGCTAGTTGCTTCCATTTCTAACTAAAAGAGACTTTAATATATCAAATAAATGATTAAAAATAAGGAAAAGTGGCTGATTTTTAGGGGATGGTCAACTGCCATCTTGGGAAAATGAAGTGTAAGAAAAAGCAAAAGAAATCATAATAATGTGTAGTAATGATAATGGATGTGTACTTGAGATATGGGTTGAAAAAGTGCCTTTTGACTAAGAAAATATATAAAATAAATTAAGAAAAATATTTTTAATTAAGTGGCAGAAATTTTATGATTTAAATAAAATAATCAAATAAATTATTTTTAGAAATTTAACAAATAAGTTACCTGTAAGAGTAAAATAAGCTTATACGAGCTATAACTGATATTTTTAAAATCTAAAAAATTATAAACTTGATATTTTTTAAATGCTTATAAAAATACGAGTCTAAAAATATTAAAGATATATTTTTAATTTTCCGAGTCCCGGGACACGCTTTCTAAAGCAGTATCCAAACGGGTTCAAAATAAGCCAAAATTAATCCAATATGATATTTTTAATAAATCAAATATTATTACGGACTATTCTAAACGCTTTAATTATTTTTCGACTCCTCGATTTACGAACTCGAGTTTGTCGGATCTAAATTGTAGGGTTTTACTCAAGATCCGTTGACTTAAGGTCTCCGATTGACTTACCGGCTTAAGGTTAAGGCTTGAGAAAACATGGGTTTACAAATAGCGATTTATAGAGGTTCCTCTTTGTGAGTCAGTTCTCTCTTCCAGCTCCACTGCTGAAGATCTAGTCTTCCTGTCATGCCCCAAAGGATACTCTAAATGTAACAGTCCACCTCACTCAATATTAAAGCTTAAGTATGACAAATTTAGTCATTACCATAAGCTTCGATATTATGTGTAAGGCGTGCTCTCACAATTTTAAAGGACCATACACGGAATTATGAAGCTTAAGAAGATACAATAACAAATTAAGAAAAGAGGATTCATAATATTCATTCATTCATAATCATTGTCTTACAAGTCTTAAGAGCATTCCCCTATCAAAAGTAACTACAATCTATTACAAGAAATTTCTATGAAATCTACATCTTATTCATCACTAAACTTCATATAAAAAAAATCCTTAACCAAAAGAAAAATACCTGGCTGCAGGGTCCACGTGGCCTCAACCACAAATAGGTAAACTGCAAAAGATATCTATAGGGGTATAAGCTAATAGGCTTAGTGAAAATTATTTCCATAAGTAAGCTTCTTGTGTAGTAAAATTTAAACAAGTTATTTAAGCAATCACTTAAAATGCAACATACGAGAGCAAACAAGGCATATAGTTTTACGGGAACTATATGTTGAATGGATTTACGCCCTCTATTCGGGGTTTGGTGATGTATAATCTCAAAACGAGTAGTTTTAGTTAAGTTATGCTTTCGATCAATACCGCCAAGCATATAAGGTCTACTCGGGTTGAGCCATGCTTCCGGACTTTCTGCCAAGCATTGGTTTGATTCCATGTCGCCAAACAATCACTTTCGATTATAACCGCCAAGTGTTGCTTTCAACTGTGCTACTAACCTTTTCACCCAAGGATAATAACCCCACGAAATGTGACTCACTTCGTGGTATGCATGAATCAATTTATTTAAGATATCTTAGCTTCATTATTATCAAATTTAAGTTGATCATAGAATTTCATTCATATCAAGTGCTATACTAAAATAAACATTTACTTACAATCAATTCTGGCTTCGATATTCTTAGAATCCTTTCAACAATTTTTCGCATACATATCAATTTATCTTTTCTTAATTCTAATGCGACTAAACTATAAGCACAATCAAGTAAAGCTTTTTAAGGAAATAAACTCATGATGTCATGTTGACACTTTTCTAAATGGATGAGTCGCTCAAACAATCCACTTAGTCGAAATAATCATCGGGATATGGGTATTCTTCATCAAAATCACCTAATCAAGAAAAATACCCAAAATGAGGATTTCTCGGTAACTTTCTTGAGATTTGACAAAGTTATGTCATAAGAACGTCAAAATTCGTATAAAAGATTATTCCAATTTAAAATGGCCATAATTTGGTTATTTTAACTCGGAATCACACATATAATATACCAATTTCTACCTACTCAAAAAGATCTATCCATTTTTAAAACTATTTTCACCAAACTAGATTGTTTAGGTTCCAAAATAGTGGTGATCAGATTCACCACAAATTTTCTCATTCCAAAAGCAATTTGTTTTAAACATTAAATCATCCAAAAATTGCTTTGATAAATACTTAATTATCTATATAGTTGAAAATTTCCTTTTTCATAGATACATAGCTCATATTTTATCCATGCTCAAGTGTTTGTTGTCCAACCAAATTTTTTTAGCAAAACAATGTTAGTTAAGAGTGTAGAAAATCACAGTTTACAAGAAATCCATTTTGTAAATCCTTTAAAATGAATATTTTGATTCATTTGTTTTCAAAGAATTACTTTATGTTTATCTTACTATTTTCCCAAATGACTTTTTTTTATAAAATAAATTTCTTCTTTTCTAAATTCGCAATCTTATTGCTACTTTCCCTATTTGTTTCTTTTACCATTTATTTGAAAATCTTTTGGTTTGAAAAAAAAAAAAAAAACTCTCATTTCCTTTTTATGGGATTTCCTTATATTATGTTTTTATGCAAAAACATTTTAGTACCAAAAGTCATCTTCTTTTAGGAAAAACAAAGTAATATAGAAATGATTTAAAAAGCTTTTTCAAAACAAAAGTAGCTTTTAAAATAGCGTGAGTTCTTCCTAAAACTTGGAAAAGAATAAATTTACTTTTAAACCATAGATTCTACATTTCACATAAAACCATTCTTAAGTGATAAAATCTCCTTTTTTTCAAAGTATAAGTGGAGCTTTAAAGATTTGGACAACAATCTTAATAAGCATGATTATGAGAAATAATAATAACAAGAAAAAAATAACATAAATAATAAATAAAGTCAAGTATTAGGAGTCTTAGCTTTTTCAAGGCTCTGGAACTAAGAAGTAGACTAGTCCCAAAAAGAAAGAAACAAAATAAAAGAAAGAAAACTGTTTCACTTGATGAGGACAAGTCTAAAACTAGAGACTAGTCTTAAAACAACATGAAATAAATAAATTACTTTGCATGAAAGTAAATAAATTACAAGTGAGCTTATATGCTCTAAAGGATATATATATATATATATATGTAGATACATAATAATACTTAGTTAGATATAATAACAATAATAATATAAACAATGTAAAATAACAACATAAACATAAATAGATATTCATGAATAAGAACAATACATGAACATAGTGTAGCTTTCATAACATTTAGTTTTTGGACACTCACACCATGGTCATGTAAAGTTACATGACATGAGAAGAAGAATTTAGTAAAGAAAATTTTACCAAAAGAGTGTTTTGAGATATTATGTGTGAATGAGTTTTGTGTATGTGGAAGATGGTTTGAGAGTGTTTTGAGAGTGTAGATGGAGAGAGTGTTGAGACAAAAATTTTAGAGAGATTTGTTAGTAAATTTATGGGTAGTAATTGTGTGAAAGAAGTGAAAGAGGAAGGGGGTATTTATAGGAAATGAGGAGTGAATTTTTGTGTTTAAATAAAGAAAAATTAAAAGAAATTGAGAGAGAGACAAGAGGGGAGGGGGGGAAAGGTGGGGAAGGGAGGGGAGGGGGGTGGCGCGCCGGCCTTAACATATGAGAGGGAGAGGAGAGTTTTATTTTTATTTTTGTTGATTAAATGTAATAATAAGTAAAGTAGATGTGAAATAAAGTTATGGGAAAGATAAAAAGTAAAGATAACAAGTGTATAGGGTGCAAGAATAGGTGTTATAAAAAGTAGAGATAAAAGAATAGTGTAGAATAGTAGTGAATAGTCAAATGTAAAGTAGATATGACTAATAAAGTACCGATAGTAAGAAAATACGCGTATAATTGCAATATCTAATATTTTTACTTACTGAAAAATTATAAAACTGATATTTTTGAAAATCTTATATTTTTACGAGTTTAACAGTATATCTAGAATATTTTTACTATTCCAAGCTCCAAGATATGTTTTTCAAGAATTGTATCCGTTTGGGTTCAAAATGATTTACGGTTTTACTAATCTGATTTTTTAAGCTTCATTATGTAATTATGAACTATTCTACATACTAATCTCTTACTTACTTTCTTAGGGTTGCCAATATAGGATTGCCGAACTTAAACCATTACGTCTAACTAGAGTTTTGTTGACTTTAATGTTTCCATTTTACTTTGCAATTAAGGTTTATGCTAAATCGATCACAAAACTTTGGGGTTTACACTTCTACATAGGTCGTTCTACTTATCTAATAGCAAATAAGAATTACAATCACTAATAGCTCTTACTCTATCTTTCTAGCCTATCACTTGTTTATGCACAGATTATAAGACTTTTATAATCTAACTTCTAAGCTAATTCTAATTCCAAAAACTAAGGAGATAAAATTCATAGCTAGAGAAGAATATATGATCTCTAAAATTTAAGCTTCAAATTTACAAAAAAAATGTATGAATGATGACGCTCACAGTATCTATTCATGAGAGAGACTTTTGATTGTTGTAATAAAAAAAATAGTGTCAAAACTTGAGATGAGTTTATTTATATATTACATTTTCATTCATGCTTTTTCAAGCATTCAAAAATATTCTAAAGGCTATGTTGATTCTTAGATAAAGTTGATATTCCTAGATTTGTGGGATATGAATATCTTGTTTAAACTTTGAAACTTCGAATAGACTTGAATGTTTCTTATTTAGCTTGCTCTTGATGCTTATCTTCACTTGAATTTTCAACATGTATGGATAAACTTCAATTTGAATTTAAATATCCCTCAAATTTCGGATAAGGCTTCAACACAAATATCTTATCTTCTTCCACTAATAGTCATATTGAGATAAACTAATTTCGTTTGACCTTAACTTTGAAAATATCTTTATTAAATTCTAATCTTAATTAAACTTTGATCTTCATTAAATTGTTGTAAAACGTGTAAAAGTACTTTGTAAGTTACGAAAGATATTAAGAAAAATTCCCCATGGATTATTATCCTTAGTATGTTAAACAAATTAAGTACATTACCTAAATACACTTAATTAGTGGAGTTAGGACTTCAAATAAATCCAACTTGTATTTTTATGTTTGATAAAAACTGTATAAGCAAATATTCTGCTAACTATAGTAGCATTAGTCCAACTGTTTGTTTAAATGTCTATTGATACATATAACTGATTGTCTAGTCAATTGTCTAATTAAATGTTTGTAAAATCGAATACTTTTGACCTACACACTTAAAACATATTCATTAGTTCTCTTTTAACCTTTTTGTTATCATCAAAACATATTTAGGAGACCTCAACAAAGATTAACCTAAGAATCATCTTGACATCTAATTTTAAATAAGCACTAGAGTAGTTAAGGGGTAAACCCTTGGCTTAAACTTTTGCATAAGGCTTTGAAGGCTAGTAACAACTTCTATGAATTTGGTATTAGGCAACTAAGTCTTCAATAAAAATACTCCAAACATTCTTCTTAAAAATCAGATAGAGGAACGTATAGTTTGAACTCCAAGCACTTTGTTTATATGCAAAACTTCTAGCCATATAGTGTCATGCCCCAAAGGGTACCTTAAACGCAACAGTCTGCCACACTCGATATTTAAACTCAAGTATGATAACCTTGGTCATTCCATGAGTTTAGACATGGGGTGTAAGGCTTACGTTCACCATATAGGGGACCTACTTTGAACCGAAATAGCTTAAGAAGACATACATAGCAATAAGAATATAAATCATAACAGTTATGACCAAGATTAATCTATTACAAAGATCTAAAGGGCATACTCTCTTCAAAATATTAAGAGTCTTTAGGGTCCACAAAGGTCTCTTACACTAACATATATTTATATATATATATATATATATATATATATAATTAAAGAGATTTAACTAGAAGCCTATGCCTAACATCTAAGTCTCAACTTCTCCAAAAAGCTCCTTAAATTCCAAAAGTTATACATGAGAGAAATGTCCCCTTATGGATAACCATAGATAATTGTACTGCAATAAGAAACTGTAGGAATATAAGCTTGTTAGCTTAGTGAGTTACAATTCCAAATCAAATACTCCATCAAACAATCATATGAAATGCACAAGCATGTGAGCATACAATACATAAGACCTTCTGGGAGTCCTATGTTGAATGGATTTACGCCCTCCATTCGAGGTTAGGTGTTTTAGGACCATTCGACCATAGATTTTAATTTTACTCTCAAACATTTAGTAGTTGTTATAGGTGCCTACCCACTCATTAATTATGTAGTTGATTCAAGTGCCTACTCTACTTACATTTTAATTCAGGCGATCCCGCACCAATATCCGAGTTTTCAACCCACCCGTTGCCTAGCTATTATACATTTTTCCCACAAAGGTATAACAACGAATGTAATGTGACTCAATATATGATATGCATGGATAATTTACTTATATGGTCATGGCATATTATTTAAGTGAATTATAGGCGATCATAGAGATTTTAGACACTTCAATTCTATACTAAATCATACACATATTTATAACAATTCTCATTTTGATATTCTTATCAACATTTCCCATTTCGATATTCTTATCATCAATTCAACCAAGCAGAATTCACATGCACATTCCAATTTTATCTTATCTTAATTTTAATACCACTATCATTATAGGCGCAATCATAAGCATGTAATTTAAATAAAGTGAACTCATTTTGCCATGGTGCGAAATTCCTCTTAATCGTAATAATCTTCGGGAAGGTTTAGTTCGTCTCCCAAGTCTCCTAATAAAAGAAATACCTCCAATGAGTATTTCTATGAAGTTTAAATGAAACTTATAAATTCTATTCTAACAAGTTGTCAAAGTTCGCCGAAGAGGAAATTCCAAATTAAAATGGTCATAATTTGGTCATTTTAACTCGAAATTTCACATATTATATACCGATTTCTACCTATTCGCGTGAGCTATCTATTTCTTAAGTTATTTCCATCAAACAAGGTCGTTTGGTTCATGAACAGTAGGGTACAAAATGTTACACGAGATTCCTAACCCACAAATCAAATTCTAATTTCAATCCAAAGATCATTCAAAAGCTTTGATAGATACCTAGCTATCATTGTCACGTCCCGAGGGGTACCATGAATATGGTAGTCCGTTGTAAACAATACTAAAGCCTAAGAATGACTACTTCGGTCATACAGATGCTTCCATATCATGTATAAGGCGTACATTACAGCCAAGGGAACACATCGGAGTAGCGCAATTTACATTGATAATGATAAAATAACAAGGCAAGGAGAATACTTATCATAAAACATAAACATGGTAAATTACAATTCTTAGGGGTATATCCCTCTAATGTCTTTATGTCAAAATAAATACACTTCTTAGAAATTTCTAAAACACTAACATAGAATACATTACATATAAAGAATCTTATAAAGTAATTTTATCTTATGTCCCCATTGCCTTCATAAAAGTTTAACATCCTTCCATGACTTTCTAATGTCATGATCTTCAATTTAAGTCACGGGTATACCTGTTTCAACAAAATCTATGGGGGTACAAGCTTACAACTAGGTTAGTGAGGTATTTATTTTCATTCGCACCATGGTTTCAAACAAGTTCATTTAAATTTTCATGATATGTTATGCATACAATGCAACAATCACGTATTACACAAATATATATAGTTATCCAGAAACCATATATAGAACGAATTTACCCCTCCGTATCGAAGGTTAGGGACTTGTTTATGAAGATCCTTGACCTTCTATTGCTAGTCCCTACAAAGCGTCGGTTAGCTCGGCTCCGAACCAAGAGTCGCAATGCCCGAGTGATTTGGATTCTCTAGGAAGGAACATGGCCTATATAATAGCCAATCCAACTCTACACGTAGGAGTAGTAGCCTTATGAAAGAAATGTGACTCAATGGATACTATGCGTGAGCATTTTATTTTTCTTAAGCCAAACCTTATTAAGGTATATTATGGGCAATCAATCAATTTCGCAAACAATAAGTAGTCATACAAGTAAGTAAACAAAACACTGAAACAGGCAGTTTAAAGTTGATATATTCTTCATTCTCATTTCACACATAAGTATAGAATCACATATATACATATCTCTTGATTCCCTATACATATCCATTTTTATCTTTTCTTAGTATACTAATGTCACTACTTTACAAGCACAAGCAAGGTAACAAAATTAAGAGTAATAACTCACTCGTCCATTTCGCAATCTTCTTAGTCGTAGCAATCCTCAAGAAGGGTAATCTCGTATCCTTCGTCACTTAGACAAACGAAATACCCGGGATGAGTATTTCATAGAAATTCTACTTAAACTTTCTAATTCTATTTCGCTATGTTCTTCAAAATCGCATAGAATGAAATTCCAATTTGAAATTGCCATAACTTGCTCATTTTAACTCGGAATTCCGCATAGAATATACCATTTTCTACCTATTCGAAAAGTTCTATCCATTTCTAAGGTCATTTTTGTCATATAAGGTTGTTTGGGTTCTAAAATAGTAGGGTATGGATTCAAAACGAATATTTCTAGATTTTGCGAAACAATTTTCCAACTCAACTTTATTCAAAATTCCTTTAGTAAAAATATAGATATATATATATATATATATATATATATGATTGACAAATCCTTTGATTATATAGATAAGTCACTTTATATGCAAAAATTCTAATGGTAGTGTCTCAACAATTTATTTCATTAAAACAATTCATTTTGAAGTGTTAAAACTTAACTTGTCAAATTTCTTTTCAGTATTTTGAAGAAACTTTATATTTTCCTAGGTTATTATAAATGAATATATTTTTATTTTATTTTCCTCATTCCTTTTTCCAAAACAAGTCAATTTTCCTTTAACTTTGGTCTTTTATAATTTTTACTTCTAGTGATAAAAGATCAAAGTTATCAAAAGTTTGTTGATAACCTATTTATAAATTTGCATTTATAATGCTTTTAGAAAATCAGTCTTTTCTTGTTGTATTTCTTGTTTGAAATATAAGTTCTTGTTTTCTAAAACTTGATTTTTTATTTCCTCTACAATTTTTATTTTAAAAGAATCCTCTTTATTGATAAAATCCTTTGTTTTTGATCTTATCATATTTATATTCTTTGAAAATAAGTTTCTTATTTAGAACTTGAGAATTATTATTTTCCTAAGTGGGTTTATATCTTTATGGTTTGATTTTATCTTAGCTTTGAAAACTAGTTTGCTTTTTGGTTTTGTTATGGAGTTGAAAAGAGTTTAATCTAAAGCTTTTTATGAAAACTTTGAATACCAACAAATTATTTTCCTAAGACTTAGGTTACCATATTATGAAAAGAAAGTGTTTATTTCTTATTTTTCCTTGGTAAAGCTATCTTCATTATTTGAGAAAACTTGTATTATTTCATTTCTATGTTGTTGATAATAACTCCATTATCTAATAACAAGTCACATAAAAAAAAATTTAGTTTCAAGTTCCTTTATTAAAGAAAAATTCTACTTTTAAATTTAGTTGAGACAACATTATTATGTAGATGCATGTATTAGGAGCATGTAGTATGTAGATGATGAAAATATAAGAAAAAGGTGAAAAGCAAGATAATAATAAACAATGTAATAATATCAAGTATTGGAAACCTTAGCTTCATCAAGATATCCCGGGATTAAGAATAGACTAGTCCCAAAAAGAATAATGAAAAGAAAGAAAAAGTTGTTTTGACTTGATAAAGACAAGTCTAAGACTAGAAAGACTAGTCTTAAAATAACATGAAATAAATAAATTGCAAAGCATGAAAATAAATAAATAAATAACAAGTGAGCTTATATGCTCTAAAGAATATAATATATATATATATAGATATATAAATATATTTAGTTAGATATGAATAAGAAGTTAACATAATAACAACAATAATATGAGCAAAGTATAATAATCAACATAAAAAATATAGAAATGGATGCTCATGAACAAAAACAATTCATGAACATAGCGTAGCTTCCATAACATTAAGTTTAGAAAACTCACACCATAGTCATGTAAAGTTATATGATATTGGTAAAATATTGGTAGGGTTTACCTTTGAGTGTTTATGTGGTAGGAAGTAGAAGATGAATATGGGATTATATTATTAGTGATATGTGGTAGATAATTTGTGTATAAGGAAGGATTTTTGTGAAGAATTGGTTTAAAAGAGTTTTGGTAGAGAGAAATTTTGGAGAGAGGATTTGTGGAGAGATTTTAGGAGAGTTTTGATAGTAAAATGAGTTGTGTGAAAGAATGAAGGAGGAAAAGGTATTTATAGAATTTTAGAGTGAAAATCAGATGTAATTAAATTAATTAAAAAAGAAAATAATTGGAAAGTGAAGAGAGAGAGAGGGGTGGATGGCAACTTGAGGAAGAGAAAGAGAGAAGTGATTAAAAATTAATTTTAGAAGAAAAGTATAAGAGAAATTTAGTAATATGTGGTGTAGAATTTTTATGGGAAAAGAAAATTGTAAGAAATATGTATATAGATTGTAATAATAGGTAGTAAGAAAAAGTAGAGATAGATGAATAGTAAAGAATAGTAAAAAAGTACTATGAATAGTAGACTAGACAATTAAAATATATGTAGTAATAAAAATACGCGTATAAATGCGATATTTGTAATTTTTAGTTACTGAAAAATTCTAAAACTGATATTTTTGGAAACCTTATATTTTTACGAGTCTATTGGTATTAATGGAATATTTTTACCATCTGGTGCACCAGGGCACGATTTTTAAAAACTGATCCCGTTCGGATCCGAATGATACTGGAAATTCGCAAATCTAATATTTTTAAACTTCCCTATATTATTATGAACTATTATCAACAATTATTTCCATTTCGTTGTTTAGGGTTTAAGAACACGGGATTGCTGAATCTTAAACATAGTGTCAGTTGTAAGCTTTGTTGACTTTTAGGATTCCGGTTTGACTTCTGTCTTGTTGATTTTATTTGTATAATTATAAAATTTTGGGGTTTTATCCGTATTTTATTTTTAGTTCAACATCTATGGTTTATTTCATTTTATTTGTGATTATTTAATATTTTTCAATTCTCGAGATCGTTTAACCGAGTCTACGATTATGGGTTGACTCAGTTTGACTTTTGGTGAAAATTAAAACTTTTGATTCTAAAATTCACCGAAGGATTTAAGGTCTTTAGTATTTCGTTTTCGAGTGGTATTTGGATATATCGTCTTGATTTACGTGTTAGGAATCGGATAGATAATTTGATTGGTGTATAGCTATTGAATCAACCAGTAGTTGGATTTTCTATTTTGTTTTGTGGGTTCCCTTTTTCTCAAGATTAAGAATTCTCGTGTTTGAACTTATTTAGAATTTTGATTTTAACTTGGATTAATTTTCACGGTTTCGGTTTTTAGTTTCTGACTTCTATGATTATCTTCTAAAAATTATGAAAATTTCAGGGGTTTACAATCATTATATCTTGAAAGACTCTTTTATATACACATATAACTCAATATCATGCATGATTCATGGGTTTTGATCAATCTATTTCCTCATGTGCTTAGACAATATTTTATGGGGTTTGAAAGACACTATTTTCTTAAGCTTTGTTTCTACCAAGAATAGTATATGTACATGCAATTTCTACAAGTTATTCTCATGAATGCCATGATATATGCTATCTATATGTGTATCCTTAATGATATTTGATTACAAGAATTCTTTTCAAAAACTTTTGCATTGCAAAACCTTTTAAATTACTTGACTTAAGAAAACTAGTTTTATTTCTTGCAAATTCACACTTATTTTTATTAAAACACAAACTTGATGACCTATATGCATAACACCTTCATTATTTTAACAAAATTCTTCATTTTGGAGTTGGAAAATAGATGTTTAAATAGGGGTTTTATCTAGTTACAGATTTTACAAGATTTTAAGGAATGAAAACATTGTTTGATCTATTTTTAAAACCTTTCCTTGTTTTAGGATTATACCTTGATAAAATCCACTTACCCTTGTCAAAATTAAGTCTTTATTATATCTATTTCCTAAGACTTCTATTTTTCTATTAAAATCCTTATTTTGGCATTTGGAAATATGTGTTTAAATAGGGGTCATTTCTAAATCCGAATTTTGAAATTTATGTTTGAGATTGTTTCATGTGCAAAACTCATTTAATTTTTCTAAAATAAAGTCATAATCAAACCTACTCTTTAAGGCTTCTATTTCTTTAATAAAACTCTTGTTTTAGGGTTGAAAAATAGGTGTTCATATATCAACCTTTCCTTATTACGAATTTTAAGTTTGTTGTTGGGGTTGAAACATAATGCTAACATAACTTTTGTAAACTTTTCTTATTTTAAAACTATCTCTTAGTAGATCTAAGTCTTACTCCTCAAAACCATTCCTTTATGATACATATTCCATAAGCCCTTCATATTTAATGTAAAATACTTTTTTTGGAGTTGGAAAATAGCTTTTCTAAATAGGGTTCTTTTTAGATCGAATTTCTAAAAATCATTTTTGTTGAAATTAAAATAGATATTGGACTTTCTAACATTTTCTCACTATTATTATGCTATCATAAGTCTTTTATGTACATAAGATAAAAATCTATGGCATTTATATATTCAAAACAACTAGATCTAGTATATCATGAAAGTCATGATTGCAAATGCAACATCAACATTATGTAGATGTGGTTAATGAATGAATACATGCACAAAATATCAATAATAATAACATAAAACAATAATATAGCAAAATAATAGTAACACAACTTAAATATCAAGATCCACAATATTGTGATGGCAAGAATTTCATGCTTAGGTATTTCCATATCCCTAGCACAAAGCTCATGGGGATTTTAATGGAATCACACATGTATGATCTTATCATTATATATTTTATTATAGTTGTCATGCCCCAAAGGATACCCTAAACGCGACAGTCCACCACACCCGATACTTAAACTTAAGTATGATAACCTTAGTCATCCCATAAGTTTACATATCGAGTGTAAGGTGTACTCACACAACTTTTAGGATCACACTTTGATTCGAGTAGTCTTAAGAAAGCATACATAGCCTTAAGAATATAAATCACAACAAGATAAATAGTCAAACTTTACAAAAGTCAAGGGGGCATACCCCCACCAAAATAATAAGAGTCTACATCGTTTAGCTCCAATTACATATATCTGAATTTACATTAAAGAGATTTTCCTAGAAGTCCACGCCTATACTAGGTCCCGACTTCCTCAAAAGCTCTTTAATCCAATGTGGTAAACCTGCACAAAGTGTCCTCTCGGAACATCCAAAAATAGAAATATTGCAACAAAAGCTATTGGGGTATAAGCTAATTGCTTAGTGAGATTCATTTTCCAAGTAACATACTCAATCAAGCTAAAATATCTATACAAGCAGGTTATAATTAAGTAACCATATGAATGCACAAGCAAATGAGCAAGCAAGCATATGACTTTCGGTACTCATATGTGAATGGATTTATGCTCTCCACTCGGGGTTTGGGGTAGTTCATAAGTCATGAAACTACAGTTCCAATGTTGGTCCATAAGACATGCAACCATAGTTTCATTATGGGGTGGTCTATTAGTCATGCAACCCTAGTCCCATTAATGAAAGGCCCGCTGCCTCCTAAATACACCTTTGTCCCACCAAAGGCATACTCGACAATGATATGTGACTCACTACATGATACGCATGTGCAGTTTATTCATATAATCATGGCATATTAATTAAGTATTTAAAAGTGATCATATAGATTTCAGACACTCCAAATCTATACTAGCTTATACGAAGTTATTGCAACAAAACTTGCCTCAATATGCTTATCATTCATTCATGTAAGTTTAGATCACCATTCAATCACAATTTTATCTTTTCCTAAGTCTAATGCCACTACTACTACAAGCACACCCAAGAGCATAATTAATTGAGAAATGAACTCACTTGTCCATGTAGTGAAATCCATTAGTCGTAATAGTCCTCGGGAAGGGGTAACCCGTCCTCCAATTCACCTAAGTTCGTCAATTTTCGCCTAGGTTGAATTCTTAATTTAAAAAGGTCATATCTAACTCATTTTAACTCGGAATTAAGCTTATAATATACCGATTTCTATCTACTTCGAAAGAGCTATCTATTTCCAAAGTTAATTCAACTTTTAAGGTCATTTAAGGTCGGAAACATACTGTACAGTAGGGTTGCGAAATCCAAGATTTGGCCTTTTGTGGAAAATTCCATATTACTCTATTAATTACTTAGATTAACTTATTTAGTCCTAAAACTTGTAAGGAGATTATCAAAACAAAATTAAGAGATTACACACTTATGTAATACCAAAAATAAAGTTCAAATGAAACTTCTAAAAATTCATTTTCATAAAACCGAAATTTATAAGTGAAACTCATTGTCTTGTTTTGAGTAATTCCTTTACTAAAACTTACTTAGTTCAATGAAAATAATTTTCCTATATTTTTATCATCAAAGCATTTCATTTTCAATATGAAATACTTGTTCTGAGATCTAAAAGAAGTTTTCAAAATTGGTTCCCTAAATTACGAATTTCCTCTTTGAAGTTTACAATGTAAACAACGACCTAACTTTTGTTTTACAAAGCACTGTTTTAAGCAATACCTTTAGGTAACTCATTTAAACTTATGAAAATTCAATCCTTAAGATATCTATACCAAGAGCCCTTTTATATTTTGTCTAATCTTCATTTTAAAGTTGAATGATGGTTCCAAATTGGGTCTTGGTCTAAATCCGAATTTCATAAATTTATTTGAAATATCTCTTGAGGAAAATTCACCAAAACTCATGAAACAACCCTTACATATTTATTCTTAAGAACCCTTCATTTCTTGAATAAAATTGTCACGCCCCGAAGGATACCCTAAACGTGGCAGTTCGCCGTACACAATATTAAAGCCTACGAATGACACCTCAGTCACGCGAAGGCTTTCATATTATGTACAAGGCGTTTAACACATAAAGGAGACACATCGGAATGATACATTTTATGTTGATACAATTGAGTAACAATGTAAAGGAAATACAACCACATACTCCAAATACAAAACACTATTCTTCAAAATACAGTTCATCAAACTTCATTCACTCATCCAAGACTTCACTACATAAAACATTACAAGGCAAGATCGTAAAGCTTAGCCAAAAACTTCAAGCATTCTTATATCTTGGCAGGAATCTCGAAGTCATTCTCGGCTTCAACCATCTCGGACCCACTTAGAATACTTGGAATACCTGCTCATTTAAACACTATTGGGGTTATAAAGCTGTACTAGCTTTAGTGAGTGTAAATCTCCCCACAATAACATTCATGTCACAACAATTCAAGCAAGTTATTATCAAGCAAGTGTATGCATCAAAAGTGAGTTCAATATACATATGACCAGCCGGAAATCATATGTGGATGGAATTGCGCCCTCCTCCGGGTTAGCAGATTAACGACTACTGCGGTGGTACTAACAATATGCCGTTTATGGTTCACGGTTTAACCTACGATTATTCGATGTCGTTTATGGTTCATGACTAACCTACGATTATTGATGTCGTTTATGGTTCACGACTAACCTACGATTATTTGATGTCGTTTATGGTTCACGACTAACCTACGATCTTTCGATGTCGTTTATGGTTCACGACTAACCTACGATTATTCGATGTCGTTTATGATTCACGACTAACCTATGATTATTCGATATCGTTTATGGTTCATGATTAACCTACAAATGCTAATGCTCCTTCCCCTTGTGATATGCACATGTCAATTTTGCATTAGACCAAGTAGTTGATTAAGCCATTTTACTTAGGCGATCAAACAATTTCTCAAACAATCCATCATAGCTAAGTACACAACCAAAATTTATCACCCGGTTTCGATATTCTTAATTTGAGTTCTCACATCATCATCAACATATAATTTCCCATTATTCCCCATTATTCATATTCCATTCATTTGGCCTACATTCTAGTGCACTACTTTACAAGCACATACAATAAATGAATCGGGAAGAAAAACTCACACGGCCATTGGATCACCGGTCTTCTAGTAATAATAATCCGGTGGTAGAGAATCATCGAACTCGGGATTACCTAAAAAGGAAGAAATACTCTAATAATATTTCAACTCAAACTAATCCAACGACTTCTTACGAACTATCAAATTCGTAATTCGCGTCCTAAGCGGGAATTCCAATTTAAAACGACCATAACTTGGTCATTTAACTCGGAATCTCGCAAATTTTATATCGATTTCTATCTACTTCGGAAAAGCTTTCTAAATATGAAGTTTAAATCAAGTTTTGAAAATATCTAAGCCTCAGAATTGAGGGATCAGATCTGTACAGCAGGTATATCGATTCCAAAAATGCGGTTTTCATGAATGCACTTGAGATTCCTAAGTACAAAATGAAACTAGATGCGATGGTAATGATTTTCCCTATCACGAATGTCATGATATGAGCTCTAATGAGCCTAAGTTCTTATAACTCTTTAGATTTAAAGAATTTAAATAACTTTTTCTTAGAAAACCATTTCATACTATTGTTTAACAAGTGAGTTTACTACACTTGGTCACACCTACATATTACAAGGATTTTCTTTAGGAAAACTCCACTTTGTTTAAAGAAATTTTGACCCTTATATTAGTTATATCCTAAGGCCTTTATTTCTTTAATAAAATCTTCATTTGTAAACTTTTAAGTGGGTTTTTTACTAGGGTGGTTACAAAAATCCGAATTTAGAAAATTTCATTTTCAAGTTGATTCTTTTAAGAAAAATGCATTTTATACTTAGAACTTTAAGTATTTGTTTTACGTATACCCTAAGGACTTCATTTATTTAAGAAAATATCATTTTTGAAGTTGGAAAAATAGTGTTTTCTAACCATCTATCCATTATTACGAATTTGGTTTTCAAAACTTTTAACTCCAAACTTCTATTAGACTTCATCTCTTGTTTTCAAATATTTTCTTTAGTAAAACTCATTTAGACTCATGAAAAATATTACCAAACATTATCTATTACCTATAGGCTCCATTTCTCTTGTAAAATATATGTTTAGAAGTTGATAAAAGTGTTTTTAAACTAGGTTTCTCAAGTCATCCGAATTTACACAAGTCCATTTCTTGAAAAGTGTTTTCCTTTTTGACTTTATTAACTCATCTATTCATAGATCTATGTATTAGAAAGGTTATTCACTAAGGACAAAAACATTAAAGACCATTAATGCACCTAAACTCAAAATAAAGATGAGATCTTAAATGCCTACATGAATATGAGTAGAAAAATGATAGATCTACTATATCAAGTGCTTAAATAGGTTTTGAAAACATAAAAACTATATTTTTATAAAAGATCTTTTGTTCAAAACACTTTTTGATGGATAAACATAAAGCTTTTGGCATGAAAGCTCCTTTAAATGTTAGATCTACTTTGTGATGGTTTGGTATTTTTGTTTTGATATTTCATTGTCCCTACCAAAAGATCATGGGGACATTTAATTGAAATATCCAAGAATATCCTTGCCATAACAAGGATCTATGAGTAGAAGGAGTAGAAGATTATTTACTTATAGTAAAATAGAAGACAAAAGGAGAAGAAACAAGTTGTGTGTGTGTGTGTGGGGAGACCATGGGGCTCACGGCATGGAGGGTGTGGGGGAGAGAAAATGAGAGTGTTTTACCTTTGCAAAAGTTTGAAAGTGAAAGAATGAAGAGAGAGAGAGAAAAAGTAGTTTATATATAAAGTGAAATTAGGTTAAAATGGAATAAAACAAATAAAAAAAAGAATTTGCAAGTTGGAACTTGTTGGGAGGGTTTCACGCCAACCAATGCATGAGGGGAAAGGGAAGAATTGATTTTTGATTGATTTGTCTTGATAGGTTGCACATCAATTGTCATAAATTGTAGTAATAATTAAGGGACAAAAAGTCTTTGGAAAAGAAGTGATTGAGTGATGGTAAGGGTTGCAAATATAGAGTGTACAATTGGGTAGTCATAGGTTGTACTTGTGAATAGTAGTGAATAGTAATCAAGACAACTTAATTACCGGTAGTAAGAAAAATATGAATAAGAAGGTTATAATTGTATTTTTTGTAAGCCGGAAAATTATGAAATTTATATTTTTGAAATCCTTATTTTATTTCGATTCTAATGAATATTCACAAGCAAATTTTTGAAATTCTAGTTCCGGGGCACGCTTTTCTGTAATGGGTCTCGGGATGACCCGGAATTGAAATTTTCTAAAAATCTGATATTTTCTTGGTTTGAAATATAATCAAGAAATTTATTCAAAATTAAATTTTCTTATAAAAATTTCTTAATTGGGAACCGAGGAAAAGCCGGAATTAGGGTTCCTAGTTCTCACTCCAGTCTTAAGCTATTCCGGTTTAGGGTTTTGGTTTCCGATTCTTTAGTTATCTTGGTTACTTGAAAAACCGGGGTTTACAACACTTTGAAACAATATTCCATATTAAATTATTTTATAAAATTTCTTTTGATATAAAACCGAAGAAAAGTCGGATATAGGGTTTCTAAGTCTTTCTCACAAAGCTTGAACTAAACCGGTTTAGGGTTTCATTTTCCAGTTTCCGAAGTTTACTTGATTACTAGGAAACCCGGGGTATACATTATAAAAGTAATAAAATTGTGTAATGAAATAAAATAAATAGTGCAAAAGACTAATCAATTACCGGTAGAAATAAAAATACGATAAAAAAGTTATAACTGTAACTTTTATAACTCGAAAAATTATATAACTGATATATTTAGAAATCTTATAAAATTACGAGTCTAACGGTACTAATGGTATGTTTTTGATATCTCGAGCCCCAGGACACGCTTTTCAAAGTCTGTATCCGAACGGGTTCGAGATAGGTCAAAATTTTACCCATCTGATATTTTTATACAAACTTATATTACTACGAGCTATTCTACTTATTTAAACTACACCTCGGCCTCTAGGGTTAAGGGCGTTAGATTGCCGGACTTAAGCTATTGTATTCCGATTAGGGTTTTCGGGTGATTTTTCCGATTTAGATCTTTGCCAATTTAGAAACTGATATTTATGTTTATACAACATATTTAATTTGAGAAATTTATTTTAAATTTTATTTTTTTAAGTATTTAATATCTTTTAACATTTTCGGAATTCTTGAATTGGGTTTCATTTCCGAAAGTTAATCGTTATTTACTTTTTATTAATTTGTTTTCGGGTTTTATATTACCCGATTTTATAAATCGGAGTTAAATATGAAATTTTTCGTACGTCGTGTTTTGAATTTGAAGACCGCTGAGTTCTTATTTTATTTTTAAGGATTTTCATTTTCTCATGATTAAGAAATTTTTGGATTCGCTCGTGATTTAGGACTTGTCGAAATTCGGTTTTAATTTGGAGTGATTTTTAGGGTTTATTTTCGAAGTTCATTTTGGAATTATTTACTGAAATTTTCCGGGGCTTACAAAAATCCTCATTTTTGAGTTGGAAAACATGTTTTTATTTTAGATCTTTGTCTTGATCCGAAAATACAATTTTTGTTTTTGAAAATAAACTTTGATTCTTGTAAGATGAAGTCTTGATGATATACATCCATCAAACCTTCATTTTCTTAACAAAAACTTCCATTTTAAGACTTGGAAGAGGGTTTTTAACATGGTGCCTTGACAAGTTACGAATTTTACTTTTTCCTTCCAACTCAAATCTAAGATCCACTCAAAATACATCCATGAAAACATAAGAAAAACTTAGTAGTAGGCCTTAAACTTCTAGATCTACACATAAACATAACTAAAGTTTTGTAAAACTCTAGATCTACAAGTTATCACAAAAACAAGAAGATAAACAAGCCTTCAAGATAACAAAAATACTAAGAACAAAAGAGATCATCATCTAGAGGAGTGTTTCAATTCTTGGCATCATCATCCATAGCTTTTTAAGCTTGTGAAATGTCCTTTGATGCATGAAACATCCATAATATCATCCTATAACATTCTATGAGAGCTAAAAGAGAATGATTACCTCAATTATTTGCAAGAAAAGTATGTGAGAGTATGGAATGGAAATGGTGGTAGCTTGTTTCTCAAGAAGACAAAGCCAAGAAGAAGAGAAAAGAAAGGGAAAAAGAGAGAGAAAAAGTGTAGGGTTTGTAAAGGTGAAAGATGGAAGGAATGAGATATGTTAAATAATTGGAAAAAAAAAATAAAACAAGGCAGTTGCACAAGGGGGGGCTGGTGTGATTTCTTGTGTGGGGTGAATGTGTGTGGTTTGATTTCCAATTTGTATTTTTGAAAGTGTAACTAGTTGCTTTCATTTCTAACTAAAAGAGACTTTAAAATATCAAATAAATAATTAAAAATAAGGAAAAGTGGCTAATTTTTTGGGAATGGTCAGCTGCCATCTTGGGGAATTGGAGTGTAAGAAAAAGCAAAAGAAAACATTATAATGTGTAGTAATGATAATGAATGTGTACTTAAGGTATGGATTGATAAAGTGCCTTTTTGACTAAGAAAATATATAAAATAAATTAAGAAAAATATTTTTAATTGAGTGGCAGAATTTTTATGATTTAGATAAAATAATCAAATAAATTATTTTTAGAAATTTAACAAATAAGTTACCGGTAAGAGTAAAATAAGCTTATATGAGCTATAACTGATATTTTTAGAATCCGAAAAATTATAAACTTGATATGTTTGAGATCCTTATGAAAATACGAGTCTAAAAATATTAAAGATATATTTTAAATTTTCCGAGCCCTGGGACACGCTTTCCAAAGCAGTATCCAAACGGGTTCGAAATAAGCCAATAATAAACCAATATGATATTTTTAATAAATCAAATATTATTACGGACTATTCTAAGCACTTTAATTATTTTTCGACTCCTCGATTTACGAACTCGGGTTTGCCGAATCTAAACTGTAGGGTTTTACTCAAGATCCGTTGACTTAAGGTCTCTGATAGACTTTCCGGCTTAAGGTTTAGGGCTTAGAAAACAAGGGTTTACAATGGTAGGGTGTAGATCTATTACCTATTAAATTTGTGGAGCTAGAAAAAGTTGAAGAATAATATTGTGTGATTGTGTGTGTGGGGGGAGGGTCACTGCACAAAGGAGAGGAAGGGGGTAGAAAAAAAATTGCAAGAGTTTGTTTTAGAGAGAAAGAGAGAAAATGAAAAGTGAAAGACATAAAAGAGTATTTATAGAAGTATAATTAGGGTTTGTTTTGATTAAATAAAAGGAGAAAAATTAAACAAAATGAGAGAGAAAGAGGACAAGGTGGAGGGCATCGGTTTTGGTGAGAGGGAAAGAGATTCATGTGATTTATTTTGTGTGACAAAATTCAAATTTAAAAATAATTTAAGTAAAAAAATGTATTGGAAAAGTAAATTTGTAAGGAAAATAATGTAAGATTGTAAGAATAGGTTTTAAGGATGTAAGAATATGGTATGGGTTGGTTGTACTTGTGAATAGTGTGATTAGAAATCAAAAAGTAGATTAGATAATTAAATTATTGGTAGTAATGAAAATATGATAAAAAAGCTATAACTGAAACTTTTATAAACCAAAAAATTATATAATTGATATATTTGGAAATCTTATGAAATTACGAATCTAACGGTACTAATAGCATATTTTTGGTATCTCGAGCTCTGAGACACGCTTTTCAAAGTCTGTATTTGATCTGGTTCGAAATAGGCCAAAAATTTACCCATCTTATATTTTTAAGCATTCTAATATTATTACAAACCAATCTACATTCTCTACTCATATTTCAACTTCTCAGTTTAAGAATACGAAATTGTCGGATCTAAATTGCTGGGGTTTCCTAAGGATTTGTTGACTTAGGGTTTCCGGTTGACTTTCCGACTTAGGGTTTAAGCTTGAAATTACCCTAAAAATTAAGGGTTTACATATAGCATCACATAATTGTTCTCTCCTAGAAATTTGAATACTTGCTTGGCATCTTCCTGAAGTAACACCATCTAATCACTAACAGCTCTTTTTCTATAAATTCACTCGGCTTAGAACCGCTAGTGCATAGGAAGTGGATAATGAAAGAATCGCTTGAGTCTCATTCCTCTACTCTATTAATGGAATAGATATCCCTTTGAACACTTTCAATAGTTATGTAAGCATTTTCGTTGTCCAGTAGAGATGTGAAGTAATAACCCATGGAGATCCGCATGTGCTCTAAATAACTTCGTCCATATTATCTAGTTGATAATTAAGTCAATCATTCTTTATCTTAATTATAACCAATTAAAACTACTATCCTATCAATTAATATTATACTAAAATCACAAGTCATAAAAAGTCAAAGGTTATCATAATAGAAAACGACCTAGGTCTCGTTTCACCACCAACTTTATCATGTAAATCATTAAATTCCTAAATCAGATAATGTCAATTCCTTAAACTATGGAGGTCTATTTCATTAAGTTAGCATCTTTCTCAAAATTACTAACTTTTCTAATATTAAGTTAATCAACCAGAATCTATTCTTAGTCAACAGCAACTTAGAACCACATTATAACATGAACTCTTTTATAGATTATTATTAACACAGAAGTTCCATGCTATTCTATCTTGATAAACCAAAATTATTCCTATTTTATGAATGCCAAAATGGATTTTTATTGATCATTTTATTGATAAATATTATGAATTTGACACTTAAAAATAGTAATTTATTTTTGAGGCCTTTAAAGGAGTTATTTTATAAAAAGAAAGCAAAACGGGTCAAAAATGCAAAGTTTGGACCAAAAAGTGGTTAACATAACAAAGACAAGCCATGTCTATCAACCATGTCAAGGAAAAGAAGAATCGAGTCCTAAATCTCAAGTTTTGGAAGGACAAGCTCAATGACATGACTTGTCACAAAGCATGTCAAATTGGAAATTTTATCTTGCAAAGACACGACCATGACATGGCTTGTCACTAGGCATGTCGTTTTGAAGAATTGAAAATAGAAAGTTACACGACTTTATGACAAGCCATGTCCTAAGTCGTTTCAGTGAAGAAAAAAAGACCACAGCAAGGGACACGACTCTAAGACAAGCCATGTCCTAAGTCGTGTCAATGAAAAAAGGAAAGCCACAGGAAGTTACACGACTGAGGAACAAGCCATGTCCCCAGTCGTGTCAATGTCCACTGTGAAGAAAACAGCTAAACATGCTCAAGTGACACGACTTGTCCCCAAGCACATCAATTTAACAGTAAGTTACATTTTGACAAACAGCTTGTTTAATGAATAGTAACCCCCTATTTATTAAAATAATGTTCATTGGGCATTAAAGAGGGGTGTTACTTTGGGAAGCCAAAAGACGCATAACTCCCGTAACTTCTAAATTCCTCCATGATGAGCATTCAATTTCATTTATGTGAAATCCATTATAAATTGAAGATGGAGGAAGAATCAACAGCAGCAAGGAAGAAAGAGAGAGCACATATAGAATTCATACACAAGTTTTTCAGAGTTTCAACAAGTTAAGATTATCTTGGATTGAAGATCCACAATTTTGAGCTTCATTTTCTCGAGTGATATCATGAATTCTAGTTTGTTTTTATAATTTCAAGTATTCTTGTTAATTACTATGGAAGAGTAAATTTTTAGATCTAGGTTTTGTTGAACTCTAATTTTATCTTGTGATAAGGATTTGGGTTTAATAAAAGATTGATGTTCTTTTGTTCAATTGCATGTTTCTTAACCGTTTCTTAAATTTGTATATCCGAAATGCAAATTTATGCCTAATTTTCATTTAAGCTAATTGAAAGATTGCTTTCATGAATTGATCTATGCAATTGATGAGATTCGTTTGTAATTCTAGACATAGAATAGCAAGAATTTCTGTAACTATTGAAATTCCAATGAGTTCATGTTCTTAATGCAGGCTTAAGTTGCTATTGATTGAAGAGAAATCCTAATTAATTAACTTAGGTTTAAAAAAAATTGATACATTCGAAAGAATTATCATTTTGTTTGAGAAACTTAACAGCTTAAGAACTAAATCAAATTTGTAATTTCCAAGGATTCACATGATAAATTAGATGAAGACAAAACCTAGATCATTTGCTTTAATATAATCTTGCTTGTTGATCAGTGCTAGTGTATTTGTTTTCTCTAGTAAATTAAATAGAAATTCATCAATATCATCAGCTAATTGCTTATTCCCTGTGGACGATCCCGATTTTTGCACTATATTACATTTTCGATAGGTACACTGCCTATTGCCTTTATAATGAATTAAAAATGGGCATTTGTAAATTTAAAACTACGCTTGATGGTAACTATCATATCTCTATAATTACAAGCACATACTGTCAATTGCATAGATCTTATCATAAAAGTAATTTCTCAATTAACTTAAATGATATTAGTCATAAATCCATACACCGATAATATGAGTATAAGAGAAATATATCAGCACATGCAATGGAATATAAGAAAACCAATAAAAATGCATTAAAACTCAATATTCGTTACATTGCAAAGTAGAGTTTATGGAGATTTAGATCTAGATGACAACTCCTCCATGGATGATACAATAAACATAAAATAACATGGAAGAATAGCCAAGCTTCATTAGTACAATCCTTTCAATAGAGGCAATCTTGCAATATCTTCAATTTCCAAGCTTTTGACTTATTCTTGGATGAACTCTCTATGTTCTCTCTCAAATGAAGGTGATAAAAATGTGCTAATGTTCATTTTGTTGGTAGGGTTGAATTGGTTACTCTAAAAATTTAGAATTTTTTAATCAAAACCGAAATGCCTCTTGATTACTTAGATAATTTTGGTGTGAAAATAATATGTGCAATATAAACACTTAAAGCAAACAACAATATATGCGTAAAATTAAAAAATAAAGAGATAATAAAGGAAAGTTAAGATGACAATTTATTGCGGTTCAGCCTTGTGCCTACATCCCTCTTCTAGATCTAAGTTAGGGACCCCGCTATCTACATAGGTATATTCTACTAATCCAATGGAATCTTGATTATGAATAGTATAATTCAACTCTACTCAACCTCCCTAGCTTTGCCTCAAGCTAACACTAACTATAGAGCACTCCTTGTAATACACAACAAATGAAAGACACTCTATAGTTCCTTGTTTGTGCAATTAATAAGCAAAGTTTAAGGTGGTTTCTACAAGTTGTGGATGCATAAAATCAGCTCAAATGGACACACAAAATTTCAGCAGCTTGTTCTTTTTTTTTTTTTTATTTCACTTATTCTTGTCTTTTTGAAAATGTCTAAATTTATAAGCTTCAAAAAGGTTTTCAATGGTTTGTAACTTCCATGCTTTTAAATATCTTGCATGTCTTGAATCCAAATCCAAAATATCTGTTGGTAATTGATGTTGCTGGTTGTAACCGATTTACATTTGATCCGTGAAACTATCCAATTATGATTGTCAATTCCATAACATTGCTTGTTGAGTTCTTCAAAATTTGAAATGATCTCCTTAAATGATAAAAAAAACATGTAACATTTGTCTTTATATCTTCAAATGTTCAGAAGTCTTCATGGTTGTAGTAGCTTGTGGTCAAATAAATTTGCATAAATCATGGAAACCGAATTTCAAAGAACTTGATGATTTGGCTTGAATCCCCATAGATTATATTCTTACTTAATGGAACATATGAATATATTACCGAAATGTATTCATCTTTTGGAGCTGAGCCTTGAAAACTTGTTTAATGATGATTTGAATCTCGTTTTAATCAATCTGTATTGAGCTTGTAACTTTTTCTTAATATATTGATACTATGAGGAGTTCCTTCAGGGTTTTCTTTTTCTTTTAACATACTTAGCATTAAACATTTTGGACAATTCTCTAGATAAAACTTGATACTTATTTATTTCTTTATTTTTCAATTCACTGCACAATTTAAAATTCATTAGTAATTCTTTTATTCTTTCGTTGTCATCAAAATTACTTTATAGAGAACACATTTGAAATTATGAATTTATAGGACTTTAGAAAACCCTAAATATAATCATGAGAAATGATACGTGGGAGCTCATACGGCCTATGGAACAACTTGTATGGCAGACCGTGGAGTATTTTGGTCTTCAATATGGTTCATACATATGGTGGAATCAAAGTGTGGTGTTCTGTTTGGATGATGTCTTCACATACAACGGGTCATGGTATAGACCATGGATCTCTCTAAACACTTTAACATCCTTCAAATCATCACCATATGGGTCGTATCTATGAGTGTGGTATATTCTGATCTTCTTTTTAGGCCACCACACTTCCCATATGAGTTGTGGTTGACAACATATGGTCCTTGTTCTTCATAGATTCTCCCACTGTCCAAGGCACAAGTTGTGGATTCATCATCTATCTAAACTTCATCTTTTTCTTGTTAATTTCAATAATTTTCTTCAAGCTAAGTTCAAATTCACCTAAAATTGACAATTTATCTCATTAAGTATCAAATCCTTACAATTCATTAGTTAAATGCTTAATTAAAGCTCCAAATTATCATAAAACTAAGAGTGTTTCTAGCATTTATCGTAACAACGCCTTCTATTCATGGCCATGATGGAAAAACATTATGTTCACTATGTGTGTCTGATATCTTATAGTTTTAGAGGGTTTTTGTAATGTAATTATCCAATGGAATCGTAAACTTCATAAATTCTTCTTTGTCAAATTTCTTTTTATCTTTTTGTGTTTTCTTTTTTTCTTTTTTTCCAACTAATCTATGGTTCCCAATCTCAGAGGGATAATATGTATATTTCATTTTCTTATACGGTTAACATGGTGATAACATCTTCTAAACAATCATAGCATATTATCATTCAAACACACACACAAGTCGTAACTCGCAAACAACGCCTTAAATATCCATATTTTTCCTACTAACATTATCTTCAACAAATCAATCATAAATTGTAATTCATAATTTATGTTTTAATTTAATATTAGCAATTTAAACTGTAACATTGCAATATCCATTTTTCATTTGCAATTCGCAAATTGTTACCTGTTAATCACAAAATAGTTTAGGGTTTATGAGTTCTAAGTTTCATATAAACAAAAAGAATTTTAGCATTATTTACTAATCTTAATTATTCATTATTACAAAATACAAAATTTGAGTTGTCCAATTTTTCATCATATATTTTTAGTAAATTGTGCCGACAAAATCCTAAAATCTTTTAAGTTTGCATGAATCCCTTATTTTTAAAAAAGTTAGCATGGGGATCCAACTGCTGATCTTTGAAAATATAGGGAGTGTTCATGCAATTGTCCTAAATTAATAAGTCTAGGCTTTAGGGGTTTATATACTGATTTTTGAAAAAGCAAGGGGTTTGTATAATTTTAAAATATTTTAGAGATTGTCCCTGCAATTTATCTTATATTTTTTAATATTATATTTCATATATCTTTGACACATAAAAAATATATACCTGCAAAAAATAATGGAACTGGAAGCAGGAAAAAAAAAAGTATTTCAAATGTACAAAAAATCCATTTATAGGCATGCCATGCCAGTGGCACATGAATAAATAAGAAACACTTGTGGAAAAATAAAAAGTAAAGAAAAAAGAAAGGAAAAACACACGAAACATGGTAGCCAGAACAGGCGAGCAAGAATAAGCTGGGCATGGGAAAATATGCATTACGCAAATCATGTAAATTTTGCCATGTAGTCTACTCGGTTATTGGGCCAACTAGATGGATTGGGTTTGAGTCGCAGTTGACTCCATCGTTGTAATAATTTTAAGTTTCAACTTTCTAAATGATCCGTTGTATATTTTTAGTGTAATGGTCATGTAGGATAGTTCGTTCACAAATAAATTTGCATATTACACCTAGATAACATTTCCAATCATGCTTTGACATAAACCTGAAAAAGCTTCTTTCCCATTTCATAATTTAAACCTCTTTAAACTCCATGATTATTCACATGTAGTTGATGCGTAAGAGGACATTACAATAACGATACATCCAAAAAGAACTATGCCGTTTGAAGGGTCCTCTACAAGGTTAGTCCCCGGCACTACTTATTCTGATTGTAAGAGAGGATATTACAGTGATGCCTATATCCAAGAAGATTATGCCTTTGCCCACCTCAGGTCCTCTACAGGTTGGTCACCGCCCCAACTTAATTCTGATTGGATAGGCCATTATAAATCCAAAAATAGAGGTTCTGCTACTGGGACAATGCTGCTGAATTGTTTGTGACAGGTAAAACAAAATTTTCAGTCCTCTTAGTTATCAAAGCTGCCATTAATTCAGGGGAAGAAAAGTATTTTTTATTGGTATGGAGGATTCATTAGATTTATCTATCTTTGGGTGGTTGTATATTGTATTGATATCATAATTAAAAGAATAAGATGATTATGAGAATGATTCCGCTCAAAGTCATTTATATTTTACGATTGATTTTAAAATGATAAAAATTACACGTACCAAGGGATTATCGTGGTTAAGATCCAACACTTGATAAAATATTTTGATAGTTCTTTTTTTGGGCCATGAAAAAATATTTTAATAGTTCAGATTGAGGATAAACGTTATTAAAGTAGAAATAGCATAAAAAAGATGTTTTAAAAAATATTGGATAGCACTTCTTTCAAATAAAGGATGAAAACTACATATTAGGGATAATTATTCTGTATACTTACTTGTCTTTGGTTTAAGATGACACAGGACGAATTACCCTATTCCCAACCCTGGTAAAGAGTAAAATTGGCCAATAAAAAGCTGAGCTAAGAGTCTTAGACTCAAATTGTAGATCATTTATCTGAATTTTAATCAAATAAACGCTGATTACAGTGACTTTAGTTATCATATAGATGATTACCCTTCAATAGCGAAAACTATATTATCCAATTTAGAGTGTAGACCATGTTTACAATATTTATTTTTAAAAAATTATCAAATTATAGTCACATGAAAATAATTATCAAAATTTATTAAAAAATCTCATCTTATAGATGGAATCTGATTTAATTTTAAACGCATAAATGGATCAGGATATTAAGGTAGGATATCATTGTAGTATTGTGTTGCCTCTGATTTAATAAAAATATTTCATTTCTAGTAAAGATTGCATGAAGCAGCATGATTTTGTCATAAATCTGATGCGATGGGATATTTGCAGTGGAATAAATCAATAGGCACGACGACTCATGCGGTTCAAGAGGTTTTGTGAGATCGCTATTTTAAAAATCCATTTTTTTTAGTCCTTATATGATAGCTTGAAAATCGTGTTGTAAACTTATGATATGTAATAGGTATATTCTGTTTTAGAGATGTGATTTTGATATTGTATTTTGATAATTAATTTTAATTAAACCTTTTTCAGAAACTAATTTTAATATGAGCCTAAACAGGAAATAATTTCATTAAAAATTTATAGTCTTATACTTTATAACCCTTGTTTATCACAAATACACATGATATGTGCAAAACAAGAAATAGAACAAAACCAAAAGCAGTCAAGCCAAAATTGAGCTTATTCGCATTGGGACCACTAATGACACCACCAATGTATATTTATGTCCCCCACATGCACAAATTACATTATGAATGTCTAGCTATGTGTGCAATTGGGCTCACTCTAGTGCCATAGCTGAAGATGTGCGTGCCATGTCTCATATAATTTTGCCTAAAAACTATATAATGCAACTGTAGCTACTACTAGTCTTTTTGTGAATCTTGTAGAGCCTAACAAGGAGATGGTTATCTGCTGGGGGAGATGGTGAATGATTCCACTATTGCATTTTTCTCAATGAAAATTTTATTAAAAATGAATAGAAAAAGTATTTAAATTATACCTACATTGAAGAAATCTATGTCCAATAATAATAATAATCACTATATTGTAAAATAAACCAAAGAATTCAAAAATTTTTACTTGTTATGAATCCATATCCTATTTTTGTCAACATTAATTTATAAGGCCAATTGTAAATATTTCTCGTAAACTATTTATTTGGTTTGAGAAATTTCTTAAAACTTTGAAAGGATAACTTGTTCCTTATATGTCTTATAAAAATTCTTAAAATCACCTCCAACGATTGCTAAAATCTCAAATATATCACTATTTATGGGTTTTTTGTATTTTGGAAAACTTTTCAAAAGTAAATCATACTTAAGGATTTTTTAAGGGTCTAGCTGTCTAGACCTAATAACCAATTGTATGTGTATTTGCAATAATAATCCACTTTCTCAACTTATAAACATAATAATAGCTGCAGTTTTGTATCTTTCGCTCTCTTTCTCACACAATACCTATTACAACTTTCATATAAAAGTTTGATCATGTGGTCGCATAGCATCTTAATATTCTTCACTGGACTTTTCCCATGGGTGCTCAATTTATGATAAGTATTATATCAATATGTGTTTTGATGTGTGAATTGTGAAATAATTAACTTCTTATAGAAGAAAATATCGGTTAAAAATGAATCAGTGATCCGTTTTATCATGGCCTACTAGGGTTTCAAGAGGCTTCTGGACGGAAACATGTCTTAAATATAAGTTTGAAGTGGTCAGCAGATATAGATATATCACTAGTAAATATTTCGGCTTAAGCCCACGTGAGCAATCAGCTAGATTCACAGTTCAAGTAGCTATTAAGAATTGTTGTCTAATTGATAGATTTTTAAATAACTATTATCCGTGATTTATGAATATGATTATATATCAAAATACAATTAGTATTTATTTATCATGTATATATTATATATGATGTGTATTATCCACGTAAGCCTTTTTCTAACTTCCTTATAGTGGAGTGATATAGTAATTATTATTCCATGATCCAGCACAGACCACCAAATCATAACCCGAAGAGGATGGATGATGGCCAAATAAATTAAGTTGGAAGAAAAGAGCAAAGGGTTCCCAAATGCTTATGTGGATCGGTCTTCTTAACGAGTTTATTGATATCTCATCACGGGAAATTTGTAGCATAATTTTTAGTTGGAATTTGGCATGGCATATATATAGAGGTATATGCATATATTTGTATGGGGTCGGACGGCCACCATGGGTAAGCATAGTAAATGGGCCATAGACCTAGCATGACATGTAAAATATGCGAAGGAAAAAGGAACAACCACTAGCATGCATAGATTGGCATGCGACATGTGAAGTACATGAAATAAGTGTCTCAACACAACACAACACATAAGACACACAAACCAATATGTAAGTTTTTTTTTTTTTAATAATAATATAAAAATAGTGATTTATTTTTTAATTACTATAAATTGTATTTAAATAAATAATTTTTTAATAGAAAAATATTTTGTTTTGTTTTATTATTTTAATTAAATCTATTTGTCTTATTAAATAATGTAATATATTTTGTCTATTTTGTTTTTTTAAATGATTTCAATTGTATTATTATGAACATATTAACTTGAAAAATTTTTAGCAAATAAAAACAATGAAATTATGCAATTATATTATAATAGTAATTAATTTATATTATATGTTAAACTTGCTTAATTAATTTATTTAGAATAATTGTGAATTATTAAATAAATGAAATTAATAAATGCATAGAAATTGAGATATGACCAACATGTTCCACTGAATATTTAACACAACTAGCACTCTAATATGTGCTAGTGAGTATCAAACTAACCATCCAAAGCACTTGAAGTAAAAAAATCTCCTACTAATTTGTAAACTGATCCACTATATGATTGGCTACAATATATGTCTAAGGATGAATTCAAATAACATTTTTGTTGAAGATGTCTTCCTGATGGACATGATAATAGATCACTGACCATTAAATGTCGGCTATTTGGTGATACAATGCATGTGAAGTGCTCAAGAGAAAGAACGCCCATCTTGTTTATGGTCAATTCGTCACCATTATTCTATCATTGTGTGGGATTTGACATTTCAAATTACATAAGAGCAAAAACCAAGTTCAAAAAAGAAGGATATAATTGAGGTATGATCCTCAAGTCAACCAATATTGTAGAAATCAAGAAGGCGTAGCACAATCAGAAGATGGGAATGAATCATATGACTAGAGCTTCAACCTTAACTTAAATGATTTGTCCCTACCATGACACGATGTAAGAATGGGAGAGAGGTAGGGGTGGAGCCAAGCTTGAGCACAGTAACAACTCGGTATGTTATAATCGAGCATCTATATGAGATAGTCAAGGTCCAATCAAAACATGGGGACATGCTCAAAGCCATGAATACCCGGATTAACTAGTTCTTCAATTAGGCAACTATCAACTGAAGCATCCTCCACCACCACCACCACTGTATCAGCCTAGATAGCACTGATGGTCAAAAATGGAGGCAACCAATCATCATATTCACATTATTTTTTCTAAAATGAATTAATTATGTTTTTTTAATAAACATGTAACTAATAATGTAATATAATGCATATTATTTTTAATGGGGTAACAAATCAAAATCATTCTTTATTCATCATTTGAATCTATATATGTTAAAAATAAAATTTATTTATTACATTAGGGCTATAAATTTTTTATAACTAATTTGAATAATTAGTTTAATTAAAAATTCAAAAAACCATCAGAAAAAGAAATCGAGAGCCAAAATAAAAACATAAAACTATATAAAATCGGACCTAATTAAAGGTATACACACGACAAACAAATAAATGGGCTAGTATTGTACGACATGCAAAAAAAAAAAAAAAGCATGCAAAGCACGGTATGCAAGGTACGTGAGCACGAATGGGCCAAGCATGAGAAAGAACACGACACACAACAGCACAACCCATTTATCATACATAATCATGGGATTATGAATCCAACCTATATTATTGAAAATCATTAATCTTATCATGATATTATTATTTTTTTACCCCCACAACTTCAACATGTTATTATATAAAAGAAAAAAAAAAGTATATATTTAAAAAATTCCCAATAATTGATCAGAACTCATCTATCTTGCCATGAAGATCATCCATAACGCAATATTAATATATAATTTCATTTATTTTTCTTCTTTATCTTATCTTCTAGTCCTTTTTTTTATTTTTTTTATTTTAACTCTTGGATCATCTTCTTGTTACGGGACCAACAGCTCCACAAATATACACAATACAAGGAATGATGGGAAAACGCCTTGTTTGGAATATTACATACTCGTACGTATGATACCATACCAAATGTACTGATGAAACAACCAAACAATCATTAAAGTAAATTTAAATCTTAATTAGGTTTTACTTGATCACCAGAACACAATGAAACCATTGGAATAGGCATTGATATTTATTCAAAAAAAAACCTACAATCATCAATGTATTCATGCACCCCAATAGTTTTTAAAAGACAAATCCATACGCAACCAAGATGAGTTGAGGCTATACGGCAAATACGGGTAAGCCTCACAGCCAAAGCAAGTGGAATAAAGCATGAAAAACAAGAGCTAAAGCCTCACAAATAAACACGAAACTTCACATCATAATCAATACGGCCGCCAAAGCCACGCAACAATTATAGGTATTAGCATTTCCTCACAGTTAACATATGTGGGATTTAACATTTTATAAAAATAGAGTTTTCACACTATTATAAAATTTTGCCTATACATTCCAACGATTTCTTTTTCCAAAATATTTTTTTTCCACACATAAATAGTAACAATAAAATATATACTCGTCAAAATATAATTTAATCAACTAAAATCATTAAACATAATGTTGACTTCAAAGATAAGTAACTAAGAGGGAGTGAAGTGGTTACTTTAATGAAAATTTTTTTAACTATTAAAAATAAGAAGAACAAAGTCTTAAGTCCCTCTTGATTTCTCATATACACTTACGGTCCAAGATTAAGTTTTCAATTGATTGCTTATACATTTACCATATATCATATATGAACAACCATTCAAATCAACTGATTGTGTTTTGTGTTCAAATACGAATTGATTCATATGCATCGCCTGAAAATTTATATAGAAAATCATCTTGTGTTCATCTCTTCTTTTAGCTGGTCTATAGGACTTTCCCTATAATATATGTGTATTTCTTTTAGTGTTTTTTTTTTCTCCTTTAAATTTTAGCAAATGCTCAATAGTGATAAGATAAAAGTAAAAAAATGTATATATATTTGAAGAGGATTTACAGGCTATACATTTGCTTTTCTCCATTTCATTTATAATAGAAATCAGGCCGTTTACATGTATGATTTAGTTGATGAACGATGGGTGTTTAATTTAGTAGGTATTCGTAATTGATTTCGGTGTACCTAGGATGTTGGGCTCTAATTTGGGCCTTTTGGTGGGCTTGGAAATAATAAGAATGTTAAAGGTCAATGGTCATTATGGTATTTTCTCTCGAAAAATACAAAGCCGTATAAGAAGACCTAGGCATGATTCAAGAACATTTGGTTTGAACTAGAATGAAAGACCAATATGTTATGCAGCTATCAATCACATTTTTGACGTGTTTGCTATTACAATAGAAAGGGGGATTTAACTACCATCATGATTTAGGATTTTTTTTTTTCACTATTATAACAGGAATAGAGATTCGAACTTAATACTTCACCTGCAAGATCAAGTGAACTACTATTTTGTTATAAAATCGTTGGCGATTTATGAATACAATTACATGTTAAGATATAATGTTTGCTATCTAACTATCCTTTGTTATTTGGTGGAAGATTTTTCTTATTTGCAGCGGCATATCCCCCAAGAAGCGCACAGTTCATTTAATTAGACCAAGATGCAGTCTAAAAATATCATATCTGGCAGGAGACAAGCCATAGAGCCTGTGAATAATGTAAAAGAAAGTGAACGAGGTTGAAATATGTTGTTTTTACAAACATAAAGTAATTTCTTCTATAACTAAACCTTTTATTTTAGTGTCGTTATTGATTTAAGGGACATTTATTCTTTAATAGCATAAAAATCAGATGAAGCTTGGTGATTCCGTTATTGAATATTTCAAGTTTTTTCTCTTGGATGATCTTTTTTCTACTATGGATGTTTCATTCGACATAACCTGTTAGGGCTACCCATTCACCACTTTATGCGCAGAATCTCTTTAGACCTGGAATCTTTCCGTCATGCTGAATGGACAATCAACTTTTTGAAATTTTGAACCGAATGTAAGAACCTAGAAGCCACACGGCCCACACCTGAATCACAATTCCATTTCCGAGTAGAGCACGTGATTTTCATACTTTTTTTGGACATACGTGATTTTTCATACTTGATATTCAAATATTGTCCATGATTCATCTTGGGAGATGATATGAAAGTATTACAATCTATAAATCCAACCAATTTTAGTGATTAGTTGTTCTCATCCACGAGGATATATATATATTATATATATATTCCTATAACACTTTGTAGGAAGTACAGTCCATTAGTCATAAGGAAGTAAGGGACATGAAGCAGTGTGTTAAAATTGTGTCTAACTAAGCAATGTCAACTGGACAACATATGAAGAGTCATGTTCAAGGATCCATTTTATACTTGTAGTCCTATGATTCTTAATTGCAAAATGTCATCAATTCAAGAATATATTTTATACTTGGTATTGTTTAACTTTAAAAAGTATTGTGTATCTTGATCATGAGAAAAAGAAAATTACTTGGTTATCATTTGTTAGATTAATGTTCCATCCAATGTATAGAATAGTTTATTAGCGTCAAAATTGCAATGGAAAAAATTTTAACACTATAACTATTAAGTGAATTAAAATATAATTTAAGGGTTATTTTTCTCCTAAAGAGTATGTAGAAAGGCTCTTGCATCAATTGGATAAAAAAGTGCTACGAATTTGACGCTAAAAAATTGAAAGGACCAAAAAAAAAATTGTTGTGTTGAAGAACTCTTTGGTTTACTCTACTGCATATGTCGCCCGAGAGGATGTTTTAAAGTACCCTCATTACGATCCTTTTTCTATGACTTTACCCTAAGAATGGCTTCTATTAGTTAGTTGAGAAAAGGTATTTAGTTGTTCTCATCGGGGTGAGGGTGGTGATATTTTTATTTATTTCTTCCCTGTAACACATTGTAGGAAGTATAGTCTATAGCCATAAGGAAGCGGAGGATATGAAACATTGTATTAAAATTGTGTCCACTTAAAGCAATATCAACATATGAAGTGCTCTATTGCTTTGCGCAATTCAAGAATCAGTTTTATACTTGATAGTCCTATGATTCTTAACTCTTAAAGATATTTATGTGTATCTTGATTATGGGGAAAAAAAAATTATGTGGTTGTCATTTGCTAGAACATTAATGTTTCATTTAATGCATAGAGTATTTTATTAGCATTGGAATTGCCTTGGAAAATTTTTTAACATTATAACTATTTAGTGAATTAAAATATAGTTTAAGGACTTTTTTTTTTAAAGAGTATGTAGAAAGGCACTTATATCGACTTGATAAAAAAAATTGTTATGAATTTGGCACTAAAAAAAAAAAAGAAAACTTCTTCTGATGGAGAACACTTTAATTTTCCATTACTACATATATCCCTAGAAAGCATTTATAAAAGTACACTCGATGTGATCCTTGTTTATACCTTTACCTTGAGAATGGTTTTTGTTGGTTAGTTGAATATGGTTGAGTGGTCCATTACAATTTTCTTTGTCAATTATGATGTAGCAAAGCTATTCAATTTAGGTATTAAATTCTAATTCTATTTATTCAACATTGGTAAATAGACAATTTGGTCCCCTTATATCTAGTTATGAGATTAGAGGTTGAATATGAATGCTTATCTATGAGGTCATTCGGTTCAAAAAATTTATTATTGTTTGGCTTGTTAGATACCTGGTTGTTGGTCTTAACAATCTCTTAAATATGGTTAAGTGGATTTTATTCATCCTTAATTTATTTTTTGAACACGAGGCCAAAAATTTTTCCAACTATTTTTTTTTGAGTTGGTTTTTAGGTATGTGTCTGATGACATTACATAAAATCCTCATTTAAATATATGCTCATTTAATATAGTGCAAAAATATCACATATGATTGTAGCTTAATGTATCACTGGTTTAATGGTAATGACCACATGACTATGGATTTTATTATTAGGCTTGGATCATTTCTTAACTTTGTGTTCTTTCAAACCCAGACTATTTAGATTAGATGCCCATGTTTGAAGTGCAAAAATGAGAAACATTTCAATCAAGACAAAGTGAAATTTCATGTCTATTCAAAGGGTTTTAATAAGCAATATACGTAGTGGTACGCATATAATAACCACATAGAAGTGATGTTGAATTAAATATAGGAGAATTTTCAATAAGTATGAATGATGATATCAACCCATACAAAAAAATGGTTATATATGCTACTGACATAAATTTTGATTGTCCTAATTTTAAGAATGAAGATCATGGTTGTCAACTCGAGTTTCTACCTAGAATCGCTCAAGGGTTCAAAGAATTGGAACATAAAATTAAAATGTAGAATCGTAAGATTCTACAACTCATGTAAATTTGCTTGCAAAAACCATCGATGTACTTACTAAACTAATAAAACTTTAAATAAATTATGAAGACAAAGAATTTAGTATTAAATTAGTTACATATAACAAAAATTTAAGCTTCACCAATCATAATTCACATATTATCATTAATACATTTAGTGCAATTTTATAATTAAAATAATTATTTTTATTTTATGATTATTTACAATCTACAATTATTAAGATGTATTGCAAATCATTTAAATTATCACGTGTCAGTAGCTAGTTTTATGTAATAATGAACATTTTCATGTTCACTACATATTTGCACAAAAAATCATTGCATTTATGGCAAATAAACTATATATAAAAAATTATTATAAAAGGAAAAAATACAACACTATATATATTCATCTAATTTTCATTCAAATTTTTCAAAATATATCAGAGTATATAACCTGAAAGAAAATAATTCTCTGAAAAATACAAAAAAAAGGAAATAAAATATGAAAAAAATTAAAATTAAGTTAGATTAAGATAAATATCAAGAACCAATCCTAAAAACCCTAAATTTAAATATATTAAATTGATTGCATTTTTAAAGTTCAAATAGAAAAAAAAAAGTGTAAAATTACAACTTTACGATTTTACTATGATTCTACTTACGATTCTACTATCGATTCTACCACTGATTATGCTTACGATTCTATGATTCTACTTACAAGTTTACTAAAAAAATGATTTTATATGCGAGTTGAATCAAAATCTCATCATCAACTCGTAAACTCGTAGAAATGTACGAGTAAACTCGCAAGTTTAACAACCATGATGAAGATGTTACACCATGTCCTAAGGCTATGGAGCTTTTTTGCTATTGTAATATACAATAAAATAAATCATAAGGAAGGGCAAGGATGTCATATATTGTTAAATAAGATGGAAAAATAGTCTACCAAATATAATAATAAAATACCTTTTTTCTACCTTATCTAAACGATATGTTTTCTCTCTAAATAGTTTCACAAAGAAATAAAGCCTAAGACCTCACACAAGCTTATATCTTGCTCCAAGAAACCCCATAGGCCAATACTAGGTAAGTTTTCTCCTTTTCAATCCTTTGTCGATCTGGAAGAGTTGACTTTCATGAGTTTTCTTGTTGGTGTTAAAGAGATTCAATATTTTGGAGGAGTTTTGGGAAACCCTAAGTCTCTTTGTTGGTGATTTCATTTTTGCGATAAAAAAAGGAAGGAACATTTTTTTTCTTTGGGTAATGTATTTAATGATGTTTTTTTTTATTGATAAGTATGTTTTGGAGTTTTGTCTGGGTTAATATCAAGAGAAAAATTTTTTCTTTTTGTGTTTTTCATGTTTTAGAGTGAAAGAGGTACGAACAAAGGGCCACGGCCATGATACGTACCATGATCCACTCGGATTTGGCAAGTTATGGCCGATCATGACCGTGATATAGGATGTGATGATCGTTACCATCTACATCATGGTCGTGATGGTGATCATGCCCACTATAACGGACGTGATAGGGGCATCACATCATGTTTTTCCCTTTCAAAGCCTATCACACCCTTTATCACGGGCATAATCAATAGGAGGTTCATGTGATCTTCCTTAAACCCTTGTTTTGACCTTCCTAAGCACCTAAATCCTTATTTTTATATCTAGTACTCCTAAATCTAAGTGGTAAGACCTATCTATACCTAGAGTAGTTGTTCTTAGTAGTATTAGGAGGTTAGATAACCTTAGAAATTTGTTTTCTTGTTTAAAACAAGTTTTGAGTTAATGTTTGCTTATGATCAGGTGTTTCTGGTGAAGCTAAATTATCTGTTCCAAACATTGTTTCAAGTACTTCTTTACCTACTTATTGTTTCTGAATATAGGCTTAGAAATTGCAATGAACTTAATGCTATCCAGCTTTAAATTGGTTATTGCTTGTGTTTGGCTAGTTTAATGGATTGGGAGTACCGATGTTACTAGGAAGGTGCCTTGATAATCTGTGTGTGGTGTTGTCCCAAGTGGAGTTGTACATAGAGATGATTTCGGTAGTTTAGAAGTGGTACGAGTACAGTACCCAGGGTGTATGGGAAGTGTCCAACACCAATATATAATATATAAATATCTATGTATTTGTGTTTTATGGAGTCATCAGTTACTCCAGGTTTAGGACTGGTTCCAAATTGCTCTAAGCTATATTGGTTGCTTGGCTAATTAAAGATAATAAATTGTGATTGGTGCATATTTTACTATGTTACATGTGAAATTATGAGATGTTTGTTCATACACTGTGGTTATGGTTTGCCATATTGGACCTTTACGTTCACTTTTTTTGTTTTTAAGGAATAGGTAATAATCTAGTGGTTTTTTATCTATCAATTATGATATATTCATGGATTATGGGGATGATGATAGTGGAGCTAATTTTGCAGCTGACTATTAAATGTTTAGAGTTGGTGATAGCTAAAGTTGAAGACTATATGAAGTTTTAAATAGTTCTTATTATGACTCTTGAAGTTATGAGACTTTTTCATATTCTATTTTTAAGTTTGATGCAAGTTGGCGCTTGGTTTATGCCAATTGAGTTGCTCATAAGTGTTTATTATGACATTAATGTTGTAGAAGTACCCTTAAACATGAGATATTGAAGTTATATCGTGTCATAATTGTGGTTTAATAGAATCTAAGTCTTAATGTCTCTATCTCTAGTAAGGACACGTGGTAGGTTGTTAATGCCCTTAGTTTAGAGCATCACAACCTAGTTGGTATTGAGCACACGTTATAAATCTTATTAAATCTAAGCATGAACTCCTTAAGATGGTGAGCAATGCTGAGTGGGGTGGCAAATAGTTGGGGTTGCTTATCTATATTAGTGTTGTCTCTATCTAGTAGTTTTATATGGTTTTTTGTTCATTTTAAACTATTTAATCTGTTTTCTCATGTGCTATATGTTTACATTATAGAATGCTACCTAGAGGAAGAGCCCCTGATGTTGGTTCCTCCAAGACTGGTGAGGAAGAAGTTAATGAAGGACAAGCACCTTTGAACCAGCTACCCTTGAATCAGTTACCTCAGGACTTACCACCATCGCCGCTACCCCCACTTATAGGCTAACAGGTGCCAATTGATGTGACTCAGCTTATGTAGACTGTAAATATCCTCTTAGGGGTAGTTATGCAACAACATCAAAAAATGTGTCAAGATGTATAAGTGACACCGGCTAATGCTGAGGCTTGAAGGCAGGAGACCCATAGATAAAATGGTAATGGTGATAATGGGGCCAGATAAGTTTGAACAAATTTGTGGACTTGGTTTACAAATTTGAGCTAAAGCTTAAGAGGCCACTAGATGCCCAGTTATGGATAGAGGAAGTGTAAAAGATTTTTTCTGCTTTGGATATTCCTAAAAACAAGAAGGTAGTGTGCTTCTTATTTGTTGACTAGGAAAGCAAATGACTGGTGGTTAAGCACCAAGAGACACATGGCTAGAGTGATTACCTGGGATAGATTCCAGCAGGCTTTCTATAAGGAGTTTTTCCCTAAAAGCACTAAACATCATTTGCTGCAAGAGTACTATATTCTAAAATAAGGCCACATATCTATTGAAGAATATCAAGTAGAGTTGAATAGGTTAATGAGATTTTTGCCAGATCCTTTCAAGAAGAGTTAGGATGCTAAGGTGAGTAGATTTGTTGTAGGACTTCAACCTAAAATTCAACATTAGGTAAACCTCATGGAGTTGACCAACTACTCTATTATGGTCAACAAAGCAAACATAATTAAGCAAGGCTTAAATAAGATAACAGGTCATGAGGCACAAAGAAGTCAGGTCTATTTGGGCAAGCGACCAGCCACTAGTATTCTTACCTAAGATAAGGAAAGAGACGATCACACAACAGGATAGATCAACAGTTCAAGGTACTGAAAGGAAGTGTACCAGGTGTCATAGACCACATGATATAAAAAGATTGTAAGTGGCTTAAGAATGCTTGCTTTCATGCAGTAAGGTTGGGCACAATGACATGTTTTATATAGAGAAAAAATTCCCACAAGTGTTTTACTTTAAGTGTAGAAAACGAGGACACAAATTAATAGATTGCAAAAAGCTGGTAAACCAGCAGCTCCTAGGATTCAGATAGGTTGACCTCAAGGTAGTGATCAAGGACAAAGGACACCAGCTAAATTTTATGCCCTCCAACACAAAGATACATCTAATGTGGACACTATTACAGGTACACTCTTTTATACCCCTATGTAGTGCATATGTGTTTTTTGACACTGGTGCAAGCTTATCATGCATTGCTGAATCTTTTATGTATTTATGTGATGTGTGTATTGAAAATATGACTAAATGATTGTCTATAAATGCACCTTTGGAGAGTGGAACCATGCTAAACAAGAATTATAGAAATGTAGATGTAGAGATAGGGTAGGCATCTACCTATAGACCTAGTAGTGTTAGATATGGTAGACTTTGATGTAATCCTGGGAGTAGATTGGTTAGTGTCACCCCAAGGGTACCTTAAACGTAACAGTCCATCACACTCAATATTAAAGCTTAAGTATGACAACCTTAGCCATCCCAAAAGCTTTTATATTAAGTGTAAGGCGTGCTCTCACAAATTTAAAGGACCATACAGGAATTATGAAGCTTAAGAAGATATAACAACATATTAAGAAAAGAGGATTCATAATATTCCATTTACTTATAACAATGATCTTTACAAATTTAGGGACATTTCCTTAATTCACTAATCTATTACAAGAATATTGGTACATCATTTCTAATACTAAACTTCTTAAAATTTCCTTATCCAAAAAGAAATTATCTGATTGCAAGGTCCGCGTGGCTTTAACCACAGATAAGGGAACTGCAAAAGATATCTATGGGGGTATAAGCTGATAGGCTTAGTGAGAACTATTTTCATAAATAACTTATTGTAACAAAATTTCAAACAAGTTGTTTAATCAAACAAATGGAATGCAACATACACGTGGGCAAACAAGGCATATAGTTTTTCGAGAACTATATGTTGAATGGATTTGCGCCCTCCATTCGGGGTTTGGTGATACATAACCTCAAAACAAGTAGTTTTAGTTAAAAAGATTCATTCTTTTGACTAATGTTGCCAAGCATGTAAAGTCTACTTCAATCGAGCCTTGCTTTCGGATCTTCCGCCAAGCATTTCCTTAACATCGCCAAGCAATCGCTTTTGGATACTCAGCTAAGTGTTGCTTTCGATATGAGCTTACTATCCTTCTCACCCAAGGATAATAACTCAAATGCAATGGGACTCACTTCGTGGTATGCATGAATCCATTTATTTATGATATCATAATATTATTATTATCAAATTTAAGGCGATCAAAGAATTTATACAAAGCAAGTGTTATACTGAAACAAATTTAAATCAATTCTGTTCTCACTATTCTTAGGATTCTTTCAAAGAATTATTTTACATACATATCCATTTGTCTTTTCCTAGCTCTAATGCAACTAAATTACAAGCACAACAAGTATAGCATTTAATGGAAATAAACTTACGAAGCCATGTTGGCTATTCTTCTTATACAGATAAGTCGTTCACACACTCTACTCAATCGAAATAATCTTCGGGATATAGGTATCCTTCCTCGGAGTCACCTAGCCAAAGAAAATACTAAAAATGAGTATTTCTTGATGATTTTCTTGAATTTTGACAAGAACAAGTCAAAAGAACGTTAAAGTTTGTATAAAGAAAAGTTCAAACTTAAAATGGCCATAACTTGGTCATTTTAACTCGGAATTGCGCATATAACATACCGATTTCTACCTATTCGAAAAGATCTATTCATTTCCAAAATTATTTTTATCAAACTAAACCATTTAGGCCCCGAAACAGTGGAGATAAAATTCACCACGAATTTTCCAACTCAAAAACAACTTTGGTCCAATCATCTAAAAATTATTTGATAAATACTTAGTTATCTATATGTTGAAAAATCCTCTTTCTATAGCTACATAGCTCATATTTATTCATGCTTAAGTGTTTATTGTCCAATCATGTTTCTTGAGTAAGGAAATATTAATTAGAAATTTAGAAAACTATAGTTTACAGGAAATTCATTTTGTGATTGGTTTTGAAATGAATACTTTGATTCTTTTGGTTTTCAAAGAATTACTTTATTTTTTACTTGTTACTTTTCTAGATGACTTTTTGAAAAACAATTTTTCTTCTTTTCTAAATTCTTGTGTTGGTCCTATGTATGTTCTGCACAATCCTTAGTTGATTATTTATTTGGAAAGATTTAAACTTGAAAATCCTCACTTCCTGCTTCCTAAGGTTTCTACTATGTTATGTTTTCGTAGAAATCATTTTGTATCAAAAATCATTTTCTTTTGAAAAACAAAGTGGGATAATAAATGATTTAAAAAGCTTTTCATAACAAAAGTAATTTCTAAAATTTGTAGTGGGTTCTTTTGTAACTTTGAAAAGAATGACTTTATTTTTATTAATTCATAGATTTTATACTCCTCATAAACTTATCTCTAAGTGGTAAAATCTCCTTTTGTCAATTATTCTTAGAACTTAAAATTTTGGACAATAATCTAAATGAACATGATTTATGAGAAATAATAGAAAACAAAAATAACATAAATAATAAAGTTAAGTATTGGGAGTCTTAGTTTTTCAAGGCTCCCGGGACTAAGAAGTAGACTAGTCCTAAAATAAAAATAAAATGAAAGAAAGAAAAATTTATTTTGACTTGATGAGGACAATTCTAAGACTAGAGACTAGTCTTAAAATAACAAGGAATGAATAAATAAATTGCAAAGGAATAAATAAATAAATTGCAAGTGAGCTTATATGCTCTAAAGAATATGTATATATATATAGATAGATAATAATACTTAGATATAATAACAAATATGAACAAAAATACAAACATAAATAGATTTTCATGAATAAGAACAATACATGAACATAATGTAGCTTCTATAACTTTAGTCTTTGGAAACTCACACTATGGTAAAAGTTACATGACATGAGAAGAAGAAAAAAATAGGAAATGGTTACCTAAAGAAGACTTTGGTAGTAGTATGTGGTTATGGGATTTGTTGTAGGTAGAAGTAGTTTTGGAATTATTTTGAGAGAGTTTTTGGAGGATATTTGGAGAGAGTTTTGAGAGAGTTTTTGTAGAGAATTTGTGGGTAGTAAATGTGTGAAAGAAGTAAAAGAGGACGAGAGTAGTTATAGGAAAATGTGGAATGATTTTTGAGTGATTTAAATAAAAGAAAATTGAAACAAATTGAGGAAGAGGGGGAGGAGATGCGCCGGCCATGCTTGAGAGGAGAGAGGGAGTGTTTTATTTTTTTTGTATTTTGTGGATTAAATGAAGTAATAAGTAAGGTAGATGTGAAATAAAGTTATGGGAAAGGTAAAAAGTAAAGATAGGTTATGGTGTGTGTAGAGTAGGTGTAAGAAAAAGTAGAGATAAAAGAATAGTGTGGAATAGTAATGAATAGTGTAATGTAAAGTAGATATGACTAATAATGTCACGCCCCAAAAGGTACCCTAAACATGACAACCCGCCGCACTCAATATTAAAGCTTAAGTATAACAACCTTAGTCATTCCCAAAAGCTTTTATATTAAGTGTAAGGCGTACTTTCACAACTTTAGAGAACCATACATGGAATTATGAAGCTTAAGAAGATACAATAACAAATTAAGAAAAGAGGATTCATAATATTCAATTACTTATAACAACGATCTTTACAACTTAGGGTCATTTCCCTTTGATTACTAATCTATTACAAGGATATTTGTACATCAATACTAATACTACACTCCATCTAAAATTTCCTTTATCCAAAGAAATTACCTGATCGCAGAGTCTTCGTGGCCTTAACCATAAATAGGGAAACTGCAAAAGATATCTATGGGGGTATAAGCTAACAGGCTTAGTGAGAATTATTTCCATAAATAACTTCTTGTAACAAAGTTTCAAACAAGTTAATTAAGCAAACAAATGGGATGTAACATACACGTGGGCAAACAAGGCATATAGTTTTCCGGGAACTATATGTCGAATGGATTTGCGCCCTCCATTCGGGGTTTGGTGATACATAACCTCAAAACAAGTAGTTTTAATAAAAAGTTTTATGCTTTCGATCAATATCGCCAAGCACATGAAGTCTACTTGAATTGAGCCTTGCTTTCGGATCTTCTGCCAAGCATTTCCTTTTTCCATAACGCCGCCAAGCAATCGCTTTCGGAATCTCTGCCAAGTGTTGCTTTCGACATGAGCTTACTATCTTCTCAACCAAGGATAATAACCCAAAATGCAATGTGACTCACTTCGTGGTATGCATGAATCCATTTATTTATGATATCATAACATTATTATTATCAAGTTTAAGGTGATCAAAGCATTTTATACAAAGCAAGTGTTATACTAAAACAAACATTTTAAATTAATTCCGGCCTCGATATTCTTAGGATTCTTTCAAAGAATTAATTAACATACATATCCATTTTCCTTTTTCCTAACTCTAATGCAACTAAATTACAAGCACAACAAGTATAGCATTTAACGGAAATAAACTCACGATGCCGTGTCGACTATTCCTCTACGCGGATGAGTCGTTCACATACTCCACTCAATCGAAATAATCTTCAAGATATAGGTATCCTTCCTCGGAGTCACCTAGCCAAAGAAAATACCCACAATGAGTATTTCTTGATGATTTTCTTGAATTTTGACAGAACAATGTCAAAAGAACATTAAAGTTTGTATAAAGGAATGTTCCAACTTAAAATGGCCATAACTTGGTCATTTTAACTTGGAATCGCGCATATAATATACCGATTTCTACCTACTCGAAAAGATCTACCCATTTCTAAAATTACTTTTAACAAATAAGGTCATATAGACTCCGAAACAGTGGCGACAAAATTCACTATGGATTTTCTAATGCAAAAACAACTTTGGTTTAAGAAATCAAAATTTGTTTGATAAATACTTAGTTATCTATATAGTTGAAAATTTCTCTTTTTATGGTTACTTAGCTCATATTCATTCATGCTCAAGTGTTTGTTGTCCATTAATGTTGCTCAAGTAAAAATCATGTCGATTTTGAAGTTTTTAGAAAAATATAGTTTACGTGAATTCTCTTTTGTAAATCTCTTGAAATGAACATTTTGTTTCCTTTGTTTTCTAAAGATGTTTTATGTTGACATATATATATATATATATATTTCCAAGTAACTTTTTGAAAATAACTTTTCCTTTTTCTATGTTTTCTATATTAATACTATTTTTCCTATTTATTTTTCCTATTCAATTTTCTTTGTCTATTTGTTTACAAAAATCTTTCATTTGAAAATTCCTCATTCTTTCCTCATATTATGTTTTCCATAGAAATTATCCTTGCATAAAAATTTATTTTCTTTATAAAAACAAAGTTGGATAAAGTGTTTTAAGAAACTTTTTATAGTAGTTTCTAAAATCTTAGTGGTTTCTTCTTGTAACTTGAAAAGAGATAACTTTATTTTTGTTTTAAACCATAGATCTTCTACTTTACATAACTTGTTTCTAAGTGTCAAAATCTCCTTTTTGTCAATTTATTTTAGAACTTGAAACTTTGGACAACAATTTAAATAAACATGAATTATGAGAAAATAATAACAAGCAAAATAACACAAGTAATAAAGTCAAGTATTGGAGTCTTAGCTTTTTAAGGCTCTCGGGACTAAGAAGTAGACTAGTCCCAAAATAAAAATAAAATGAAAGAAAGAAAAATTTATTTTGACTTGATGAGGACAATTCTAAGACTAGAGACTAGTCTTAAAATAATAAGGAATGAATAAATAAATGGCAATGGAATAAATAATAAATTGTGTTGCAAAAAAATAAATTGCAAGTGAGCTTATATGCTCTAAAGAATATGTATATATATTATATATATATATTAGATAATAATACTTAGATATAGTAACAATAATATGAACAAAGATAATAACATGAACATAAAATAATTTTCATGAACAAAAACAATACATGAACATAATGTAGCTTCCATAACTTTTAGTCTTTGGAAACTCACACTATGGTCATGTAAAGTTACATGACATGAAGAAGAAGAAAATAATAGAAGATGGTTACCTAAAGAAGATTTTGGTAGTAGTATGTGGTTATGGGATTTGTTGTAGGTAGAAGTTGTTTTGAAATTATTTTGAGAGAGTTTTGGGATGGTAGTTGAGAGAGTTTTGAGAGGAGAAATTTGAGAGAGTTTTAGTATAGAATTGTGGGTAGTGAATGTGTGAAAGAAGTGAAAGAGGAGGGGGGTATTTATAGGAAAATGTGGAGTGATTTTTGTATGATTAAAATAAAAAAAATTGAAACAAAATTGAGGAGAGAGGGAGGGGTACGCGTGCCGACCATATTAGATAGAGAGGGGGAGAGATTTTATTTTTTTTATTTTGTTAAATAAATGTAGTAATATGTAAGGTAGATGTGAAATAAAGCTATGGGTAAGGTAAAAAGTGAGGGTTATAGGTTATGGAGTGTGTAAGAGTAGGTGTAAGAAAAAGTAGAGATAAAAGAATAGTGTAGAATAGTAATGAATAGTGTAATGTAAAGTAAATATGACTAATAAAGTATCGGTAGTAAGAAAATACGCTTATAAATGCGATATCTGTTATTTTTACTTACCGAAAAATTACGAAATTGATATTTTGAAAACCTTGTATTTTTACAAGTCTAATGGTGTATTTAAAATATTTTTACTATTCCGGGGTCCTGGACACGTTTTTCAAGAATTATGTCCGATCGGGTTCGAGACGAGTTGTGGTTTCATTAATCTAATCTTTTTACGTAGCCTTAGATAATTCCTCACTATTCTATATTCTAAACTTCTACTTATCTTCACCGAGTTTCTTATTGAAGAGTACCGGACTTAAGCTATTTCGTCTAACTAGGGTTTTGTTGACCATTAGGACTCCGGTTGACTTTCGGTTTAGGGTTTTAGGTTTAAACTGATTCCAAAAATTTTGGGGGTTTACAAATAAAGTACCGGTAGTAAGAAAATACGTGTATAATTGCGATATCTGTTATTTTTACTTATCAAAATATTACAAAATTGATATTTTTGAAAACCTTATATTTACGAGTCTAATGGTATATTCGGAATATTTTTACTATTCGAAGCTCCGGAACACGTTTTTCAAGAACTGTATCCGATCGGGTTCGAAACGAGTTGCGGTTTTACTATTCGAATCTTTTTAACGCTTCCTTGGGTAATTAAGCACTATTCTATGTTCTAAACTCCTACTTACTCTTATTGAGTTGCTTATTCGAGATTATTGGACTTAAGCTATTATGTCTAACTAGGGTTGTTGTTGTTTAGAGTTCCGGTTGACTTCTTCCGGTTTAGGGTTTTAGACCAAACTGATTCCAAAAATTTGGGGGTTTATAGTTAACACGTACCATGCTATTATTGATTGTCACAACTTGGTAGTAGAGTTTAGTCACTAAATGGGACCAGTTTGTACACAAACTTGAAGTGCAAAGGCCTCCAGTTCTACCTACTTATGAGTTATGGGATAGATTTATCTTATCCATGGTAGCCTTAATGGTAGAAGAAAAACAAAAGGCAGACCTTGCTTAGGTACCAATAGCATGTGAATACCCCGATGTTTTTCCCGAAGATCTACTAAGGTTATCACCAGAAAGAGAAATTGAGTTATGTAATGCTTTGCTAGGTATTATACCCATATCCAAAACACCATATTATATGGCACCAATAGAACTTGCAGAGTTAAAGGTTTAGTTAGAAGATCTACTTAAGATGAAGTTTATTAGACCCATTGTGCCATCCTGGGGAGCTCCAATTTTGTTTGTAACAAAAAAGATGGTAGCATGAGGTTATGTATAGATTACACAAAGCTCAACTAGGTAACTATCAAGAATAAATATCCTTTACCAAGAATAGATGATCTGTTTGACCAATTGGTAGGAGCACAAGTGTTCTTAAAGATTGATCTTAAGTTAGGGTATCATCAGCTGCAAATTAGAGTAAAGGACATTCGAAAGATAGCCTTCAGGACTAGATATGGGAATTATGATTTTGTAGTTATGTCGTTTGGTCGGACAAATGCACTAGCCATATTTATGGACCTTATGAATAGAGTCTTTAACGATTATCTATTTTTGTTTGTAGTGGTCTTTATAGTTGATGTTCTAATGTATTCTAAAACCAAAGAAAAACATGAAGAGTATTTAAGATTAGTTCCGAGTCGATTACAGGATGAGAAGTTGTATGTTAAGTTCACAAAATGTGAGTTCTAGTTAGAGCAAGTATCTTTCTTGGGGCATATTATTGATAGAGGTGGGATAGCAGTAGATCCTGATAAAGTAAAGGTAGTGGTTGAATGGCCAACTCTAAAAGTATATAAAAAATTAGAAGTTTTCTAGGAATGGTAGGTTACTACAAAAGGTTTGTAGATGATTTCTTTAACATAGCAAGTCCTCTAACTCGACTAATCTAAAAAGGAGTAAAGTATGTTTAGGATGAAAACTATGAGAATAGCTTCTAGCAGCCGAAGAAAAAGCTAATATATGCATAAGCTCTAGCCTCACTAGTAGTGAGTGGTGAGGAGTATACCATTTATAATGATGCATCTATACAAGGATTAGTTGTGTGTTTATGTAAAGAGACAGGGTGTTTCATACCGCAATAGGCACCTAGTAGCATTGATGCCCCTTATAAACCCCTAAATTTCTAGGGTAAAGTTGGATAAACCCTAACCCTAGTCAAATCGAAGTTTCAAAAGTCAACTAAGATTAAGATAATCTAGCAATTTCAACTCTGGCAATCCTGCGCTCGAAACCTGAGAACAAAAGAAATAAGTTAATGGTGGATTATAGTTCGGAATAATATAAGATCGCTTAAATAGATTAGATTTGTTAAAATTCAATTCGTTTTGAACCCGAACGGGATCAGTTCCCCAAAAACGTGTTGCAGTGCTCGAAATAGTAAAAATGTTCTAGTAACACTAAAAGACTCGTAATTATACAAGGATTTCAAAAATATTAGTTTCGTAATTTTTTTGTAACTAAAACTATCAAATATAGCTCTTTACGCATATTTTTATTACTACCGATATTTTATTTGTCTAGTCTACTATTCATTGTACAATTTCTACTATTCATTACTATTTCACCATCTCTACTTTTTCTTACAACCTATTTCTTACAATCTACACAGCTATTCGTACACTTCCATATTTTCAAAACAACTTTATTCACACCACATCTTACACATTACTACTTTTCATTACAAAAATACAAATTCAATCAACTCTCTCCCTTCCTCATGCTTTGTACCACCGGCCCCATCTCTCTCTCTTTCTCTATTATTTTTCTTTTTCATTTTATTTTATTACACTTAATTTCCCTTCATCTTCAACTATAAATACCCCATCTCCCTCCAGTTCTTTCACACTTCTCATTTTTCCTACCAAAACTCTATCAAAATCTCTCTCCAAATAATCCTTAGAGTCAAACACCGAAATCGAAACCCTAAAAATCAAACAAAGTTAAAACTTAATTCTTAACAAGATCAAAAAACGAGATTTCTTAATCTTGAGAAAAAGAAAACCCTCAAAAACAAAATAGAAAATCCAACTATCGATTGAATCAACATCCGTATATTAATCAAATCACCTATTCGATTCCCAACATGCAAATCAAGACGATATATCCAAATAACGCTCGACAACGAAATACTAAGATCTTAAATCTTTCGGTGAATTTTAGAATCAAACGTTTCAATTTTCACCAAAAGTCAAACTGAGTCAACCCTTAACCCTAGACTCGGTTAACGATCCGAGAACTGAAAACTATTAAATAATCTAAATAAAATGAGATAAACCATAGATATCGAATTAAAAATATAATACGGTCAAAACTCCAAAATTATATGATCTTACGAATAACTCAACAAACCGAAAGTCAAACTGGAACCCTAAAAGTCAACAAAGCTTACAACAAACCCTAGTGTTTGAGATTTGGCAATCCCGTGCTCTTAAACCCTAAACAACGAAATGAAAATAATTGTTGATAGTTCGTAATAATATAGGAAACTTAAAAATATCAGATTCGCAAAATTCTAGTATCTTTCGGATCCGAATAGGATCAGTTTTCAACAATTGTGCCCTGGTACATCAGACGGCAAAAATATTCCGTTAATACCAATAGACTCGTAAAAATATAAGGTTTTCAAAAATATTAGTTTTAGAATTTTTCGGTAGCTAAAAATTACAAACATCGCATTTATACGCGTATTTTTATTACTACCAGTATTTTAATTGTCTAGTTTACTATTCATAGTACTTTTCTACAATTCATTACTATTCCTCTATCTCTACTTTTTCTTACTACCTATTCTTATACCTACATACCTATTTCTTACAATTTTCTTTTCCCATAAAAATTCTACACCATATATTACTAAACTTCTCTCACACTTTTCTTCTAAAATTAATTTATAATCAATTTTCTCTCTCTCCCTTCTTCATTCCCGTCCACACTCCTCTCTCTCTTCTCTTCAATTATTTTCTTTTTCAATTAATTTAATTACATCTAATTTTCACTCCAAAATTCTATAAATTCCCCTTTCCTTCTTCATTCTTTCACACCATTTTTCTACTATCAAAACCCTCTCAATTCACTACACAAACACTCTCCACATATTTTCCTCTACCAAAATTCTCTTTCACCAAATATTCCCAAAATTTCTCTCTATACACAATACACCTACCATTCTTAATAACCACATAACCATACATTCACTACCATCTTCATACCACATAAACAATTTAGGTAAAAATTTCTTCCAACCATTTAGTTTATCCATGTCATGTAACTTAACATGACTATGTTGTGTTTTGAAACTCATATGAGTAGTAAAAGCAACAACATATTTATATTTTGTTCTTCCAGTAAATCCCCCGAAATTTTCGATCCACAAATAAAGACCTAAACCCTAAACGGAAGCCAAACGGATTCTTAGGTCAAACAAAACCCTAGTTTACCGTAACCGTTTAACTCCGGCATTGCCGTTTTCTCAAGTCATAGAAAACGAAGTTGGAAAAATTAGCTCGAATAGTTCGTAATAATCATAGGTTTTATAAAAGTTTCAGTTTCGCGAAATTCGGATGTCCTTCGAACCCGAACAGACACAGTTCTTGAAAAATGTGTCCGGAAGCCCGGAATAGGAAAAATATTCCGAATACACCGTTAGACTCGTAAAAATATAAGATTTCCAAAAATATCAATTTCGTAATTTTTCGGTAGCTAAAAATATCAGATATCGCTTTTATACTCGTATTTTCTTACTACCGGCATTAAATTGTCATGTCTACTTTTACATTACACTATTTTCTACTATTCTACACTATTCATCTATCTCTACTTTTTCTTACAACCTACTCTTACAAACCATACACCTATTTCTTACATTTTTCATTTCCAATACAACTTCACATCTTTCATTTCTTACTTTTAATTAATCAAAAGACAAAAAAATTAATTTTTCTTCTCCCCATGCACTCAAAATAGCGCCGGCCTCTCTCTCCCCATGCCCAATTTATTTTGATTTCCAATTATTTAATTAACACAATTTATCTCCCACATTTTCCTATAAATACCCCTTCATACCTTCACTTCTTTCACACCACTTCTTCTCTAAAGTTACTCTCTCAAAATCTCTCTCAAATTCTCTCAAGAGTTCTTACAAGAAGTCCTCTTAAGTTTAGCTTCTTTAGGTAAGAAATTTCTCAAGATTTCTTCATGTTCATTTACTTAGTATGAGCTTAGTGTGTGTTTTCTAAAACCATGAAGGTTAAGAAAGCAACATTAGATTCATACTTTGTTTTTGTTCATAATATCAATCTCTTTATGTTCCTTTATGTTCCTTATATTTCCTTTATGTTCTTTATATTTCCTTTATGTTACTACTATCTAATATATCTATATAATTATATATTTAGAGCATATAAGCTCATTGTCTTACAATTTATTTATCTTTCATGCAATTTAATTACTTCATTTCAAGTTATTTAAATTCAAGTTGATTTTAAGACTAGTCATTCTAGTCTTAGACTTGTCCTCATCAAGTCAAAACAATTCTTTTCTTTTTCGGGACTAGTCTTTTCTTAGTCCCGGGGTACCTTGATAAAGCTAAGGTCCCAATACTTGATTTACTTTATTATTTAAGCTTTCAAGTTATTATGTTCCTTTGTATTTCTATAGTTTTGATTCATATTCATGCATGAACATAATGTTTTTGTCTCAACAAAAACAAATGAGAAAATGTTTTCTTGAATTAAAGATTCTTTCTAAAGAAATAAATATGGGAAACGGATTTCTAAAAACTCATGAACATGCATAGGAATGATTTTTCATAAACAAAAGGTTTTATGAAAACTTATCTTTTATCAAGAAGTAGAAATTCTTTTGAAACATTACAAGAAATAAAAATATCATTTTGCTACTTTTGAAATCCAAGTTTAGAAAACAAAACCACACTTTAGGAAAATTAAAGTAATTTCATTTAAAAATAAAATCTTTATCTTAACGACCAAAAGATCTTTCAAGAGTAAAATAGAATCTCAAATTCAAAGACTTTTAAAACCTTACTTTTAAGTTGAGACAACTTCATTTACTTCATACATTTGTTATGAGTCATTACAAATATATATATACCTTTCAAAAGTTTACAAAATAATTGAAATGTTATCTTTTCAAAATGAGCTTTGTTTACAAAAAGGAAAACAAGTGTTTACAAATTCGTGGCAAATCTGATCGCTACCTTTTCGGAACCCAAACGACTTAGTTTTATGGAAATAAGCTTAGAAATGCGTAGATCGTTTCGAGTAGGTAGAAAACGGTATATTATACGCGAAATTCCGAGTTAAAATGAGCAAGTTATGGCCATTTTAAGTTGGAATTTCCCTTTATACGATTTACTACGATTTTTAAGAAAAGATTAGAATTTTCAAAGGATAGAATTTCATGAAATACTCATTTTGGGTATTCTTCTTGAATTAGATAATCACGAGGAGGATTGTTCGTATCCCGAGGATTACTACGATTAAGTGGAATTTCCGAACGACCCATCCAAATCAAGAACGGTGTCATCATGGCCGAGTGAGTTATTTCCCCGTTATTTTTCATACTCTTGCTTGTGCTTGTAAAATTAGTTGCACTAGAATCTAAGCAAACTCAAAAAGAAGTGTATGATAATATGTTGAAGGAATACTAAGTATATCGAAACTCAATTTGTTTGTAATAAAGTTGTATGTACATTAATATCTTGAATTGTTTGAAATTGGTTGATCACTTGAAAGAAGTTAAATGTAACTACTAGACTTTAATTAAAGAAATTATTCATGCACTTCATATGTTGAGTCACATTGCATTCGCTACTATACAATTGGTGGGACAAGTGTATAATAGTGGTGGTAGACATAACCGGTATATCATGTAAGTGGCGAGTAGGAGCCGGTAAGAACTACTTAAATTGATGGCTAGTAGGAGCCTGTAATAACTACAAGTTTTTGGTGGCTAGTAGGAGCCTGTAATAACTACAAATTTTTGATGGCGTATAGGAGCCGGTAAGATCTATAAAAGTGTTTTTAAAAGTTGTGGCTGTAATTGGCCTGAATACCCAACCCCGAATGAAGGGCGTAAATTCATTCAACATATGATTCCCGGAAAGTCATATGTCTTGTATGCTCACGTGGTTGTTGCATTTCATATGTTTGAATAATAAACTTGATTGATAATTTTACTTCGAGTATAAATTTTGGGATTACTCACTAAGCCTATAAGCTTACACCCCTATAGATATTTGTATTCTCAGGAACACCTAATTTTGTGCCCGGGGTCTTCCAGTATCGTATACGTTTTATGTTGAAGCTTTTGGAGGAAATCTACTCGAAGACTTAGATTAGACTTCCTTTGAAATCTTTAATTTTGGTTATTATGAAGTTATCTCGATCCTTGGAATTAGCGGGGGTATGCCCTAAGAATTTATGTATCAGACCTTTGGTTATTTATGATATGATATATTTATTTCTGAATTCTTGTATGTTTAACTTACTTGCTTAAACTATGCTTCCCAAAAGCGTCTCCTATTACCGTGTTAGACGCCTTACATATAATACTAAGGTTTTCGCATGACTAAGGTAGCCATTCTTAAGCCTTGATATTATGTGGCGGACTGCCACGTTTAGGTACCCTTCGGGGCGTGACACTTCCACATGAACTTCCTATTTTATTATGTTGTTATGTTGACTTTATTATTCATATCTAACTAAATATATTTATGTATTAATATATAATCTTTAGAGCATATAAGCTCACTTGTTATTTATTTAATTTCATGCTATTTCTTTAAGACTAGTCTTTCTAGTCTTAGATTTGTCCATATCAAGTCAAAACAACTTTTTCTTTATTTTTTTTTATTATTTTGGAATAGTCTATTCTTAGTCCCAGGATGCCTTGATCCAATACTTGACCGGGATATCTTGATGAAGCTAAGGTTCCCAATACTTGATATTTTTATCTTGCTTATTATTATTTTTTTTAGTATTTTCTTATATTCTTATTATTTTACATGCTCATAATACTTGTATCTACATAATGATATTGTCTCAACTAAAATATAAAGTAGAATTTTACTTTATTAAAGGAACTCAAAACTAAATTTTCTATTATATGACTTGTCATTAAATAATGGAGATTATTGTCAAACATAGAAATAAGACAATACAAGTTTTGTCAAAGTTTTCTTAAATAACAAAGATAGCTTTAGCAAGGAAACATAAGAAATAAATATTTTCTTTATATATTACGGTAACCTAAGTTTTAGTAAAATAATTTGTTAATATTCAAAATTTTCACAAAAGCTTAAGATTAAACTCTTTTTAACTCCATAACAAAACTAAGAAACAAACTAGTTTTCAAAGTTAAGATGAATTCAAACCATAAAGTTATAAACCCACTTAGGAAAATAATGATTTTCAAGTTTCTAAAGAAGAAACTTATTTTCAAGGAATATAAATAAGATAAGATTAAAAATAAAGGATTTTATCAATAAAGCGGATTCCTTTCAAAGGAATAAAAGAACAAGTTTTAGAAAACAAAAACTTATATTTTAAATAATAAATATAAGAAGACAAGACTCATTTTCTAAAACTATTCTAAATACAAATTTATAAAAGGTTTTCAACAACTTACTATACTTTTGATAATTTTGATCTTTTATCATTAGAAGTAAAATTTATGAAAGACTAAAGTTAAAGGAAAATTTGCTTGTTTTGGAAAAACGAATGAAGAAAATAAAATAAATATACTCATTTATAATACCTATGAAAATATAAAGTTTCTTCAAAATACTTGAAAAGAAATTTATCAAGTTAAGTTTTAACACTTTAAAAAGAATTGTTTTATAAAATAAATTGTTGAGACACTACATTAGAATTTTTGCATATAAAGTGAGCTTATCTGCATACTCAAAGGATTTATCAATTAAAGGATTTTTGAATGAAGTTGAGTTAGGAAATGGTATTGCAAAATCTAGAAATATTCATTTTAAATTTGTACCCAATGTTTTCGAAACCCAAATGACCTTATATGACAAAGATAACCTTAGAAATGGATAGATCTTTTCGAATAGGTAGAAAACGGTATATTATATGTGAAATTCCAAGTTAAAAAGAGCAAGTTATGGCCATTTTAAATTGGAATTTCATTATATACGAATTTGACGAACATAGTGAAATAGAATTAGAAAGTTTAAGTAGAATTTATACGAAATACTTATTATGGGTATTTCTTTTGTCTAGGTGACAAAGGATACGAGATTACCCTTTCTGAGGATTTCTACGATTAAGAAAATTGCGAAATGGACGAGTGAGTTATTCCTCTTAATTCGTTACCTTGCTTGTGCTTGTAAAGTTGTGACATTAGTATACTAAGAAAAGATAAAAATATATATATATATATATGGGGAATTCGGGGATATGTATATATATGTGATTCTATGTTTATGCGTGAAAATTCAAATCACTCGGGGAATGCAACTCTAGGTTCGGAGCCGAGCCAACCGAACGGTTTGGGTGGAGCCCTAGGGACTAGTAGTAGAAGATCGAGGATCTTCATCGCTGATTCCCTAACCTTCAATACGGAGGGGTAAATCCGTTCTATATATGGTTTCTGGATAACTATATATATATTTATGTAATCACGTGATTGTTGCATTGTACGCATAGCATATGTGTGAAAATTTAAATGAACTTATTTGAAAACATGGTGCGAATGAAAAGGAATATCTCACTGAGCTAGTTGTAGCTTATACCCTTATAGATTTTGTTGAAACGGGTATACCCGTGGCTTAAATTGAGGATCATGACGTTAAGGAAGTCATGGAAGGATGTTAAACTTCTATAAAGGCAATGGAAACATAAGATGAAGTTATTTTGGAAGGTTCCTTATATGTAATGTATGTTATGTTAGTGTTTTAGAAATTCTAAGAAGTGTATTTGTTATGATTTAAAGACAATAGAGGGATACACCCCTAAGAAGTGTAATTTACCATGTTTATGTTTTATGATAAGTATTCTACTTGCCTTGTTACTTAATTATTATCAATATAAATTGTGCTATTTCGATGCGTTCTCTTGGTTGTGATGTATGCCTTGTACATGATTTGGAAGCCTTTGCGTGACTAAGGTTGTCATTTCTAGGCTTTAGTATTGTGTACGGTGGACTGCCACGTTTAGGATATCCCTCAGGGCGTGACAAAGCTAGTTGACCTTACACTGCAATAGACTTTTGTTGACACAGGATCGATATCTCTTTTGCTCGAGGACTTTAAATACCCGAGTGGGATTATGTTTTGCGAAGCTTTTGGGGAAAATCCTTTTGAAGATCTTAGAATAGATTTCCTTTAAAACCTTTTAGTTCTAGTATTAATTCTTTTGGTGTAAGACTAAGTTGATTTTTTTCTTTGAAGATTTATCAGCGAAATGCCCTTAATATGATGTAAGGACCATATTTTTATAATGTTGAAATTAGATATTTAGCTTCTATATTTACTATTTTGAACTACACATCCCACCGGAGTCTCCTATTGTTGTGATAGATGCCTTACATATGGTGTTGAAGCTTTCGCATGACTTCGGGAAGTCATTCTTAAGTTTTAATATCGTATGTGGTAGAGTGCTATGTCTAAGGTATCCTTTGGGGCATGACACCTCTTACGATAACTTAGAAAATAATGAAATATAAAACAACCAACTAAGGTATTTTAATAAAACTTGCGGGCATCATACTATTAGAATATCTATGGCATGGATATTTAAATATAGGATTGTGAGGTTTCCAAGATGAAAAGTTTCGTATACATATGAGTTCTTTATAACATGTCTCCTTACATATAACTTAGGATCAGCTCCCAACGAAGCCTTACAAACTTACAAGAAACAAACGTAAGGTATTCTATACAAAAGGAATTATCTCCATCTCTTACTTGAGCCCTATATTTCCCTTGAAGCCTACTACCTCTCCTCGCCTCAAGCTTGGATCTACTTTAGAGATCCCTGAAAGCACATAAAGTCAGTAAAAGCATGAACTCACCATAGCTCAATGGGATAATATGATCATACCACACTTCAAACAAATGCCAAACAAGTTTTAATTACAATCCTATGCAATACCACACTCAACCATATGAAATGCACAATTTGAATGACTGAAATCCAAACCAATGGGGATTTACATCCTCCTTTGGGGATTGAAGGGACAAGCTCAAGCAATCCATGCCCAAGAGAGACTGAGAACTAAGGAAAGAGCATGTTTTCCTAAACTTACTTGTTATATATGTATACTTACTTATATACATATTCAACATAATCTCAACTTCAGGTTAGTTCCATCAGAATCTCCCTAAGTGGTAACACCCTAAAAGTCAACTTTAACTCTAGGGACATCCTTCGATGTTTGCATAGTTCCTGTAAGGTCGATAACCCTATGATAACCACATCCAAACTCTCCTAGAGTGACAAGGCATTACTACAGAATCGAAATATCAACACCTGACATGGGTACAATGTGAATGCAAGATGCTGCCATGCAATGCATGTTTGTTTTAGTTTAGAGACCAGATAAGACTTAGATCATATTATTGGCGATCATAGAATGTCAGACAATCATCAATAGTCATTATACATCAACAACAGGAAGTTTGTTATAACTTCCAATAGTAAAGTTTATCACTCATCCAAGCATCATATAGCATACATTATCCTCATCCCCATACATAATCAATTATGTTCATATAGAGATAAATGCAACTACATTACAAGCACAACTTCATGATAAGATTCAAGTCACTCACCTGTGCATTCTGCTTAAGGATCGTAGTAGTCTATTAGAAACTCTGGGCCTTGATTGAAAGTTCCTATAGAACAACAAATACATATCACTAAACACATAATAGAGAATATATGACTCTTATCAAAGCTTAAGTGTCCTAAATTTCTTATAAAAACTTCTTAAGTTATGTTCGCCATCATCGCCTACTACTTAGGTTAGGTCAAGGGTCACATCACTACACAAAACTCGGCTTGTGCCAAAGGAAACTGGCGATCGAGGATAGCTTAGGAAAAGTCGTGGGGCACATCATTACAAGAAACGCATGTTGCGCCTCAATGAACTGGGGGGTTACATGCTGTTAAAAGCTCACAACTTATGTCGCGAGCACGTCGAGGGCTCTAAATTAGGTTGCGATAGAAGATGTACTTCTTGCACTTTTTTTTTTTTATTTTGGCCACAACAAGCCTTAGTGTCTATCGCGGAGTACATCGAAGGCTCGATTGTAGGCTGCAATGGGTATTGTGCTCCAAACTTAAACTTAGTTTTTTGCACGACAACCTTCAGTGTCTGTCGTAATATCGAGGGCTCGAATTTAGGCCACGACAAATAATGTGTATCAAAACTTACACCTTGACACTTACATAAGCCTACAAATAATCCACTTTGAGGGAAAAACAAGGCCGCGACACCAAAAACAAATAAAATTACCTCCAAAACAACTCCATCACACTACAAACTCTTTCAAAATTGATCCCAACATCAAAACACGGATAAAAGAATTCTAACACAACAACTCCTAAGTACTTACTAATCCAACATGAGACTTATCTTCTTATACATATCTCTAAATCTATCATAAGAGCATAGAGGGTAAATCTACTCTATTTTATTGTAGGTTTTGTCACACTTTATTCAAATAAGCTTAGATAACTTTTATTTAAAACATATAATAGACATTATTTATTTTAAGCTTAAACAAACTCAAAAAGTAGGCTTTTATCTATTTTTAACATTTCTTAGCAAACCAGGTTCTTTTTTCAATTCAATAAAACATGATAGTTGCTAAAAACAATATTTCACATATTAATGGTGAAATGTGCACATGCATTACGGTATTAATAAGGATACTTTTTGAAATCTTAAAAACAATGCAAACAAAGATACATGTCGTGCTTTTTGAGATTACTTCACTTTTTTCTTTGCAAAATATAGTTGTGTAGCTTATAAATACGATCTTAGGGTTTTTCAAGCTAAAATACAAAGGTTCGGAAGAAAAGATTCTTTGCGAGTAAAAAAGAGTATTATAGAAAGTATTTCAGAAATATTATGTTTATTTTATGAAAACAACAACATCTAATTGGTGTAAACCTTCAAATCTCTTATTACCCTTCCTTTTCGTAAAAGAAAATACGTATGGTATAACTAGGAGTTCTCATTTTAGCATTTAATGAAACAAACCTTATAAGAGAAAGGACAGTATATCAATGCTTTAAAACTTATGGTGATAGCTTGCAAATTAATTCCCGGTACTTTTGAAAAAAGATTTAAATATAGGAAATGAAATTTCAAAAAATCCTTAATGCATATAAAACAAACAAACTTCATAAGATTAATGGAATGTTAATTATTATGCTACAAAGCATTTATTATTCCAGTATATAAAATTAGGTTTAGATTTTTAATTCTTTTAAATTTTTAACTCATACTATAGTAAAAACCTAGTGATTATAGGTGTGACAGCATATGCTTCTAAACAGCTGAACCCATAAAAGAAATTACCCTACTCATGACTTAGAACTAGCAGTAGTACACTCCTTAAAACTGTGGAGAAACATTTGTATGGAGAGAGATGAAAAGTATATATTGACCACAAAAGCTTGAAGTATATCTTTACCTATAAGGAACTAAACTTGAGGCAAAAGATTGGTTGGTGTTGATAAAGGATTATGATGTAGATATTCAATACAATCTTAGAAAGGAAAATGTAGTATCAAACGCCTTGAATAGGAAGCAAATTAAGATTCTAGCAGCTTTGATTACTTCTGAACATCACCAAATAGATGATATGAGAAAGCTGGAATTACAAATAGTAACCAGATGAGTAGGAGCAAGACTGGTCAACTTGCAGATTCAGTGTACTATCATAGAAAGAAACAAAGTAGCACAAGTGAATTACCTAAGTATACAAGAGGTAGAGAAAAGAATAGAAGTAAGCAAGCAATCGAGTTTCACATAGACAGTGAAGGTATGATAAGATATAAAGGGAGGTTATGTGTACCTGTAAACCCTTGAAATTTTGTTAAGTTTATGCTTAAATCTTATAATTAAAGGTCAACTGGAAACCTAAAAATCAATAAAAGACTAGATCAAACCTTAGTGTTTAGATCCGGCAATCCCATATTCTTAAACCCTAAATAATGGAATTTAATTAATTATGGATAATGATTTGCAATAATATAAGAAAGTTTAAAAAATCAGATTCGCTAATTTCTAGTGTATTTCGGATCCGAACGAGATCAACTCTCGAAAAGCATGTCCCAAGACTCGAAATAGTAAAAATATTCCCATAACACCATTAGGTCCGTAATAATATAAGAATTTCAAAAATATCAGTTTTGTAATTTTATATAGCTAAAAATAAAAGATATTGCATTTATACGTGTATTTTTTTACTACCAGTATACTATTAGTCTTGTTTACTATTCATTGTCCTATTTACTATTTTGTCTATTCACTATTCATCTATCTCTACGTTATCTTACAACCTATTCTACTGCCTATACGCTATTTTCTACATTTTACATTTCTAATACAACTTCACATTTACCATACTTCACATCTTGATTACTTTTTATTACAAAACAACAAAAAAATAAATCACTCTTCTCTCTCCTCTTCATGAAACCGGCCATCCCCCTTTCTCTAACTCTATCTATTTTTCTTTTTTAACTTATTTTATTATATCTAATTTCCTTTCACATAACCCTATAAATACCTCATCTCCCTCAATTTCTTTCACACACTCATTTTTCATAACAAACTCTTCTAAAATTTCTCCACAAATCCTTTCTACTAAAACTCTCTTCCATTTAATTCTTTCAAAATTCCCCTCTACACATAAACCATCTACCATCCATTACTACCTACATAATACTACCATCATCATCTTCTTCTTTCAATAAAAACACTATAGGTAAAAACTTTCTACCACTATTATTTCCATGTCATATAACTTAGCATGACCATGGTGTTGTTTCTTGAAACTCACCTGAGTTATAGAAGCAATAATATGTTCATGTGTTTGTTCTTGCATATGCCAAGAATTCTGATTTTGTTATTTTGATATTATGATATCATGTTGTTATTATTGTTATTATGCTCCAAAAATAATCTTATATACATTATTGAGTATATGTATACCTATATATTTTTAGAGCTTAAATGCTCACTAATATCCTCTAACTTGCTCTTATTATTATTATTGCTTTTCCTTTTCTTTCTTTTTCTTTTGGGACTAGTCTATTCTTAATCACAGGTTGCCTTGATGAAGCTAAGGCTCCCAACACTTGATCAGGTTACCTTGATGAAGCTAAGGTTCTCAATACTTGATCTTAATATTATGCTCTTATTTATTCTTATATATACCTTATCTTATTATGATATATTGTTCTATTTATCATGATTATACATTAATGTTCATGCATGAGCATATAGATATTGTCTAAAAAAAAAGGGAATTTTCTTAAATGAAGGAAGATGAGAACTCTTTTCAAAAATAAATTTTTGTCACTTAAGAAATAATTTTTCTATAAAAACTTAGAGTTCTATCTTAGCAAATTTTTTTCCAAAATCTAGATAAGCTCATCACAAGTTTTTAGAAAATGGAACTTAGAATTTCAACAAATAATACATAAAGTAGATATATCACACATACTCTTTTCAAAACAATAAAATGGAAAAGTTTTCTTTGAAAACTTAAGATTTCAAATTCTTGATTAGCAAAGGTTTCCTTAAACTTTCTTGAGAAATTTTAACCAATACTCTATAATATTAAGGATTAGACAAGTTTTGTTAAATCATTAAGAAATTTTCTTTTCTATAAATAAAAATTTCTCTGGAAATAAAATTAGTAAACAACTTAGGAAATCATTATTAGTTATTAAAATAAAATGAACTTTAGGGAAACTAAGAATATGTAGACTTTAATAAATCTTAACCACTATCAAAGAATACTTAGGAGCTACATTTTCAAACCCTAGAAATTAAGTTATAAAAAGACTAAAATTATTTTGGGAAAAATTTAAATATTTCAAAAGGTTAAGAAATAAAATTATAAAGAGGAAATGCTCACTTATAATGATTCAAGAAATTTTTCCAACAAATTAAAGTGAAAATTTTCCAAGTTTTGCTTTTCCAACTTTTAGGGCACCTTGCTTTACAAAAATCATTATTGAGACAATATCACTAAATTCATGTATACAATGTGAGTCTATATATATATTCAAAGGATTTTTCCAACTATACTAATATCTATATTTGGTACAAGGATTTTTGGATAAAGAAAAGTTTGCAAACTTGTTTTTGAAAACTAGAATTTTCGTTATAAATCTGTACCTCATTGTTTCGGGACCCAAATGACTTTTTATAATGAAAATAACCTTAAAAATGAATAGATCTTTTCGAGTAGGTAGAAAACGGTATATAATATGCGAAATTCCGAGTTAAAATGAGCAAGTTATGATTATTTTATGTTGGAATTTTTACCTATACGAATTTTACCGCAACTAGATAATATCATTAGAACTTTTGACTACAGATTCCATGAAATACTCATTTTAGTATTTGCTTTGTTTAGGAAATGAGGAGGAAGACATGTACTACCCTAAGGATTATTACGATTAAGGGAGTATCGTCAAACCATGACTGAGTGAGTCTACTTCCTTTATTTTCACACTTCTAATTGTACTTGTAGCATAATAGCACTGGACTTAAGAAAAGATAAAATGGAAAGTGCATGTGATTATAATGTTGATGAAAGAACTTTAAGCATATCGAGTCATGAATTACTTATAATGAGTTGTATGTTTATTAGCATGTTGAAATGTTTGAAATAGGATGATCAATTGCAAGAAATTAAATTAAGATGGCTAGACTATAAATAAAAAGTTGATACATGCACTTCATTCGTTGAGTCACATTATATTTGCTATTATACAATTGGTGGGACAAGTGTATGATAGGAGTAGTTAGCATAACCGGTAGTATCTGTATGTGGCGAATAAAAGCCGATAAGATCTACAAATTGATGCGAGTAGGAGCCGGTAAGAACTACATGTTTTTTATGGCGGATAGTAGTCAGTAAGATCTATAAAAATGGTTTTAAGAAGTGTTATAAGCCCCGAAAAATTCTAGTGAATGATTCCAAAATAAACATCGAAGATAAACTCTAAAAAAGACTCCAAATTAAAACCAAACTTCACTAGTCCTAAATCACGAACGAATCTAGAAATTTCTTAATCTTGAGAAAATGAGAATCCTTAAAAATAAAAAAAGAACTCAACAGTCTTTAAATCCAAAACCATTACGTATGACAAATTATACTTAACTCTGACTTGTAAAATTGGGTAATATAGAACCAAAAAAAAATTATTAAAAAGTAAATAACGATAAACCTTTGAAATAAAACCCAATTCAAGAATTCTGAAAATGTTCAGAGATATTAAATACTTACAAAAATAAAATTTAAAATAAATTTCTCAAACTAAATTTGTTGTATAAACATAAACCCTCAGTTTCCAAATTGACAAAGATCTAAATCGAAAGTCACCCGGGAACCCTAAGTGAAATATAGTAGTTAAGTCTGACAATCTCACACTCTTAGCCTAGAGGTTTAAGTGTGTAGAGTAACTTGTAGTGATATAAGGTTGCTTAAAAATATTAGATTGGTAAATTTTTGACCTATTTAGAACACATTCGGATACAGACTTTGAAAAGCGTGTCGCGGGGTTCGAGATATAAAAAATATACCATTAATACCGTTAGACTCGTATTTTCATAAAGATTTCAAAAAATCAATTTTATAATTTTTCGATAACTAGAAATATCTGATTTTACGATTATATTCGGATTTCTTTACTACTAGTAATTAACTAGTCTTTTGTACTATTCACTACTATTCGTTACACAATTTTACTACTCTTGTAAACCCTTATATTTTTAGATAAATTTTTATAGATCATAGAAAATTCCGTTTTTTTTTTAATTTAGTTCGTTTTTGGTTTTTACGGGATCAGTTTCTATTTAAGACCCGATACTAAAAATAAAATAAATTAATTTAATAGTTATAAAATATTTGAAAAATATTTTTTTTTTCATAAAATAACCTTTTAGAATTTTTCGAGACATAAAAATATAAATTATAGCTCATATTCGCGTATTTTGATCATACCGGTAACTTATTTGATAATTTACTAAAATAAAAAATTAATTATCATATTTTAATTATAAAAATTCTGCTAAAAAAATTTGAAATGCATTTTTATATATTTTTTATTTTATTTATAAAAAAATACTCTTACAAACCTATATACCTATAGTATACTTTTCACACATCACCTCTTTTTCATTTTTACTCTTTCTACACTTCATGTATCACTTTATGGTAGATTTTTAGAGCTTTATTGCTGCCCTTTTGTCCTTTGAAACACTCCAAATTTTATTAAAATAAACCTATTTCAATCCTTCTTTAATAAGTAACACATACACTTGGTTACAAATTACAACTTCAAGTCAAAAACCAACTATATTTCTCTCCCTCCCTCTTCCAATATTCACGCCAGCTATGGAGGATGTACAAGCTGCCATGTCTTTTTTTTTTATTTCATTATGAGTGTCTTTAACTTCTCCTATCTTTCTATATATACCCTCTCTCATTCACACCTTTAATCTTTAACATTCTTTGCAATTTTCCTCTCTATTTCCTCTCTTTCTCTCTTCATTTGCTCTTGTTCTTGCAAGAGGAACTTGCTGCTCCTATCATATAAGTGAGCTCTACATATATTTCTTGAAGATCCTTAGGTAAAACTCTTATTCAAAGCTTCCATAGTTGATGTAGGTGGAGTATAGTAAGAGTTTCATACATCAAATGACTTTCCATAAGCCTAAAAGCTAAGGATGATGATGCCAAAATAAACACTCATCTTACTCAAGATTATTCTCTTGTAATCTTATTATTTTCTTGTTAGAAATGGTTATATTTTGTAGATCTTACTTTTATGTAACTTTGATTATGTTTATGTTTAGATCTATAAGTTTATAGCTTACTACCATGGATTTCTCTTGTATTTATGTTCATAGTAGGTGTAGATCTTGGTTTTGAACTCAAATAAAAATGGTGAAATTCGTTTCTAGGCAAGACCCATATTTAAAAACCACTTTTCAAGTGTCAAAATGGAAGTTTTACTTGAAATAATGAAAGCTTAATGGGCATATATCATCAAGACTTCATTTTATATGATTCAAAGGTGATTTTCAAAGATTATTTTTCAAAACAAAAGTTCTATTTCGGATCTAGACCAAGGCATAACTTACAAACATATTTTCCAACTCAAAATAAGATTTCATTCAAGATATGGAAGGCTTTTAAGATAGGATATACAAGGGATTAATTTTTATAAGTTTAGATAGACTTTATCAAAAGATATATTCAAAAACAAATTTTGTAAATTCGGATCTAAACCAAGACTAATTTTGGAAACCTATTTTTCAACACCAAAATGAAGGATTTGTTTAAAATATGAAAGGCTTATGGAATAGGTGTCACGCCCCGTAGGGTATCATAAACGTAACAGCCCGCCACATACTAAGTAAGACTCTCGAGTTCCCTACCCGGGGCCTTCGGAAGTCTTAAGTAGATGTAAAGCGTTCCTTTACGACAATAGAATACTTCAACAAATGGAGTTAAACAGTTTAATGAGGCATGCATTAGCCATAGATAATAAATCAAAACGCATAATGTTAAGTTTACAAAATCTAAGGGGCATTCCCCCGCAAAAGAATAACAGTCTATTACAGTCATCCAGAGTCCTTAGTTTCCAATGGAAGTCTATACAAAAAGAGATGAATCAAACTTCTATAGGAAACTCCTATCTCCGGTACCTGCGCTGTGGCTTGTCTTGGCCTAAGCCATATAAACTCATGCTGCAAAAGATAGAAACTATAGGGGCGTAAGCTAACTAGCTTAGTGAGTAATACTTCCATAACACAATTAAATACAATCGTTCAAGCAAGTGATTATTCAAGCAAGTGTATGCACCATACAAATGTGATCAACAAACATATGACCAACCGGAAATCATATGTGGATGGACTTGCGCCCTCCATCCCGGGTTAGCAGATTAACGAATCCTGCGGTACGACGCCGTTTAAGCTCACGGTCAACTGATTAAAAGCTCGTTTTATGGATCACGATTAACCTCACATTCGTTTTATGGATCACGATTAACCTCACATTCGTTTTATGGGTCACGAAAAACCAACCAATGCAAATGCTCCAACCCCATTGTGACATGTATGAACTCAATTTATAGTCGGAGTCGAATAGTTATTAATTCAATTCTTTTAAGTGACCAACAAGTATTCGCAGACATTCATCATAAGATTCTAGTAAAACAGTCAATATCTTAACACCCGGTTTCGATATACCTTAAGCTCCATTTCACATATCAACCATCAACAACATAAATAATTCCCACATACCCCATCATGCTTGTACAGTTCCTTTTATCTTTGCCTACATCACTAGTGCCACTACATTACATTCACAAGCATTAATTGAGAGTGGAAGTAAACTCACTCGGCCATGGGACACCAAACTTCTTAATAATAATAATCGGGAGGTAGAGTGTCGTCCTGCTCGGAATCACCTACCAAACAAGAATAATCCCTATGAGATTCTCACCATGTAATTAAATCAAACTATACATCTAGACTAGTTGAATTCGGATTTCTCGCTATTTTGGAAGTTCCGACTTAAAACGGCCATAACTTGGTCATTTTAACTCGGAATTTCGCAAACTTTATATCGATCTTCATCTACTTCGAAAGATCTATCTAATTCAAGTATTAAATCCAAGTTTTGAAAATAATAGGGTCACGGAACAGTGGGATCAGTTCTGTCCCGCAATTGACCCAATCTCGAAAATTTGCTTTGCCTTTGATAAAAAGTATTCCTAGATGATGATTCATGCATGAATGATATGGGAATGAATTACTAATGTGTATGCTATGTAATGAACTCAATATGTGCATGGTCATGATGATTTTTGTAGTAATAAACTTTTAGGAACTCCTAAGTGTTGGGGAAAGTTTCATAAAACTAATTCTAAGAAGTTATTTTTCCACATTATACTCCTTAGGGTTTCTTTGGTTTTTAATCTTGTAATCTACTTATTATTTAACTAAAATTAGGTTCTCAAAGTCTATAATAGTCATGGCCTCCATTCATGCACAAAAATTCACATTTTTCATTTGGCAAACATGTTTTCAATTAAGCTATTTGTAAAAATCCGAATTTTCCAAATTTTCTTTTCTTACATTTTTCTTAAGGGAAATCTAGTCTAATGCATTAAAAATTGGGGCTTCAATGTATACATTATCTAAGGACTTCATTTAGCTTATAAAACATTCATTTTAGACTTAAATACTAAGTGTTTATTAGGCATTACACAAAGTTACGAATTTGACTACACAATTAAAGTCAACACTTTTCATTCTAACTTCACCTCTTGTTTTTCTTATTTTTATTATGCCTAACTCATCTAAACTCATGAAAATAATTCCTTCAACATGTCTATTACACATACCCTTCATTTTTCTTATGAAATATAAGTTTAAAATTGATTTTGGAGGTCTTTAGGGTAGGGTTTCCATTTCATCCGAATTTTCAACTTTTCATATCTAGCAAAGCCCTTCCTTTTTCAATGTTCTTGCCTTCTATATGTGATTATCCACTATCTAACATCTCTATACATATTCAAGACTACATTTTTGTGGTCCTCAATGCATGAAAACAAAAATAACTCTATGATCATGCATGTAGATGACAATGTGGGTATCTAAACTTTAGATCTACTAAGTATGATGCATAAATCATGGATCTCATGGCATGAACAACAATATATGTGCAAGATCACTACTTTACATGCATGAACAAGTTGGTATTTCAAACAAAACTCATTTAAAGGCTAGATCCACTTCTTGAGATGGCTTGAGATTCTTGTAGTTGTGTTTTCATGTCCCTTGCTCATGCTCATTGGGATTTAGATGAGAAAACACACAAGAATGATCTTGCCATAACAAGATTTAGGATGTACAAGGCCTAAATATACATACCAAGGGAGTCTTGAAGGAGGAAAGAAGAAGAAACAAAGTTGAAATTGCAAGAGGAAGGGGGAGGGGGTTGCTCGGCACTTGAAGAGGAGAGGAGAGGGTTTTGATCCCTTTTTGAAAAATTAAAAGAAGGAAATGAGGAGAGAGAGAGAACATTTAGTATATATATCAATTAATTTAGGGTTTAGCCTTAATAAAAGAAAAAAAAAATTAAATGAGAGGGAGAATTGGAGGGAGGGGCGCCGGCCTCTTGTGTGTGTGGGTGTGTGAGTTTGAAAAAGAAATGAAATTTGTAATTTAGTAAATGAAAATGTAATAAATGTAATAATTGATTAAGAGACAAAATTCATTGGAAAAGAAAATTGAAATGAGTAGTTGTAAGGATGTAAGAATAGGGTATGGGTAGTGTGTAGTGTAGGTTGTACTTGTGAATAGTAGACAAGACATCTACTTTACCGGTTGTTCCGAAAACACGGGAAAAGCTATAACTGTAATTTTTATAGCTCGGAAAATTATGAAATTGATATTTTTGGAATCCTTATAAAATTACGGTTCTAATGAATATTCCGGAATTTTTCTGAATCCGTGGCCCGGGGCACGCTTTTCCGTAATTGGGCTCGGGAAGGCCCGGAATTGAAAAATTCCCGAATTTAAAACTTTCAAAGGTTTGAAATGTACTTTGGAACAACAATTCAAATTCATTTACTCCATAATATTTATTTTACTATGAAACCGAAGGAAAGCCGGATTTAGGGTTCCTAGGCTCCATTCACTAAACTCGATCTGATCGGATTAGGGTTTCGTTTCCAACTCCTGGGGTTTTCTAGTACTGAGAAATTCCGGGGTTTACAATAGGTATCAATAGGAGATGTTTTTTATAAGTAAATGGTAGATCTACTAATAGAGATTCTCAAAATAGGAAGAGATTACAAAATATAAAATTTGAGTTTTATTCTAACCTTGTGAAATTTGTATCTAGGGAATGATGATATGAAAACCCCTATTTTTCAAACTCAAAATAAAATTTTTACTAAAGGAATGAAGTCCTTAGTGGCTAGGTATGGTCGAGCCTTAAGTTTCCAAGTATCAAATGAGTTTGCTTAAAGGAATCACCACAAGAATAATTTTTACAAAATTCGGTTTTTGGGATGAACCATATTTAAAAACATGTTTACAAAGTGTAAAATGGGAATTTTTATTGAAGAATAAAGGCCTTAAGGAATATACATAATGAGGACTTAATTTTAACAAGAATAAATAAATTTTGTCAAGGAATTTTTCTAAAAACAAGTGGGAATTGTCAAAAATACAAGATTAGCCTTTCTAAGTTGATTTTTCATAAAGTGTTATAAGGAAAAAGTTTTCTAAAAATTTCTTTTATTCAATATCATCAAGAATATGTACATATATATATCTCATGACATATCATTGATGATAGTAACTTGCTCATATTGCATGTATACTTGCTTTGGATAGCAAAACTTCATAAACTTTCACAAAATCAGTTTTCTAATTTGTTTTCGCTACTGATCTGAACTGACCAGATCTTTTCAAAGCTTAAAAGTTTTCAAAACCTAAATATGATATTATAATTAGATAGATCTTTTGAAGTAGATAGATATCAGTATATAATTTGCTAGATTCCGAGTTAAAATGACCATGTTGTGGCCGTTTTAAGTTGGAATTCTCGCGTAGGACGAGAATCACGAACTTGATTATTTGTATGAGATAGAATGGATTAGTTTTGAGTTGAAATACTCATTTGGGTATTTCTTTCCTTAGGTGACCTTGCTTTCAAGGATTCATTGCCACTTGATTATTACGATTAAAAGATCGGAGTCCAATGGACATGTGAATTTTCCTCTTATTTTGTTAGCTTGTTTGTGCTTGTAGCTAGTTGCATTAGAATTTATAGGAACAAAAAACCGATATGAATGGGAATGGGATAGGTAATGAGACTTTGATGTATGTATGCCAAAGAATACTAAAGCATATCGAAACCATGAATCGATTGGATAACTGCATGTTCATATTGTTTTTGTTTATGTGTATGATATTGGTTGGTTACTCTAAAGAATATATGAATAACTTGACCTAAGCACAAATAAATTGGTCATACATCGCATCAGTCGAGTTACATTTGGTAGCGTGCTACTCCTATGCAAGAAGATCGGTATGGTCCGAGATCACGTTTGGAGAATGAGACTTGGTATCAGAGTTCATTCATAGGGAACTAAAGCCCACCAAGGATGCATTCCATGAATGAGCTGAGCTGAGTCGATTGCTAAGAGCTAAGGGGCTCGGGGACTAGCAGCAGGTTGTGTGGACTTCTAATACGATCCCTAACCTTTAGATATGGAGGGCATAAATCCATTCTGTGTACGGGCTCCGATACCCATACATAATTGCCCGCTCATGTGTTTGTTCATGCATAGCATAAGGATGATTTATAACTTTCTTGTTATGGTTCGAAATTAAGGGAACTCTCATTAAGCTAGTATAGCTTATACCCCAATAGATGTTTGAATGAACAGGTTGACTTAAGAATGCTACCGGGGGACCAAGATGTCCAGAGTCGACTATGATCTCGAGGTTCTAGTAGAAAGTAAGAATACTTAAAGATATTAGCTAGGTTTTGTGAATTGCTTTGTAATAGTTTTATGTAGTGAAATCTTTTGATGAATTGTAATTGAAGTATAGTGAATTATATTTCTTTACATTGTTACTCAAGTTGCATCAATATAAAATGTATCACTCCGATGTGTCTCCTCCATGTGTTAGATGCCTTGTACATAGTATGGAAGCCTTCATGTGACTGAAGCGGTCATTCTTAGGCTTTAATATTGTGTACGGTGGACTATCACGTTTAGGGTACTCTTTGGGACGTGACAAGTGTTGGCTGTAATTGGCTGGAATACCTAACCTCGAATGAATGGCATAAATTCATTCAACAGATGATTCCCAAAAAAGTCATATGTCTTGTATGCTCACGTGTTTGTTGCATTCCACTTGCTTGATTAATAAACTTAGTTGTTGTCTTGTTTTAAGTATGATCATGGGGTTTATTCTCACTAAGCTCATAAAACTTACACCCCTATAGATTTTTGTATATGCAGGACCATCTGTTCTTGTACCTGAGGTTTCACAATATCCGCGTTAGTTTTCTTATTGGAAAGCTTTTGGGGGAAACCTACTTGAACATTAGAATAGACTTCCTTTAAAATATTTTAATGAAGTGTTTAAGTTTTTCGTAAAGACTAGTTGTCAAATCCCAAAGGGTAACCTAAACACGATAGTCCGCCACACTTGATATTAAAACTCAAGTATGACAACCTTAGTCATTCAATGAGTTTAGACACCAGGTATAAGGCTCACGTTCACCATATAGGGGACCTTACTTTGAATCGAAATAGCTTAAGAAGACATACATAGCGATAAGAATATAAATCATAATAGTTATAACCAATATTAATCTATTACAAAGATCTAAGAGGCATACCCCCGTCAAAATATTAAGAGTCCTTAGGTCTACAAAAGTCTCTTACAACAACATATATATATATATATATATATAAGATTAAGGAGATTTAACTAGAAGTATATGCCTAACATCTAGGTCCTGACTTCTTTAAAAAGCTCCTTAAATTCCAAAGCTGTACCTAAGGAAAGTGACCTCCCAGAGATAGCCATAAATAATCATACTTCAACAAGAAACTATAGGGGTATAAGCTTACGAGCTTAGTGAGTTTCACTTCCAAATTAAATACTTCATCAAACAATAGGGCAAGCAAGTTATATTAATAATCATATGAAATGCACAAGTACGTGAAGCATACAATACATAAGACTTTCCAGGAGTCCTATGTTGAATGGATTTACGCCCTTCATTCAGAGTTAGGTGTTTCAGGCCTATACGACCATATATTTCAATTTTTCTCATTTATATAGTGGTTCATTTAGGTGCCCATCCACTCTTTAATTTTATAGTTGATTCAAGTGTCTACACCACCTCCATTTTAATTGAGGTCATTCCATGCTAACAGTCGAGTTTTCAGGCCCACTCATTGCCTAACTATTATACCTTCTTCCCACAAAGGTATAATAACAAATGTAATATGACTCAATATATGGTAAGAATGGTCAATTTAATTATAATATCATGGCACATTATTTAAGCAAATTATAGGTGATCATAGATATTTTAGAAACTTCAATTCTATATTAAATCATACAAATATTTATAACAATTCCCATTTCAATATTCTTATCATCAATTCAATCAAATAGAATTCACATGCACATTTCAATTTTATCTTGTGCTAGTTCTAATGCCACTATTGTTACAAGCGCAATCAAGAGCATGTAATTTAAAGATAGTGAACCCACTTTGCCATGGCGCAAAAACCCACTTAATCGTAATAGTCCTCGAGAAGGTCTAGTCCATCGCCTGTCACGCCCCGAATGGTACCCTAAACATGGTAGTCCACCAAATATAATATCAAGACTTAAGAATGACTATCTTAGTCATGTCAAAGTTTCGGTATTACATGTAAGGCGTTTAACATGGTAATAAGAGATGTTTTTGGGAAGTGTGATTTAAGCAAGTAAAAATGAACATATAAGAATCTAGAAATAAAATAGATCATAATATTAACAATTAAAGGTCTATTACATGATTCTTAGGGGCATACCCTTGCTAGCTTTCCAAGGATTGAAATAACTAATTGTCCTTATAATAATTTAAATACTACATCAAAAGATTTTAAAGGAATTCTAATCTAACCCTTCAAGTAGATTTCCTTCAAAAGCTCCCAAAAGAAAACTTACGTGGATAAGAGGAGACCTCGAATATAAAAACAAGTGCTCCTGTAGATATAAATATCTATAGGGATGTTGTAAACCTCGGAAATTTTTCACATTATTACACGACTCTAAAGTAGAATGTATGAACTAGTTAATAGACTTAGATCCTAATAAAAGATCAAGAATAGATCAATGCATGGAATTTGGTTAGATGAGGATTTACAAATCGAATAAAGAACTTCTTTAACCCTATTTGATACCAAAAACGAAATTTCGTATCTTGAATGAATAATTCAAGATATGGTTAAAAGGAAATCTAAATTTCAAACCCGAAACATGTTATACAAATATATTCAAATAGAAAAATATACATACAGAGATTAAACGATTGCTTTTGAACACAACAATGATTTAAGGCTAGAACAATGAGTAGTAATGAGCCTATGTTTGTATTTAAATCCTAAAGTCAAGATTTCTAGATAGTATTAAAAGCTACTAATAAGATTTCATAATAAGTATAAAAAACTAAAGATATATATATAGTTTAGCCTCTATATCAAGTGCAATATTAAGTAATTAATTAACTACGCTTATAAATAAGAAACGATAACCTAAAAATAAACCGTTAGGATTATAAATACACAACAAAAACATAAACTGATGTATAACTCAAGATCTAAACTTCAAATAAATAATTGAATCACACTAATGTTCTAATCAGGGTTTTATTAAGCTATTGGAGCCTAAATCAAAAATTGACCTAATGAACTTAAGAAACCTTAATCGCGGAAGATAAAATTCTACAAATAATTAATTACATAAATTTAAAACTCCAAGTTGTATTATTTGATAATCTAAGAATTTTGTAGAATCCTAGAAACATGTTTTTGTATAGAAACTCTCAAATATTAGCTAAATTATACTCGTATAACTTAGTAAACTATCCTAAATCTAAGTTAATTAACTAATATTAATATATATATATATTAGGTAAAGATTTCGGCTGCAAATTGCTCACGGAAGAAGAGCCGAAATTTGATCAATAATGCACCAAAATTGTCAACAAAATCAACCTTATAACCAATCAAGGATTGCCAAGTAAGCTCCTCATTAATGACCATGAAAACAACTGATCAAACAGTGCTAAATGTAGAGGAAATTCGGATCAAACAGCCGAAGGAAACGCAGCTGCAAGCTTCCCTCTTCATCCTTCTATATATATATGTTTAAGTTCATTAATGAACAAACAAAAAACTTCAACCTTCTCTCAAACTTTCCAAACGAAACTAATCCTAAGTAGCAGCCAAAACGACCTAAAAACAGAGTTCAACTAGTCCAACACAAACCAATTCGAATCGGAAGAAAATGGGTACGAAAAATACTTCAAAACAAGCTCAAGGTGAGTTGATGTGATTCGAATGGTTTTCTTTTAAATCTAAGGGTTAGAATTGACTTCTGATAATCATAGGAACATAATCAACACAAAAACAAGCTTCGGATTCCATCGGATCGGCTCAACTAAGGTAAAAATTCGAAAAGTTACACTCTACTAGATTCGAAAATTTAAGATTATATGTTTGTAGACGCGTTAGGAGTTGTTTTAAGTATATATTTAAAGATAGAAACACTTAGGAATGGTTCAGGAGTGTTTTTAACGTGGAAAATTTAAGAAATACGAATTGGATCATCGAGAAAGATGATGAAAAGTCTAACACTGTCCATAAGCCGGCAGTGTAGACGTCCACGCCGGCAGCTTACAAGGTTAGGCCGCGGTGCAGAGACGACTTATACTGAACAAAAGTTAGGTAAAAATTATTTTCACGTAAAATGAACGAACGCTGGATATCTGGGACTTTATGCCGGCGGCGTAAAGTCTGGCGTACGTTGAAAGCTGACGGCTTTCAAAGCCGGTGCAACCGATATGAAATAATATGTAAGACAAATGAACACCAGTACCTGGGTTTCAAAGCCGGCAGCGTTGGAGCCGGCATACACCATATTTTCTTCTACGGAAGTTGTTTGATATGAACAGAATATATATATATACATATATATATATACAATAAGCTTTACTAAACATATATTATATATAGATATATAAATAGAATTTATTAAGTAGATAAAATACAAATATTTAGAATATTTTGATTAAATTTGATAATCTTAAAGCCCTAAATTAGAGAAAAATATTAAGTGTTAATAAAAATTATAAATAATCAAATATTTGTTCTAAATAGATAAAATAGGTAAGAATGGAAATTGAAATAAGCTAAATTTACGAATAATGTGACTTCTAAAAATGACAAAATAATTATAAATAAATTAGGAGAAACACGACGACACTAAGTAATAATAAATAAATATGATTTCTATATTGAGTTCGGTATAGAATAACATAAAATTAGTATTAATCACTACAAAACTTGATAAATATCAAGTTAGGACACTAGCACGTATAGGAATTTAGCTATATAATCTATATTATATTGATGAATACTTTATTCATCTTAATAGGTGACTTTGATACCCTAGAAGATCTTCCAGGATTATTACGATTAAGTCATATGAGCAGGTGAGTAATTCAGTCATATTGTACTGTTTGTGCTTGTAAATAGTGAACATATAATACAAAGACAATCAAATGAATGTTTTGTTGGAAATATGTTGTGATCTGATTGTATGATTGTTAATCTATCATTACAAAAGTGATAATACAATGATTTGATGTTGTGAAGTAATATGATGATGATTGTGTGTAATGTATGATCACCATGAAATTGAATAAGAACTATTGACTTAATAAATAATCTGGTCATGCATTGCACGTACTGCATTATTGCATTATAAATGGGTGACAGCCTGCTACGTATTAATATTTCGGTTCTCTGTTAACGCTTGGTTTTTCTAAAGTGTTAGTTCTTCCAAGGTTTTCTTTGTTCCGTTGGTTCTACGGGAACTAAGTGGTAATGAAGAACGCCGCCCGTAGTATCACTTTGAAATGATTAATACTTAGGGAGTTTCTAAGGATGGATACAGGAAATGGTCAGTTAAATCTATTATATTTAAAGTGATAACCCTAAAACGAGAAATCGTTGATTTTCCTGTAAACTTAGTCTCTCCTTGGCAGGTGGGTCATAAGGTAAATGTTCTTCAACCCTGAAAAAGAGGGCGTAAATCTTTTTCCCTGTTTGGATTCTAGATCATCCAAGCTTGTATCTATGCATATGATTGAGTGCTTGCATTACATATGATTTGCTAATAACTTGTGTGATGTATAATATGTCTGGTTATTCACTGAGCCGTGGTTTCGCTCATACTCCAACAGTCTTTTCAGGTTTACACTTCGACCCTGGTTAGTCACTTCCAGGAACATGGCTCCGGTAAGAGCTTAGGAGCTGGAAGTCTATGGTTATACATGGGAATAATGGTTATGTTTTCTTAGAATAGATTAGTTAGTGCTTCTGTATCAGTTGTGAACTACAAGAAGACTACTTGGTTTGTAATAGTTCTGTGATACTTTATGATTAAAATAGTAGTTATCTACCAATTTATTTCTTACATGTATTTATCATTTCTTATCAAACAACTAAAAGATCCTGTTGTTTTGAAAACCTATCACTTTCTGAAGGAAATCTAGTGATAGTATTCAAGTATGACTTGTTTACTTCTACTAGGGTACACTCGGGACGTGACAGAATTAAGTTGGTATCAGAGCATGGTTGCTAGTGTAAGAAAGATAAATATGTGAAAGAATTACATTGGTAAAGGTAGTAAGTTTAGATTTAATTAGCACCTTCTAGTATTAGTCGGGTAGTTATGGGTAGAGTATATTGCACAACTAGGAATGAAATCTGTGTGATTATTATTAATCATGCAAATTTTGTTGTGTGCAGACTAATCCTGCTACATGTCATATTAGATGGGAGATATTTAGTATGCTGGAAGAGGAGACCCTGATAGATTACCGCAGATTGTGAGTCCTGGTAGATGACTTGTATTTATGTGGGATTACTAAAATCCTAGAGGAGATTCTCAGCACTTGGAAGAGAGGATTACACCTTTATTTAAAGGATGGTTATTTTTGATGGAGCGGGCTTTTCCAGATAATGGATCAGCTATAGAGACGCTCTATAGATTTGAGAGATTGGTGGTTCAAAAGGGAGGTGGCCTGGAGATTGATAATATAGCATTCATAGTCTCATCCAGAGCTGTGAGACAAGATCCTCCTGATTTTAGAGTTTGGGTATCTATTGGGAGAGGAGCAGTTTATGCTCATGATGTTAGACATGATCATACTTGGATGAGAGAAGATACAGCTTATGATGATGACCAGATGCTTGCACAGGTTAGCAGATGCAACCATTCTAGACGCATCTTGATGAGGAAACCTCCTATTATACCTGAGATAGCAGGTGAGTGCCAGCGTCCCCCTTCTATGTAGGATAGAGTGGTACAGGAGTCGGTTCAGACTACAGTTCATAAAAGAAGTATAACAACAGAATTGCTAGATGAAAAAGAAGGAAAAAGTCGAAGGATTGAGGTAGAAAAGTATGTCTCCAATTATAATTATGCCAGATGGATCGGGACAGCACATGGAGGGTGGATTGAGAGAGATATACCACCTAGTTCTGAGAGTGAGCTGAGGCCCGCACCCAGAGGTATTCGGGTGATGGATACAGATTTGACTCTGGCACCCCCAGGAGATAGAGACACGAGGATCGATATTAGCAACAGCAGTTCTAAGGGAGAGGATGATTACCCTCATTTAGGTCCTCAGGAGAAGGGCAAGGGTCATCTTTATCCTAGTCCTTGAGTCTGATCTAGTGTTACATGATGATGATGTATTACCTACTAATGAGGATGATAGGGTGATATTGATAAACTTTTGATGATATATATATGATATGTAGGGCGAGGTATATGTATCTTGTGATGACTATAGTAGTAAAAACTAAGTATAGTGTTAGTGCCATTTTTGATATGTACATAATGCACTAACCATGAGAAGCTTATGTATATATTTTGGTTATGTATATATATATATATTGAATGACTTTGATGTCTTTTAGTAAAGATGAATTTTAATCTAATCTAAATAACATATCTAATGTTAATAGAATGCCAAGAGGGAGAAATAGAAGTAGAAACGCCAGGATTTCTGGAAATCCACCAATAAATGCTTATGCATCATCCCAAAACCGATAGAGGATTTTACAAAGTCTCCAACACCAAAATACATTGATTTTGAAAGCATTGCAAAATATCCAAGCAACAAATGTAGCACCACCTGCTGAGGCACCAGCAATGCCTCCACCAACTTCCAGAGGAAATGAAAGGCATACTGCACCGTTCAATTTCAAGAAAATAGACCAGTGAACCCTAATGAATCTGCTGCAGAGGTGCAAGGACCGCCTCGATATGAACAAGAATTGCCACCACCACCACCTTTACGTCCTCAGAGGAACTTATTGCCGGAATTCATTAAATGCAACAGATACTTTGAAGGACTACCGGGAAAGCCAGAAGAAGCTGAGGACTGGCTAACTCAGATTGAACGATCCCTTGATGTTTTCCAAGTACCTGAAGCTCTGAGAGTATCATATGGAACTTATTTACTAAGATTAAGAGCAAGAATATGGTGGAACTCAAGATAAAGAAGTTTGCCACAATATGTTACTTGGGAAGTATTCAGACGAGAATTTTTGAAGGAATATTTCCCAGGCAGTCTAAAAGCAAAATATAGCACTGACCTGATGAATTTGACACAAGGAAATAAGACCATCGATGAGTATGAACATGAGTTTAATCGGTTGTTACAGTTTGCTCCAGATGCTTATCGGGACAGTGATGAGCTAAAGAGACAGACTTTCATGGCTGGATTAGAACCTCATTTTCAGAGAAGACTTGCTGAATTTGAAGTCGATAACTTTGCAGCTATGATAGAAAAAGCTCGAATCATTGAACGAGCAAGGAGGTATGAAATTGAAAGGTATAAGAAGAAAGGAACCATTTTCGGGAAGAGAATGTATGATGGTTCTATGGCAAGTTCTATGCCTAAGAAGGTTAAATTCTTCAAACCTTTCAATGTGAACAAAGGAGGAGTAATTGGGAAGAATAATGTTACATGCTGGAAATGTAAGGGTTTTCATTATCCAAGGGATTGTCCACAATTACAACACAAATGTTATTATTGTGGAGAAAGTGGGCACATGCTAAATAATTGTCCAAAAAGAAAAATTACAACATGTTATGTATGTAACAAAGTTGGGCATATATCAACCAACTGTCCATAGAAAGTGAGTACAGTAGCTGGATCTTCACAGCCAAGAGGAATGATTGGAGTCACAGGATCGAAAAATGGAAACGCCAATAGAGCTAGTATGACGGCCAGAGTTTTTGCCATGTATGGAAATCCTATTGAGAATGTGGTGATGGAGGAGGAAGATGAAGAAAATATTTGGGAGGAAGTTGGCCCTGAAGAATATGGACTTATTGTAGGTATGTAGTTACATATTTGTTTATTTAAAGTTATTAGACACAATCACAAGTAGATGAGTACTAGAAGTCCTTATAAATTGAAAATAACATGAATTTAATAATTGATACATAGGATCAATTCAAGTAGGGGATCAGACTGCGTATGCTTTGTTTGACACGGGAGCAACGCATTCTTTCATAAATACCGGGTTAGCAAGGCGTATAAGATTACCAATTGAAAGCATGAGTAAAGAATTGAGAGTTACTACGCCAACTGGAGACTTAGTAGTAACACGGGAAATGATAAAGAGTTGTCCATTAAAGATTGGAAATCAAGAATCAATTGCTGATTTAATCATGATAGAGATGCAAAAATATGATATTATTCTGGGTATGGTTTGGTTAACTGCTGTAAAAGCAAAAGTTAATTGCCATCTCAAAATGGTATCTTTTGTCAATAACCAAGGAGAAAGAAAGGAGTATAGGGGTGAGATACTCAAAGGAGTTGGGAATAGAATAACAGCAATTGAAGTGGAAAATGAAGAAGATATGGAGTTAAACGGGTGTATTCTTGGAACAACTGAGGGTGAATCCAAAGTATTGAATACTTATACTATCCGAACAGTGTGTGAATACCCAGATGAATTACCGGGATTACCCCCACATAGAGAAGTGGAATTTTCAATCGATTTGATACCTGGAACAAAACCAGTATCAAAAGCTCCGTATCGCATGGCACCTATGGAATTAAAAGAATTAAAGGTGCAATTACAAGAATTGTTGGATAAAGGATTTATCAGACCTAGTGTTTCACCTTAGGGAGCACTAGTATTGTTTGTTAAGAAGAAAGATGGTTCAATGAGACTCTGTATTGATTATAGAGAATTAAACAGAGTAACTATCAAGAACAAATATCCTTTACCCAGAATTGATGATCTCTTTGATCAGTTGAGAGGAGCAAAGGTATTTTCTCGAATTGATTTAAAGTCAGGATATCATCAAATCCGAATTAAAGCAGAGGATGTACCAAAGACTGCATTTCGAACTAGGTATGGTCATTATGAATTTTTGGTCATGCCATTTGGACTAACTAATGCACCTGCAGTTTTCATGGATCTGATGAATCGTATCTTTAGACCTTTGTTGGATATCTGTGTGATTGTTTTCATAGATGATATACTTGTATATTCGTCTACTGAAGAACAACATGATGAGAACTTAAGAAGTGTGTTACAGATACTGAGAGACAATAAGCTGTATGCCAAATTGTCTAAATGTGAATTTTAGCTTAGAAGTATATCATTCCTTGGACATATTATTTATGGAGAAGGAATATCGGTTGATCCCGCAAAAGTTAAAGCTATTGTGGAATGGAAAAGACCTGAAACTGTTACGGAAGTTAGAAGTTTCTTAGGATTTGCAGGATATTATCGAAAATTTGTGAAAGATTTCTCAAAAATTGCACGACCCCTGACACAATTGACCAGGAAGAATGAGAAATTTGAGTGGAATGATCAACGTGAACAAAGTTTCTAAGAACTGAAGAAGAGATTAATATCAGCACCAATATTAGTTCTACCCAATGACAAGGATCTATATACTGTCTACAGTGATGCATCCAGAAATGGTTTAGGATGTGTGTTGATGCAAAATGGAAAAGTAATAGCATATGCTTCTAGACAATTAAAACCGCATGAGATGAATTACCCCACTCATGATCTGGAATTAGCAGCTATTGTATTTGCACTCAAGATTTGGCGTCTCTACTTGTATGGACAGAAATGTGAAATATATACGGATCACAAAAGTTTGAAGTATATATTTACACAAAAAGAGTTGAATATGAGACAAAGACGATGGTTGGAATTGATTAAAGATTATGATCTCACTATTAACTACCATCCTGGTAAAGTGAATGTTGTGGCTGATACATTAAGTCGAAAGAGTTATAGAGAAGTAGCCTCAATATTGACAGAACAGAAAGAACTTATCAAGGAATTTGAGAGATTAAACTTGGAATTTTCAATGCAAGGTTTGGAAGCTGAATTGGAAACCTAATTTTGGAACCTACTTTACTCAACGGATTAAGGAAGCTCAGAAAGAGGATATTGAAATCCAAGAGATTAAACAAGGAATATCCCAAGGAAAATACAAGGATTTTCATGTGGATGAAGAAGAGGTGTTAAGAATGAATAAAAGATTGTGTGTGCCACATGATGAAAACTTAAGGAAGGAATTAATGCATGAAGCACATTATTCTGGATATTCTATACATCCAGGAGAAACAAAGACATACCAAGAGCTGAAAAGTGCATATTGGTGGAATGGAATGAAAAAGGATATTGCAGAATTTGTTGCTAAATGTGATGTGTGTCAAAGGATAAAAGCTGAACACCAAAAACCAGGTGGGTTGTTGAAACCATTGCCAATTCCCGAATGGAAATGGGATCAAATTTCCATGGATTTTGTGTGCTCATTACCTAAGACAAATGCGGGTCATGATGCTGTTTGGGTTATTGTGGATAGACTCACGAAATCAGCTCATTTCTTGCCAATTAACATGACATATCCATTAGAAAAATTGGCACGAATATATTTGAAGGAGATTGTGAGATTGCATGGTGTACCTGTTAGTATAGTATCAGATCGAGATCCACGGTTTGTTTCCAGATTTTGGCAAGGATTACAAAAAGCTTTGGGAACCCAATTGAAATTTAGCACATTATCATCCTCAAACTGATGGACAAACAGAAAGGACCATTCAGACACTGGAGGATATGTTAAGAGCATGTATTATGGAGTTCAAAGGAAATTGGGACCAACATTTACCACTAGTGGAATTTGCATACAATAACAGTTACCATTCAAGCATAGGGATGCCACCTTATGAAGCCTTATATGGTAGAAAGTGCCGGTCACCATTATTCTGGGATAACTTGGAGAAAGTATTGGTTGGACCTGAATTGGTTCAGGAAACAATTGAAAAAGTTTCAGTAATAAAGCAAAGAATGAAAGCAGCACAAGATAGACAAAAGAGTTGGGCAGACTTGAAGAGAAGAGAATTGGAATTTAATGAAGGAGAACATGTATACTTAAAGATAAGTCCAATCAAAAGTCTTCATGGTAGACAAACAAAAGGAAAGTTAAGTCCTAGATATATTGGACCATTTGAGATATTAGAACTAGTTGGAAATCTGGCATACCGTCTTGCATTGCCACCCAATTTGTCTAGTATACATAATTTTTTCCATGTATCGGTTCTAAGAAAATATGTATCGAATCCAGATAAGATAGTCGAGTTGGAACCAATTGACTTGAGGAGAATTTGACTTACGAAAAACATCCAGTTAGAATATTGGACCGGAAAGTGCAAGTTCTCAAGAATAAAGAAATTCATTATGTTAAAGTATTGTGGGATCTTCAAACAGAAGAGATTACATGGGAACTGGAAGAGGAAATCAAGAAAAACTATCCGCATTTATTTGAGAATTTAGGTACGTATTCAAGCTTTGAGGACAAAGCTTATTTTAAGAGGGGGGAGAATGTAACCCCAGAAATTTTCCACATTAGTACACGACTCTAAAGTAGAATGTATGACCTAGTTAATAGACTTATATCCTAATAAAAGCTTAATAATAGATCAATGCATGGAATTTGATTAGATGAGGATTTACAAATCGAATAAAGAACTTTTTTAACCCTAATTGATACAAAAACGAGATTTCGTATCTTGAATGATAATTCAAGATATGATTAAAAGGAAATCTAAATTTCAAACCCGAAACTTGTTATACAAATAGATTAAATAGAAAAATATAAATATAGAGATTAAATGATTGCTTTTGAACTCAACAATGATTATGAGAAGAACAATGAGTAGTAATGCCTAGTTTGGATTTAAACCCTAAATTCAAGATTCCTAGATAGTATTAAAGCTACTAATAAGATTTCATAATAGTATAAAAAATTAAAGATATATAGATATTTAGCTTCTATATTAAGTGCGATATTAAGTAATTAATCAACTACGCTTATAATAAGGAAACGATAACCTAAAGATAAACCGTTAGGATTATAAATACACAACAAAAACATAAACTGATGTATAACTCAAGATCTAAACTTCAAATAAATAATTGAATCACACTAATGTTCTAATTAGGGTTTTCTTAAGCTATTGGAGCCTAAAACAAAAATTGACCTAATGAATTTAGAAACCTTAATCGGAGATAAAATTTACAAAATAATTAATCACGTAAATTTAAAACTTAAAGTTGTTTATTGATAATCTAAGTATTTTGTAGAATCCTATAAACATATTTTTGTACAAAAACTCTCAAATATTAGCTAAATTATTACTCGTATAACTTAGTAAACTATCCTAAATCTAAGTTAATTAACTAATATTAATATATATTATATATATATTAGGTAGAGATTTCGGCTGCAAATTGCTCATGGAAGAAGAGCCGAAATTTGATCAATAATGACCAAAATTGTCAACAAAATCAACCTTATAACCAATCAAGGATTGCCAAGTAAGCTCCTCATTAATGACCATGAAAACAACTGATCAAACAGTGCTAAATGTAGAGGAAATTCGGATCAAACAACCGAAGGAAACGCAGCTGCAAGCTTCCCTCTTCATCCTTCTATATATATATGTTTAAGTTCATTAATGAACAAACAAAAAACTTCAACCTTCTCTCAAACTTTCCAGAACGAAACTAATCCTAAGTAGCAGCCAAAACGACCTAAAAACAGAGATCAACTAGTCCAACACAAACCAATTCAAATCGGAAGAAAACGGGTACAAAAAATACTTGAAAACAAGCTCAAGGTGAGTTGATGTGATTTGAATGGTTTTCTTTTAATTCTAAGGGTTAGAATTGACTTCTGATAATCATAGGAACATAATCAACACAAAAACAAGCTTCGGATTCCATCGGATCGGCTCAACTAAGGTAAAAATTCGAAATCCTAGTTACACTCTACTAGATTCGAAATTTAAGATTTTATGTTTGTAGACGCGTTAGGAGTTGTTTTAACTATATATTTAAGATATAGAAACACTTAGGAATGGTTCAGGAGTGTTTTTAACATGGAAAATTTAAGAAATACGAATTGGATCATCGAGGAAGATGATGAAAAGTCCTAACACTGTCCATAAGCCGGTAGTGTAGACGTCCAACGCCGGCGGCTTACAAGGTTAGGCCGGCGGTGCAGAGACGGCTTATACTGAACAAAAGTTAGGTAAAAATTATTTTCACGTAAAATGAACGAACGCTAGATATCTGGGACTTTATGCCGGCGGCGTAGAGTCTGGCGTATGTTGGAAGCTGACGGCTTTCAAAGCCAGTGCAACCGATATGAAATAATACGTAAGAAAAATGAACACCAGCACCTAGGTTTCAAAGCCAGCGACGTTGGAGCCGACGTACACCTATATTTTCTTCTACGGAAGTTTGTTTTGATATGAACAGAATATATATACATATATATATATTTACACAATAAGCTTTACTAAACATATATTATATAGATATGATAATATAGAATTTATTAAGTAGATGAGTAAATACAAATATTTAGAATATTTTGATTAATATTTGATAAATCTTAAAGCCCTACAATTAGAGAAAAATATTAAGTGTTAATAAAAATTATAAATAATCGAATATTTGTTCTAAATAGATAAAATAGGTAAGAATGGAAAAAGAAATAGGTTAAATTTATGAATAATGTGACTTCTAAAAATGGAAAAATAATTAAATGAAATAAATTAGGAGAAACACGACAACACTAAGTAATAATAAATAAAAATGAATTTCTATATTGAGTTCAGTATAGAATAACATAAAGTTTGTATTAATCACTACAATATCAAGTGTAGGACATTAGTCACGTATAGGAATTCAGCTATATAATCTATATTATATTGATGAATACTTTATTCATCTTAATAGGTGACTTTGATACCCTAGAAGATCTTCCAGCCGATTATTACGATTGAGTCAATATGAGCAGGTGAGTAATTCAATCATATTGTACTGTTTGTGCTTGTAAATAGCTGAACATATAATATAAAGACAAGCAAATGAATGATTTGTTGGAAATATGTTGTGATATGATTGTATGATTGTTAATCTATCATTACAAAAGTGATAATACAATGATTTGATGTTGTAAAATAATATGATGATGATTGTGTGTAATGTATGATCACCATAAAATTGAATAAGAACTATTGGCTTAATAAAATAATCTGGTCATGCATTGCACGAACTGCATTATTGCATTTATAAATGGGTGATAGCCTGCTACATATTAATATTTCGGTTCTCTATTAACGCTTGGTTTTTCTAAAGTGCTAGTTGTTCCAAGATTTTTTTTGTTCCGTTGGTTCTACGGGAACTAAGTGGTAATGAAGAATACCGCTCGTAGTATCACTTTGAAATGATTAAATACTTAAGGAGTTTCTAAGGATGGATACAGGGAATGGTCAGTTAAATCTATTATATTTAAAGTGATAACCCTAAAACGAGAAATTGTTGATTTCCCTGTAAAGTTAGTCTCTCCTTGGTAGGTGGGTCATGAGGTAAATGTTCTTCAACCCTGGAAAAGAAGGCGTAAATCTTTTTCCCTGTTTGGATTCTAGATCATCCAAGCTTGTATCTATGCATATGATTGAGTGCTTGCATTACATATCATTTGCTAATAACTAGTGTGATGTATAATTAGTCTGGTTATTCACTGAGCCGTGGTTTCGCTCATACTCTAACAGTCTTTAGGTTTACACTTCGATCCTAGTTTGTCACTTCTAGGAACATGGCTCCGATAAGAGCTTGGGGGCTGGAAGTCCATGGTTATACATGGGAATAATGGTTATGTTTTCTTAGAATAGATTAGTTATTGCTTCTGTATCAGTTGTGAACTACAAGAAGACTACTTGGTTTGTAATAATTCTGTGATACTTTATGATTAAAATAGTAGTTATTTGCTAATTTATTTCTTACATGTATTTATCATTTCTTATCAAGCAACTAAAAGATCCTGTTGTTTTGGAAGCTGTCACTCTCTGAAGGTAATCTAATGATTGTATTCAAGTATGACTTGTTTACTTTTACTAGGGTACCCTCGGGGCGTGACAAGTGTAAGCTTACGAGCCTAGTGAGTAAATCCTAAACTTCATACTTGAAACAAAATATCAACCAAGTTTATTAAACAAGCAAATGGGATGCAATAAGTACATGAGCATACAAGACATATGATTTTCCGGGAATCACATGTTGAATGAATTACGTCCTTCTTTCAGGGTTTGGTATTGCGGCCCATTACGACTACTACTTCTTTGAAAACCATTTTTATAGATCTTACCGGCTCCTATATACAATAAAAAACATGTAGTTTTTACTGGCTCCTACTCGCCACATACATAATAGATTGGTTATGCCTACCACCACTATCATACACTTATCCCACCAGTTGTATAATAGTGAATGCAATGTGACTCAATATATGAAGTGCATGCATCAACTTTTATTTAAAGCCTAGTCGTTATCTTTTAATTTCTCACAAGTGATCAACCAAATTCAAACACTTCAACGTGATAATAAGCATACAATTTATTACAAGCATTTCATGCTTCGATATACTTAATATTCTTTCAACACGTTATCATACATCTTAAAATTTTATCTTTCCTTAAGTCTAATGCAACTAAGTTTACAAGCACAAACATAAGCATGAAAAATAAGGGGAGTAGACTCACTCAACCATGATGGTACTTCTTCTTTCTTATAGATGAGTTGATCGGTCAATCTACTAATTAAAGTAATTCTCCGGGTACGAATACTCCTCCTTAGGATCACCTAATCAAGAAGAATACCCATAATGAGTATTTCTTGTTGATTCTATTGTATTATGTCGTAAGATCGTCAAAAATTCATATAGAAGACAATTCCAATTTAAAACGGCCATAACTTGGTCATTTTAACTCGCAATTGCGCATATAATATACCGTTTTCTACCCATTCAAAAATATCTATCTGTGTCTAAAACTATTTCCATCAAATAAAGTCATTTGAGCTCCGAAACAGTGGCGATCAGATTCATTACGAATTTTCTTATTTGCAAAACTTAATTTTGTAAACTTTTCTTTATCTATAAATACTTGTACAAAAAATATAGATACTAAAATGGTTGGAAAAGACCTTTAATATATATATGTATATGTCTATATTGACTCATATCAAATGTATGGATTTAATGAAGTTGTCTCAACCATGAATTTTTGTAAAGACAGCCTTCTAAAAATTTTGGAAAAGCAAAACTTTTGAAATTTCTTAAGTCATTTTAAATGGGTATTTTGTCTTTCTTAATTCCATTTCCTTAGTATTTTAAATTTCAAAAGAATGATTTTTGCTTTTCTAAGTTTCTTAATTTTTTTTAGGAACTAGGAGGGTAATACTTTTTGAAAGTAGTTAAAATCTATCAAACTCTATACTTTAACATTTCCTAAAGTTCATTTCACTTAAAAAAAAGAAAATGATTTTGTAAGTTGTTCATTTATTTTATTCTTTAAGATCATTCTATTCTTATGAAAGAAATTTTCTTGGTGTTTTGTCAAATTAGTCTATTCCTTTATATTTCGAAGTATTGGTGGAAAAAATGAAGTTTAGTAAAACTTTTGTTAAACAAGAATTTGAAATCTTAATAAAGAATACTTTTCCATTTTATGACTTTGTAAAGTGCATGTATGTATTGTCTAAAAATTCTTATGTTCTTTAGTTACTAAAATTTATGAAGAACTCCTCTAGATTTTTAGAAAAGATTTGTTAAGATAGATTTCTAAGTTTTTATGAAAAATCATTTCTTTCATGACAACTTTTATTTTGAAAAGAACTTTTGCTTTAAGAAAACCTTTCCTTCTTTAGCTTGCTGAGACAAAATCAATATCTTCATGCATGATCATGAATATGAAATCATGAAATTCTGAAAACATAAGAAAGACATAGTAAGTAATAAAATAAGCACGTTAATAGAAATGTCAAGTATTGGAAACCTTAGCATCATCAAGGTATCTCGGGACTAAGAATAGACTAATCCCAAAAGAAATAAAGGAAAGAAAGAAAAGATTGTTTTGACTTGATGAAGACAAGTCTAAGACTAGAGATTAGTCTTAAAACAACATGAAATAAGTAAATGAATTACATAACTTGGAAGTAAATAAATAACAATGAGCTTATATGCTCTAAAGATTATATATAAATACATAATTATATTTAGTTAAATATATATAAGAGGTTAACATAATATCAACAATAATATGAGAAAAATAACAATATAAAAATATATAAATACATATTCATAAACAAGAACAATACATAAACATAGTGTAGCTTCCATAACATTAAGTTTATGAAACCCACACTATGGTCATGTAAAGTTACATGACATAGTAAGAGAGATTTGAAGAGAATTCTTACCTAAAGTAAGAATGGTTTTGTAGTAGAAGAGAGTTTTGAGAGGAAATTTTGAGAGAGTGTTTGAGAGAAAATTTGGAGAGTAATTTTGTGGTAGTAGATGTGTGAATAAAGTGAAAGAGGAGGGGGGTATTTATAGGAAAATGGAGAGTGAATTTTGAGTGATTTAAATAAATAAAAATTGAAAAAAAATGAGAGAGAGAATGTGTGTAAACCCCTAAATTTTCGGAATCGGTTTAGCACAAACCCTAACCGGAAGTCAAAAGAAACCCTAAAGATCAACAAAACCCTAGTTTACCGTATCAATCTAAATCCGGCATTGCCGTTTTCTTTAGCCCTGAAAAACGAAGTTGGGATAATTAGCTAAAATAGTTCGTAATAACCATAGGTTTTATAAAAGTTTCAGTTTCGCGAAATTCGGATGTCCTTCGAACCCGATCGGACACAGTTCTCCAATAACGTGTCCGGAAGCCCGGAATAGTAAAAATATTCCGAATACACTGTTAGACTCGTAAAAATATAAGTTTTCCAAAAATATCAGTTTCGTAATTTTTCGGCAAGTAAAAATAACAGATATAGCTATTATACGCGTATTTTCTTACTACCGGTACTTTAATTGTCATATCTACTTTACATTACACTATTCATTACTATTCTACACTATTCTTTTATCTCTACTTTTTCTTACACCTATTCTTACACTCTACATAACCTATAATCTTAACTTTTTACCTTTCCCATAACTTTATATCACATCTACCTTACATATTACATCTTTTATTTCTTCAAAAAGTCAAAAAAATAAATAAATACCCCTCCCCCATGCTATGGCCGGCGCCCCCCACCCCTCTCTCTCCCTCAATTTTTTTCAATTTTATTTATTTAATCACACAAAAATCACTTCAATTTTCCTATAAATACCCCCCTCCTCTTTCACTTCTTTCACACATTCACTACCCACAAATTCTTACCAAAACTCTCTCAATTTTCCTCTCAAAGCTCTCTCAAATTACTATCTCAAAACTCTCTCAAAATAATTCCACAACAACTTCCACCAACAACAAAAACCCATAACCACATAACCATATCAAAGTCTTCTTTAGGTAACCCTTTATAATTCTTTCTTCTTCTTCATGTCATGTAACTTTACATGACCATAGTGTGAGTTTCCAAAGACTACAAGTTATGGAAACTACATTATGTTCATGTATTGTTCTTGTTCATGCCAATCCATTATGTTTATGTTGTTATTTATTATTAATATTATACTATATATATATATTCTTTAGAGCATATAAGCTCACTTGCAATTTATTTATTTCATGCAAAGCAATTTATTTACTTTTCCATTGCAATTTATTTATTTATTCCTTGTTGAAATAAGACTAGTCTCTAGTCTTAGACTTGTCCTCAAAGTCAAAACAAGCTTTTCTTTCTTTCATTTTATTTTATTATGGGACTAGTTTACTTCTTAGTCCCGGGAGCCTTGAAAAAGCTAAGACTCCAATACTTGACTTTATTATTATGCTTTATGTTATTTTGTTATTATTATTCTCATAATCATGTTCATTTAGATTGTTGTCCATAATTTTATTTAAACAAAAAGAAGAATTTTGTCACTTAGAAATAAGTTTATGTAAAGTATAAAATCTATAAAGCAACACAAAATAAACTCATTCCTTTTCATTACAAAAAGAATTCACTATGAATTTAGAAACTATTTTACTTAAAAAGCTACTTAAATCTTTTTACTCACCTTGTTTTTCAAAAGAAAATATTTTGTTGACAAAAAGGTTCTTTTCATAAGAAAGAAAATAAGATGGATGACTAAGGAAATTTTTAAGTAAAGACCTTTGCAAACAAATAGGCAAAGAAAATTTATGGTTTGAAAATAATAAAGTTATTTCTTTTCAAGTTACAAGAAGAAATTAATAGAATTATAGAAATTAGTTTTTCTACAAAAAGTCCTTAATTGTTCCACATTGTTTTTATGAAGAAAACAAATTTTCATGCATGGATGATTATTTTTGAAAAATATGAGACATGAGAAAAAGAATGGAAATATCAAGTAAGATTTTTGCAAAACAAGTAAACAAAGGAATTTACACAAGAAAAATGAAGAATAGCATATTTCCTAGAAAACTTCAAATATAGTATTAATGTAACTTAGAAAGTAGAAAATTTTATTCAAAGTCACTTAGAAAAAGATAAATAAAACCAACATAAAACGTTTTTAGAAAATAAAGAAAACAAGGTATTCATTTCAAAGAAATTTACAAAAACAATTTCCGAAAAGCTTCAACCCGACATTGTTTTACCTAAGAAAAATAATTTGGACAACAAGACACTTGAGCATGCTTAAATATGAGTTATATAGTTATAAAAAAGAATTTTTCAACTATATAGATAACTAAGTATTTATCAAACAAATTTTGATTTCTTGAACCAAAGTTGTTTTTACTTGAAATCCGTGGTGAATTTTGTCGCCACTTTTTCGAGCCTATATGGCTTTGTTTGTGGAAATAATTTTAGAAATGGGTAGATCTTTTCGAGTAGATAGAAATCGGTATATTATATGCGCGATTCCGAGTTAAAATGACCAAGTTATGGCCATTTTAAGTTGGAACATTCTTCTATACGAACTTTAACGTTCTTTGACATTGTTTTGTCAAAATTCAAGAAAATCATCAAGAAAAACTCATTATGGGTATTTTCTTTGGTTAGGTGACCCCGAGGAAGGATTCTTCACCCGAGAATATTACGATTAAGTGGAGTGTGTGAACGACTCATCCGCTTAGAGGAATAGACGACAATGGCATCGTGAGTTTATTTCCATTAAATGCTACACTTGTTGTGCTTGTAAATTAGTTGCACTAGAGTTAGGAAAAGATAAACCGATATGCATGTAAAATAATTTCCTTGAAAGAATTCTAAGAATATCGAAGCCGAATTGTTCTAATGATTGTTTTAGTTTAATTGATTTGTGTGAAATTCCTTGATCAACTTAAAGTTGAAAATAATTATGTTATGGCTTTATAAATTAATGAACTCATGCATACCACGAAGTGAGTCACATTGCATGGTTGGGTTATTATCCTTGGGTGAGAAGGATAGTAGGCTCATGTCGAAAGCAACACTTGGCGGAAGATCCGAAAGCGATTGCTTGGCGGCTTAATGGAATATGCTTGGCGGTTGATCCGAAAGCAAGGTCAAATCAAGTAGATTCGGAATACTTGGCGATGAGTGCTCGCAAGTTTAAAAGTTTTTTAATGAATGCTTGGCGATGAGTGCTCGCAAGCTTAAATTTTCTATTATTAAAACTACTTGTTTTGAGTATCACCAACCCCGAATGGAGGGCATAAATCCATTCAACATATAGTTCCCGGAAAGCTATATGATTGTTTGCCCACGTGTTTGATGCATTACATATGTGTGATTAACCAACTTGTTTGAATCTTGTTACAAGAAGTCATTTATGAAAATAGTTCTCACTAAGCCTAGTAGCTTATACCCCGATAGCTATCTTTTGCAGTTCCCGTACTTATGGTTAAGGCCACGTGGACCATGCGGGCAGGTAATCCCTTTTGAACATTAGAAATCTGGATAAAGTATAGCATAGTATTAGCATGCAAATATTTATATAATAGATTAGTAATTTAAGGAATTGTCCTTAAGTTTGTAAAGTCTTTGCCATGAACAAATAATTATTGTGAATCCTCTTTTCTTGATATGTTTTTATATCTCCTTAAACTTCATTATTCCACATATGGTCCTCTAAAATTGTGAAAGTAAGCCTTATACTTAATATAAAAACTTTTGGAATGACTAAGGTTGTCATACTTAAGCTTTAATATTGAGTGTGGCGGACTGTCACGTTTAGGGTACCCATTGGGGCGTGACAATGTGTGTGAGTGTGTGTGGGTGGCTAGTTGGGGTAGGTCGGGTGTGTGCGCATAATGAGGAGAGAGGGAGAGAGGTTTATTTTTTGTAATTTTGTGTATTAAAAGTAGTAATATGTAAGGTAGATGTGATATAAAGTTATGGGAAGATAAAAAGTAAAAGTAATAGGTGTATGGAGTTGAAGAGTAGGTGTCAGAAAAAATAGAGATAAATGAATAGTGTAGAATAGTAATGAATAGTATAATGTAAAGTCGATGTGACTAGTAAAATACCGGTAGTAAGAAAATGTGCGTATAATTACATATTTGTTATTTTTAGTTTCCGAAAAATTATGAAACTGATATTTTGAAATCCTTGTATTAAATCGGTCCTAACGGTGTTATTGGAATATTTTTACTATTCTGAGCTCCGAGACATGCTTTTCAAGAACTGATCCCTTTGAGTCCGAAGGACACTCAAAATTCGCGAATATGATATTTTTACGTTTCCTCATGTTATTACGAACTATTATCACTAATTATTTCAACTTTGTTTTCTGGGGCTAGAGAATATGGGAATGTCATCTAAATTCTAGGGTTTGTACTAGTTTTTTGTTGTCCTTTGGGTTTTGTTGACTTTTAATTCTAAAACTAAACTTAAAATTAATGAAATTTTAGGGATTTAAATCGCCCAAGTCTCCTAATCAAAAGAAATAACTCCAATGAGTATTTCTATGAAGTTTGAATGAACTTATAAATTCTATTCTAACAAATTCGTCAAATTCGTCTAAAAGGAAATTCCAACTTAAAAGGGCCATAACTTGGTCATTTTAACTCGGAATTTTGCATATTATATATCGTTTTCTACCTATTCGATGAGAGCTATCTATTTCTAAAGTTATTTCCATCAAAAAAGGTTGTTTGGTCAATGAATAGTAGGGTACAGAATGCTATACGAGATTCCCAACCCACAAATCAATTTCTACTTTCAATCCAAGCATCATTCCAAAGCTTTGATAGATACTTGCCTATCATTGTATCTTGAAAGACTCTTTTATATATGTAAATAACTCAATATCATGCATGAGTCATGAGTGTTAGTCAATCTATTTCTTCATATACTTAGATAATGCTTTATGGGATGCGTAAGACAATATTTTCCTAGCTTTGTTTCTTTCAAGTGCATTATGTGTAAATGCAACACTTACAAGTTATTATCATGAATGTCATGAGATGAGCTATCTATATGTATATCCTCAAGGATATATGATATCAAGAATTCTTTTAGAAACTTTTGTTTTGTAAAACTTTTGAAATTACCAGATTTAAGAAAACTAGTTTTATTCCTTGCAAAATCACATTTGCTTTTATCAAAACTTAACCTTAATGACTTATATGCCTAACAACTTCATTATTTTAATAAAATTCTTCATTTTCGGGTTGGAAAATAGATGTTTAAATAGGGGGTTTACCTAGTTACAAATTTTATAAAATTTTAAGGAATGAAAACATTGTTTAATCTATACTTTGAAATCTTTCCTTGTTTTAGGATTATACTTTGATAAATTCATTTATCCTTATCAAAATTAGGTCTTTATTACGTGTATTCCCTAGGACTTCTATTTTTCCATTAAAATCCTCATTTTGGCATTTGTAAATAGGTGTTTAAATAGAGGCCATTTCTATATCCGAATTTTGAAATTTATATTTCAGAATGTTTCTTGTGTAAATCTCATTTAATCTTTCTAAAATCAAATCCTAATCAAACCTACCCCTTACGGCTTCCATTTCTTTAATAAAAATCTTATTTTAGGGTTGAAAAATAGGTGTTCACATATCAAGCTTTCCTTATTACGTATTTTAGGTTTGTTGTTTGGATTGAAACATAATGCTAACATAACTTTTGTAAACTTTTCTTGTTTTGAAAATATCCCTTGGTAGATCTAAGCTTTACTCATCAAAACCACTCATTTATGATATCCATTCCCTAAGCATTTCATTTTTAATGTAAAATACTCATTTTGAAGGTGAAAAATAGCTTTTCTATGTAGGGTTCTTTTTAGATACGAATTTTCAAAAATCATTTTTGTTGAAACTAAAATAGATCTTAGACTTTCTAACATCTTCTCACTATTATTATGCTACTACAAATCCTTTATGTACATAAAACAAAAATCTAATGTATTTATGTACTCAAAACAACTAGATCTGTTTTATTATATAAGTCACAAATGCAAATACACTATGATCATTTGTAGATGAGGATAAATAATGAATATATGCACAAAACATCAATATTAACAACATAAAACAATAATAAAGAAAAATAATAACAAAACAACTCAAATAACAAGATCTACAACATTGTGATGGCAAGTATCTCATGTTAAGTGTTTCCACATCCCTAGCATAAAGCTCATGGGGATTTTGAGTGAATCACACATGTAGGATCTTGCCATTACATGTTTTATTATGGTAAAGGTAGATCTATTACCTATTAGATGTGTAGACTAGATAAAATTGAAGAGAAAAAAAAATTGTGAGAGTGTGTGTGTGCACAGCAAGATGAGGAGAGAGGAGAGAAGAAAAAAAATTTGCAAGGGCTTTGTTTTGTTAAAAAGTGAGAAAGTGGAATGAACTTGGCAAAAATGGGTATTTATAAAAAAGTGGATTAGGGTTATGTGTTAAATAAATTGAAGAAAATAAAGCAAATTGAGGGAGAGGACAAGGGGAGGGCGTCGATACCACTAGAGAGAGGGGGAGAGATGTGTGGTATTTGTTTTGTGTACAAAATTCAAATATAAAAGTAATTTAAGTAGTAAAAGTTGTATTGGAAAAGAAAATGTAAGGAAATTGATGCGAATTATAAGAATAGGTTGTAAGGATGTAAGAATAGGGTATAGATGGTTGTACTTGTGAATAGTGTGGTTAGAAATAAAAAGTAGATTAGACAATTAAATTACCGATAGTAATGAAAATACGTTAAAAGACTATAACTGTAACTTTTATAACCCAAAAAATTATATAACTGATATATTTGTAAATCTTATGAAATTATGAGTCTCACGGTACTAATAACATATTTTTAGTATCTTGAGCCCCGGGACATGCTTTCAAAGTCTGTACTTGATCTGATTCGAAATAGGTTGAAAATTCACTAATAAGATATTTTTAAGCATCCTAATATTATTACGAACCAATCTACAATCTACACTCATATTTTGACTTCTTGGTTTAAGAACACGGGGTTGCCGGATCTAAATTGCTAGGGTTTCCTAAGGATTTGTTGACTTAGGATTTCCATTTGACTTTCCGACTTAGAGTTTAAGCTTAAAATTACCCTAAAAATTAAGGGTTTACACTAGTAACTTTATGTGATCCTTGGGAATTCAACGAGGGAATGCCCTTAAGATTTATGTAATGGACTATCAATTGTCATTTATGTTTAACTCTATTTCTAGATTTTTGTATGTTCAACTTGCTTAAACTATACTTCCCAATAGTATCGCCTATTACCCTGTTGTACGCCTTACATGTAATACTGAGACTTTCTGTGACTAAGATAGTCATTCTTAAGTCTTGATATTCTATGTGGGATTACCACGTTTAGGGTACCCTTCGGGGCGTGACAGTACCAAAATAGGGAGAGTTCAAGAAAGAGTTACTACAATAGGCACATTACTCAGGTTATTCTATACACTAGAGAAGCAACAAGATTTATCATGATCTGAAAAAAGATGTATTGGTAGAATATTATGAAGAAAGAAATAACAAAGTATGTCAGTTGATTAATATTGAGCATAGAAATCCAGCAGGTAAATAAAGCCTTTACATATACCTCAGTGAAAGTGGGAGCACATAACTATGGATTTTATTTCAGCTCAACCTAACATAAAGGGAAAGGTTTGACTTAATATGAGTGATTGTAAAAAGGCTCACCAAGGTAGCCCACTTTATACCCATTTGAATCGATATACTTTGGAACATTTAGCAAAGTTACACATTAAAGAGATAGTGAGGTTGCATGGGATACCAATGGCTATAATATCAGATAGAGATACTAGGTTTGTTGGAAGATTCTGGAAAAGCTTGCGTAAAGCTTTGGGCACTAAAGTGGTTTTAGTATTGCCTATCACACTTAGACAAACGAACAATTTAAACAGACTATCTAAGTCTTGGAAGAAATGTTAAGAGCATGCGTTTTAGATTTTGGGGGTGGCTGAGATGAGCACTTACCTCTGTTGGAGTTTACTTATAACAACAGTTATCAAGCGTCACTTGGATGCCACCTTATGAAGTCTTGTATGGTAAAAAGTGTAGGTCACCAATCCATTGGGATGAAGTAGGTGACAGACAGATAATGGGACCAGAGCTAGTACATGATGCTATCGCTAAGGTTAAAGCAATCAAATAGAAGTTGTAAATTGCTCAAAGCCGTTAGAAAAGTTATGCAGACAAGAGAATGAGACCTTTGGAGTTTCAAGTAGGAGAACATATCCTGCTTAAAATCTCACAAGTTAAAGGTATTGTCAGGTTTGGTTTAAGGGGCAAGTTAAATCATAGATATGTAAGACCCTTTGATGTCTTGAAGCGAATAGGCAATGTGGCCTATAGATTATCTTGACTGCCTAATTTAGATGGAGTACAAAATGTATTCCATGTTTCCATATTGAGAAAGTATGTGAAGGATCTTGAATAGATAGTAGCCTTGGAATTGTTGGAAGTGCAATCGAATCTTACTATAATTAAAAAGCAAGCTAAGATTGTTGATACAAAAGAACAGACTTTGAGAAACAAGTGATCAAGTATGTGAAAGTGTTATGAATGAATCAGATAGAGTAGGAAGGTACTTAGGAACTAAAAGAGGAGATAAAGATAAATCATCCCGAACTTTTTGATGATCTAGGTAACTTTCGAAGACGATTTTTTTTTAGGGGGAAGAGATGTAATATAATATAAAATAAATCATAACGAAGGATAAGGATGTCGTATATTGTTAAATACGATGGCAAAATAGTTCATCTAAATATAATAATAAAATACCTCTTATTCTCCCTCACCTAAACATATGTTTTCTCTCTGAACATTTCACAAAGAGAGAAATTAAAACCTCACACAAGCTTGTGCCTTGCTTTAAGGAATCCCATAGGTCAATACTAGGCAAGTTTGCTCCTTTTCAATCCTTTGTCGAGCTATAAGAGTTATCTTTTCTAAGTTTTCTTATTGGTGTTGAAGGGATTCAATCTTTTAGAGAAGTTTTGGAAAACTCTATGTTTCTTTGTTGGTGATGTAAACCCCTAGATTTTTCGATGATTCTTAAGTTCAAACCCTAGAACCGAAAGTCAACCGGGAACCCTAGCCAATAAAAACCTATGCCAAATCCCTAGAGTTTAGATCTGGTAATCCCACGCTCTCAAATCCTAGACAATGGAATGGAGTTAATGGCTTGCAATAGTTTGTAATAACATAAGGAAGCTTAAAAATATCATATTCGTCAATTTCTAGTATCTTTAGGATCCGAACGAAATCAGTTCTCGAAAACTATGCCTGGGAACACCGAATGGTAAAAATATTCCGTTTATACCTATAGACTCATAATAATATAAGGAATCCAAAAATATCAGTTTCATAATTTTTCGGTAGCTAAAAATATTAGATATCGTATTTATACGCATATTTTCTTTACTACCGGTAACTTATTAGACTTGTTTACTATTCATTGTACTTCTCTACTATTCATTACTATTCACCTATCTCTACTTTTCCTTACTACCTATTCTTACTACCTATACTTATTTTCTTACTTTTTACCTTTCAATACATCTTATATCAAATCATATCTTACATGAATTATTTTCTTACAAAAGTATAAACAAAATCAACTTTCTCTCTCTCTTTTCTACCAAAACCGGGGCCACTTTTCCTTCTCCCTCTCTATTTATTTTTCTTTTTGAATTGATTTTATTACATCAAATTTTCACTCTAAAAATTCTATAAATACCCCTCTCTTCCTCTACTTCTTTCACACATTCATTTCATTTAACAAAATTCTACCAAATCTCTCCACAAATCCTCTTTCCCAAATTCCTCTCTATCAAAACTCTCTTTCACCAACTACACACACAAAAATCCTCTACTACACGCAAACCATCTACTACATACCATCTGTAAGCCCCGAAAATTTTAGTAAATAATTCTAAGATGAACTTCAAAAATAAACCCTAAAAAATCACTCCAAATTAAAACCGAACTTTGACTAGTCCTAAATCACGAGCGAATCTAGAAATTTCTCAATCTTGAGAAAAATAAGAATCCTTAAAAACAAAATAAGAACTCAATGTACTTCAAATCCAAGACCACTACATATGACAAATTTTGTACTTAACTCCGACTCGAAAAATCGGGTAATTTAAAGCCCAAAAACAAATTATTAAAAAGTAAATAATGATTAACCTTCGGAAATAAAACTCAATTCAAGAATTCCGAAAACGTTAGAGATATTAAATACTTACAAAAATAAAATTTAAGATAAATTTCTCAAATTAAATATGTTGTATAAACATAAAATATTAGTTTCTAAATTGGCAAAGATCTAAACTGGAAAATCACCCGGAAACCCTGAGTGGAATCCAATAGTCTAAGTCCAGCAATCTAGCGCCCCTAACCCTAGAGGCCGAGATGTAGTTTAAGTGTGTAGAATAGCTCTTAGTAATATAAGTTTGTTTAAAAATATCAGATTGGTAAATTTTTGACCTATTTCGAACCCGTTCAGATACAGACTTCGAAAAGCATGTCTCGAGGCTCGAGATATCAAAAATATACCATTAGTACCGTTAAACTCGTAATTTTATAAGATTTTCAAATATATCAGTTATATAATTTTTCGAGTTATAAAAGTTACAGTTTTAAGCTTTTTATCATATTTTCATTATTACTGGTAATTAATTAGTCTTTTGCACTATTCACTTTTATTTCATTACATAATTTTATTATTCTTATAAATCCTTATATTTTTAGATAAATGTTTTATATATTATAGAAATTTTTGTTTTTCTAAAATTTAGTTAGTTCGAGCTTTTACGGGATTAGATTCTGTTTAAGACCTGATACTAAAAATAAAATAAATTAATTTAATAATTATAAAATATTTTAAAAATATTTTTATTTTCATAAAATAATTTTTTTGAATTTTTTGGGTTATAAAAGTATCATTTATAGCCCATATTCGCGTATTTTGATCATACCGGTAACATATTTGTTAAAATAATAAAATAATTCAAATAATTATTTAATTTTAATTATGAAAAATATGCTACAAATATTTGGAATAAATTTTCTAATTTTATTTTATTTTATTAAGAAAGTACTTTTACAACCCATACTTTCAAGTATAACTTACACATATCACTTCATTTTCACTTCAATCTTTTTATACATTATCCCACACTTCATGGCAGATTTTTCCCTCCTTTATGGCTGCCATTGTCCTTTAAATTACTCATTTTGACTAAATTAATTATATTCTACTCCTTCTTAAAGAAGCTACATTATACATTTATTACACAATTCAATTTTGAGTCAAATTTCAAACAAATTCCCTCTCTCTCCTCTCTCAATATTCACGTGCAGCATGCCCCAATATTGGCTGCCCTTGTTTTTTTTTTCTTCTTTCATTCATTAATACACTCATTTTCTCTCTCTCTTTCATTTACTCCTTTTCTTTTTCATTCCTTAGCTTTTTCTCTCTCTTTTTCCTCTCTTTTCTTCTTCATATCGTTCTTGTTTCTTCAAGAACACAAGCTGCCCCCTTCTTCTTCCATGAGCTCCTACACATATTTTTGAAGATTTTAAGTAAATTTTCCTCTCAAAACTTCCATAGGTGATATAGGTAAAGTGTAATGAAAGCTTCATGCATCAAATGACCTTCCATAAGCTTAAAAGCTTAAGATGATGATGCCAAAAAAATGAAACACTCATTTTCTCTAAAGTTAATCTCTTGTATCACTATTATTTTCTTGTTTAAAGTAGTTATATTTTATAGATCTAACTTTTTGTAGCTTTGATTTTCGTTTATATCATAGATCTTGTTGTTTGAGTTATTATTTTTGTTATTGCTTATGATTTATGCATGTATTCCTCACTCACATGTGTTCATGCATTTAAAACTAGTATAGTAAACTAGATTTAGTGTTTTGAGTTCATAAAATGCATTAGACTTTGTTTCATGTTCATGAATAACTTGTAGTAGCATGATGATAGTAGGAATGTTTTAGAAAACTCAAGATCTATTTTATTTTCAACAAAAATCATTTTTGAAAGTTCGGATGAAAATGGAACCATATTTAGAAAAGTTGTTTTTCAACTTCAAAATGTATATTTTTCATTTAAAATGAAGGGCTTAGGGTATAGATAACATAAATAAGTGATTTTGATGGTAAAGTTTAGATCTATGAGTTTATAGTTTACTACCATGCATTTCTTTTATATTCATGTTCATATTATGCGTAGATCTTAGATTTGAATTTGAACAAAAATAGTGAAATTCGTATTTTGGCAAGACCCCTATTTAAAAACCACTTTCCAAATGTCAAAATGAAGTTTTTACTTGAGATAATGAAGGCTTAATGTATATATCATCAAGACTTCATTTTATATGGTTCAAAGATGATTTTCAAAGATTAATTTTCAAAACAAAATTCTTTTTTCGGATTTTGGCCAAGGCATATTTTAAAAACATGTTTTCCAACTCAAAAATGAAGTTTTTATTTAAGAAATGAAAGGCTCTTAAGATAAGATATGTAAGGAATGGATTTTCATAAGCTTAGATAGATTTTATCAAAACATATGACCAAAAATGAATTTTGTAAATTCGGATCTCAACCAAAACCAATTTTTAAAACCCATTTATCAACTCCAAAACTCATGTTTTATGTGAAAAATGAAGTATATAGGTAATAGGTATTATTAAGTAATGATTTTTACAAGTTGAAATGAGTTTTGATGAGATTAATGTATAAAACAAGAAATAGAATCAAGATAGGAAATTTTGAGTTGGTAGTCAATTTGTGAAATTCGTAATTTTGAATGAAGGCCATGAGAACACCTATTATCCAAACTCAAAACGAAAATTTTATGTAATGAATGGAGTCCTTAAGTAATAGGTACCATAAAGTCTTAAATTTTAATGCATTGAACAAGTTTTTCCCAAAGGAATCATTTAAAAAGTGGATTTTCTAAAATTCGGATTTTTGAGTAAATCTTATTTGAAAACATATTTGCAAAAGTGTAAAATGTAAATTTTTGTGTAAAAATGAAGTCCATAGTGGTTATGTATGATTGAGCCTTAATTTTCTAAGTATCAAATGACTTTTACTTAAAGGAATCACTCAAAAACTAATTTTTACAAAATTCGGATTTTGGAATCCACCCTACTTGAAAACATGTTTACAAAGTGCAAAATAGAAATTTTTATGTAGAAATGAAGGATTTAAGTAATAGATATAATGAAGATTCAATTCTAACTTAGATAACTAGAAATTCTTAAGGATTAATCCCAAAACACAAGTGAGTTATCAAAGTTAGGAAACTAGTATTCTTAAAAGTAGTTATCCTTGAAGTCTTGCAAAATAAAGAGTTATAAAATTTTCTTTCAGCAAAAATCATCAAGATCATGCATACATTAAGCTGATCTCATGTCATTCATGTTAGGAAATCATTCATATTGCATGTATAGCTAATCTATATAATAGGAACATTACAAACATTTACAAAACTATTTTTTGGAAATTGAAATTGCTACTGTCCTAATCTGATCTGACTTTTTCGAAGCTTCAAAGTTTTCAAAACTTAAATATAATATTAGAATTAGATAGATCTTTCGAATTAGATAGAAATCGATATATAATTTGCGAAATTCCGAGTTAAAATGACCAAGTTATGGCCGTTTTAAGTTGGAATCCCCGCTTAGGACGAGAATTACGAATTTGATAGTTTGTGTAAGATAACTTGGACTAGTTAAGTGATGAAATACTTATTAGGGTATTTTTTCCTTTTTAGGTGACCCCGATATCGACGATTCCTTACCACCAGATTACTTGTACTAAAAGACCGATGATCCAATGGCTGAGTGAGTATTACTTCCGATTTCATTTATTGTATGTGATTGTAATAATAGTTGCACTAGAAATTTGGTAAAGATAAAATGGATATGCATGATGGGGACGAACGGGGACTATGTATGCTTGTTGTTGATATGAGAAATGGAATGTAAGAATATCGAAGCCGAGTGATTAACTATTGCTTGTATAGATGAATTAGAATTGATTGTTTGCGATTATTGATTGATCACTTAAAAGAATTGGTATAATTGATTATTCGAAATTGAAGATGAAATTGAACTCATTCATATCACGATGGGGATGGAGCATTAGCATTTGTTGGTTTATCGTTGTCCTTAAACGAATATGAGTTGGTTAATCGTATCCATAAAACGAATTTATAGTTCAATTGGTCGTGAGCTTAAACGACATCGTACCACATGATTCGTTAATCTGCTAACCCAGGATGGAGGGCGCAAGTCCATCCACATATGATTTCCGGCAGGTCATATGTTTGTTGAATTCACGTGTTTGATGCATATCACTTGTCTGACTAATCACTTGATTATATGATGTGTTATAAATGTAATCCCGGAAGTTCTTACTCACTAAGCTAGTGTAGCTTATACCCCAATAGATGTTTGAATGAACAAGTTATCTCAAAAGTACTAAGTGGGGACCAAGATGGTTGGAGCCGGGAATGACTTCGGGATTCCGGCAAGGAATAAGAATGTTTGAAGTTATTAGCTAGGTTTTAATTTTGCCTTGTAATAGTTTTATGTAGTAAAATTGTAAGTCCCGGAAAATTTCAGTAAATAATTTCAAGATGAACTTCGAAAATAAACCCTAAAAATCACTCCAAATTAAAACCGAACTTTGACTAGTCCAAAAACACGAACGAATTCAGAAACTTCTTAATCTTGAGAAAATGAAAATCTTTAAATATAAAATAAGAACTCAATAGTCTTCAAATTCAAAACCACGACGTACAAAAAAAAATCCCATATTTAACTCCGACTTATAAAATCGGGTAATAGAGACCCAAAAACAAATTATTAAAAAGTAAATAACGATTGACTTTCGAAATGAAACCCAATTCAAGAATTCCAAAACGTTAAAAGATATTAAATACTTACAAAAATGAAATGTAAAATAAATTTCCAAATTAAATATGTGGAATAAGCATAAAATATCAGTTTCCAAATTGCAAAGATCTAAACGGAAAATCACCCGGTAACCCTAAGTGGTATACAATAGTTTAAGTCCGGTAATCTAGCGCCCCTAACCCTAGAGGCCGAGATGTAGTTTAAATATGTATAATAGCTCATAGTAATATAAGTTTGTTTAAAAATATCAATTGGTAAATTTTTGACATATTTCGAACCGTTCGGATACAGACTTCGAAAAGCGTGTCCCGGGGCTCGAGATACAAAAATATGCCAATAGTACGTTAGACTCGTAATTTCATAATTTCTAAATATATCAGTTATATAATTTTTCGGGTTATAAAAGTTATAGTTATAACCTTTTTATCGTATTTTCATTACTACCGGTAATTGATTAGTCTTTTGCACTATTCATTTTTATTTCATTACACAATTTTATTATTCTTATAAAGTTATATTTTTAGATAAATATTTTATATATTATAGAAAATTTTGTTTTTCTAAAATTTAGTTAGTTTGGGCTTTTACGGGATCATATTCTGTTTAAGACCCGATACTAAAAATAAAATAAATTAATTTAATAATTGAAAAATATTTTAAAATATTTACATTTTCATAAAATAATTTTTTAGAATTTTTCGGGTTATAAAAATATCATTTATAGCCCATATTCGCGTTTTTTGATCATACTGGTAACATATTTGTTAAAATACTAAAATAATTCAAATAATTATTTAATTTTAATTATGAAAAATCTGCTACAAATATTTGGAATAATTTTCTAATTTTATTTTATTTTATTAAAAAAAAGTACCTTTACAACCCATACCTTCAAGTACACCTTACACATATCACTTCCTTTTCACTTCAATCTTTCTACACTCTATCCCACACTTCATGGCAGATTTTTCCCTTCTTTATGGCTGCCATTGTCCTTTATTTACTCCATTTTGACTAAATTAATTATATTCTACTCCTTCTTAAGAAAGCTACATTACACATTTATTACACAATTCAAATTTAAGTCAAATTTCAACAAAATTTCTCCCTCTCTCTCTCCATATTCACGTGCAGCATGTTCCCTTTGTGGTGCCCTTGTTTTATTTTTTTCTCATTTAATACACTCATTTTCTCTCTCTCTTTCATTTACTCATTTTTCCTTTTTCATTCCTTAACCTTTTCTCTCTCTTTTTCCTCTCTTTTCTTCTTCTTCTTGTTCTTGTTTCTTCAAGAACCAAGCTGCCCCCACATCTTTTGTTAGCTTCCAACCATATTTCTTGAAGATTTTTAAGCAAATCATCATCTCAAAGCCTCCATAGGTGATATAGGTAAAGTGTAATGAAGGTTTCATGCATCAAATGACCTTCCATAAGCTTAAAAGCTTAGGATGATGCCAAAAATGAAACACTCCTCTCTCTCCATTATTATTATCTTGTATCATAATTATTTTCTTGTTTAAAGTTGTTATATTTTATAGATCTAACTTTTTTAGCTTTGATTTTTGTTTATGCCTTAGATCTTGTTATTGAAGTTATTATTTTTGTTATTCCTTATGATTTATGCATATGTTCACCACTCACATAACTATTGTAGTGATTCATGCATGTATAACTAGATCTAGTTGTTTTTAGGTTCATACATGCATTAGACTTTGTTTTATGTTCATGAGCAACTTGTAATAGCATGATGATGGTAGGAAAGTTGTAGGAAACTCAAATCTATTTTATTTTCAACCAAAATAATTTTTGAAAATTCGGATGAAAATGGAATCATATTTAGAAAAGTTGTTTTTCAACTTCAAAATATGTATTTTTATTTAAAATGAAGGGCTTAGGGTATAGATAACATAAATGAAGGATTTTGATGAGTAAGTTTAGATCTAGGAGTTTATAGCTTACTACCATGCAATTGTTTTATGTTTATGTTCATATTAAGTATAGATCTTAGTTTTGAACTCAAACAAAATTGTGAAATTCGTATTTTGGCAAGACCCCTATATAAAAACCACTTTCCAAGTGTCAAAATGTAATTTTTACTTAAGATAATGAAGGCTTAATATACATATATCATCAAGACTTCTTTTTACAAGAATCAAAAGTGATTTTCAAAATAAAAATTCTATTTTCGGATTTTGGCCAAGGCATATTTTAAAAACATGTTTTTCAACCAAAAATGAAGTTTTTATTTAAGAAATGAAAGGCTCTTAGGATAGGATATGTAAGGAATGGATTTTCATAAGTATAGATAGATTTTATCAAAAGATATGACCAAAAATGAATTTTATAAATTCGGATCAACCAAGACTAATTTTGAAAACCCACATATCAACTCAAAAACTCATGTTTTATGTGAAAAATGAAGGGTATAGGTAATAGGTATCATTAAGTGGTGATTTTTACAAGTTGAAATGAGTTGGATATGAGTAATGTGTAAAACAAAAAGTAGAATCAAGATGGAAAATTTTGAGTTAGTAATCAATTTATGAAATTCGTAATTTTGAATGAAGGCCATAAGAACACCTATTATCCAAGCTCAAAATGAAAGTTTTATGTAATGAGTGGAGTCCTTAAGTAATAGGTACCATAAGGTCTTAATTTTTAATGCATTAAACAAGTTTTTCCCAAAGGAATCATTCAAAAAGTGGATTTTCTAAAATTCGGATTTTTGAGTAAATCATATTGGAAAACATATTTGCAAAGTGTAAAATGCAAATTTTTGTGTAAGAATGAAGTCCTTAGTGGTTATGTATGATTGAGCCCTAATTTTCTAAATATCAAATGATTTTTACTTAAAGGAATCACTCAAAAACCAATTTTTACCAAATTCGATTTTGGAATCAACCCTACTTGAAAACATGTTTACAAAGTGTAAAATGGAAATTTTTATGTAGAAATGAAGGTCATAAGTAATATATATAATGAAGACTCAATTTTAACAAAAATAATTATATTTTCTTAAGTAACAAATCCAAAACAAATGGAAATGATCAAAGTTAGAAAACTAGATTTTTCATAAGTAGTTGTTATTATGGTCTTGCAAAATAAAAAGTTATAAAATTTCCTTTTAGCAAAAATCATCAAGATCATGCATACATTAAGCTCATCTCATGTCATTCATGTTAGGAAATCACTCATATTGCATGTATAGCTAATTTATATAGTAGGAACATTACAAACATTTACAAAACTATTTTTCGGAATCGGAAACCGTTACTGATCAGATCTGATCCCTCTGTTCCGAGACTAAATGTTTTCAAAACTTAAAAATAATATTAGAAATAGATAGATCTTTCGAAGTAGATAGAAATCGATATATAATTTGCGAGATTCCGAGTTAAAATGACCAAGTTATGGCCGTTTTAAGTTGGAATTCCCGCTTTGGACGAGAATTACGAATTTGATAGTTTGTATGAGATAACTTGGACTAGTTAAGTGATGAAATACTTATTAGGGTATTTCTTCCTTTTTAGGTGACCCCGATATCGACGATTCCCTACCACCGGATTACTTGTACTAAGAGACCGGTGATCCAATGGCCGAGTGAGTATTACTTCCGATTTCATTTATTGTAGTGATTGTAATAATAGTTGCACTAGATATTTGGTAAAGATAAAATGGATATGCATGATGGGGACGAATGGGAACTATGTATGCTTGTTGTTGATATGAGAAATGGAATGTAAGAATATCGAAGCCGAGTGATTAACTGCTTGTATAGATGAATTAGAATTGATTGTCTGCGATTATTGACTGATCACTTAAAAGAATTGGTATAAGTTATTATTCGGAATTGAAGATGAAATTGAACTCATTCATACACGATGGGGATGGAGCATTAGCATTTGTTGGTTTATCGTTGTACCGTAAACGATTTTATAGTTTATAGTTGTCCGTAAGCTGAAACGGTCTTGGTCGTATCGCAGGATTCGTTAATCTGCTAACCCGGGATGGAGGGCACAAGTCCATCCACATATGATTTCCGGCAGGTCATATGTTTGTTGAATTCACGTGTTTGATGCATATCACTTGTCTAACTAATCACTTGATTGTATGACGTGTTATAAATGTAATCCTGAAGTTTTCACTCACTAAGCTAGTGTAGCTTATACCCCAATAGTTGTTTAAATGAACAGGTTATCTCAAGAATACTAAGTGGGGACTGAGATGGTTGAAGTGAGAATGACTTCAGGATTCCGGCAAGACATAAGAATGTTTGAAGTTATTAGCTAGGTTTTATTATTTGCTTGTAATAGTTTTATGTAATAGAATCTTTTGATGAATTATAATTGAAGTTTAATGAGTTGTATTTTGAAGAATAGTGAATTGAATTTCCTTCACATTGTTCTCAAGTTGTATCAACATAAAATGCCTTACTCCGATGAGTCTTCTCCATGTGTTAGACGCCTTGTACATAGTATGGAAGCCTTCGCGTGACGAGGTGGTCATTCTTAGGCTTTAATATTGTGTACGGCGGATTGCCACATTTAGGGTACCCTTCGGGGCGTGACAAAAATCTTTTGATGAATTGTATTTGGAGTATAGTGATTCATATTTGAAGTATAGTGATTTGTATCTGAAGTATAGTGAATTGTATTTCCTTTACGTTGTTACTCAAGTTGTATAAATATAAAATGTATCTCTCCAATGTGTCTCTTCTATGTGTTAAACGCCTTGTACATAGTATGGAAGCCTTCGCATAACTGATGTGGTCACTCTTAGGCTTTAATATTGTGTATGGAGGACTGCCACGTTTAGGATACCCTTCGGGGCGTGACACCATCAACTACATAATCCTACGCTCATTATCTCCTTCTTACCACAAAATACTTTTATGTAAACTCTTTCCAACCATTCATTTTAACCATGTCATGTAACTTAGCATATTCATGGTGTTATTTTGAAACTCATATGAGTAGTAAAAGTAACAACATGTTCTTGTTTTGTTCTTGCACATGAGATTCCTATATTATTATCATCTCGTTATTATGTTTCTATATATGTTGTTATTAATGTTATTATTGTTATTACCTTGTTGTTATTATGCTTCTAACATAATTATATATGTTTTATTATCTATATATATATATATATATATTTCTTAGAGCCTAAATGCTCACTAACTTTTACTAACTTGCTCCTATTACTATTATTGCTTTTATTATTGCTTTTCTTTTTCTTTTACTTTTCCCGGATGCCTAGATGAAGCCAAGGCTCCTAATACTTGATCGGGTTGCCTTGATGAAGCTAAGACTCTCAATGCTTGATCGGAATACCTTGATGAAGCTGAGGTTTCCAATACTTGATATATTATCTTACTTATTACTAATACTTCTTATATATTTTCATCATTTTTCATATTATGTGCTCATGAACATGCATCATCATAATGATCTTGCCTCAACAAAAATTTAAAGTAGACTTCTCCTTAATAAAGGAAAATGGAACTAAACTCTTTCAATATATAACTTTATGTTTAAATCAAGATTTTGTTAGCAAACCCATAGGAAAAATTATTTCACAACTTCTTTTCAAACTTACCAATATTTTTAATAACAATAAAGATGATTTTCTCCAAGAAGTTAACTAACAAAACAAATGTTTTCTTTTACTATGATGAGGCGCATAAAATTATAAAATTTTAGTAATAATAAGTTGTGGTATATAATTTTTCATAAAAGACTCATGATTAGAATCTTTCCAACTTCATAATAAAAACTAATAAGCTAGCTTTCAGAGTTAAGATAAAATCAACCTTATAATATAAAAATGCATATAAAAAATAAGGAATTTCCTAGTATATAAATGATAAACTCATTTTCAAAAAAAAAAAAAAAAAGAATAGAAAGAACATATATAAACCTCGAAAATTTTCCACATTAGTACACGACTCTAAAGTAGAATGTATGAACTAGTTAGCAAACTTAGAGTCCAATAAAAACCTAAGATAGATCAATGCATTGAATTTGGCTAGATTAGGATTTAAAAGTCGAATAAAGAACCTCTTTGATCATAATTGATACCAAAAACGAGATTTCGTATCTTGAACGGATAATTCAAGATATAATTAAAGGAAATCTAAATTTTCAAACCCCGAAAATTATCATACAAATAGATTAAATAGAAAAATATAAATATAGAGATTAAATAAATACTTTTGAACTCAACAATGATTTGAGACTAGAACAATGAGTAGTAATGAGCTATGCATGGATTTAAACCTTAAATCCAAGATTCCTAGATAGTAATAAGATTTCATAATAGGTATCAAAAACCAAAGATATTAATAATTTAGCTTCTATATCAAATGCATATTAAGTAGTTAATCAACTACACTTATAGATAGGAAACGATAACCTAAAGATAAACCGTTAGGATTATAAATACACAATAAAAACATAAACTGATGTATAACTAAAGATCTAGACATCAAATAAATAATTGAATCACGCCATTGTTCTAATTAGGATTTTCTTAAGCTATTGGAGCCTAAAATAAAAATTGACCTAATGAGTTTAGGAAACTCTAATCGCGAGAGATAAAATTCTAAAAATTAATCATGTAAGTTTAAAACTTAAAGTTGTATTATTTGATAAACCAAGTATTTTGTAGAATCCTATAAAAATATTTTTTGTACAAAAACTCTCAAATATGAGCTAATTTATACCCGCATACTTATTAAACTATCCTAAAACTAAGTTAATTAACTAACTAATATTAATATATAATGGTTGTTGTGTTTTTTTCGGCTGCAAATTAGAATGGAGGGCTTGGATTGCATTGAGAATTGAGAACCGAAATTTGATTAAAACATCCAAATAATGCACCAAAGGTCAACAAAAATCAACTCCTACCCCAATTATAGGTTGCAACTCAACATACACATTAATTACAGTAAAACAACAAGCAAAACAGTATAAATTTTGGAGGAGAACAGATGCAATTGTCGAAGGAAAACTGTCTCCTTTTCTCCTCTATATATACATATATTTATAGCTCATAATGTAGAAACAAATAAACACTAAATACTCCTAGATTTTCCAGATTAAACAAGCACCTAAATAACAAGCAAATTAGCTAAAGAACAGAAATTAACTCGTCCCAAAGCAATCCAATCTGAACCAAGGAAAAATACAATACGAAAAACACTTGAAACAAGCTCGAGGTGAGTTAATGTAATCGAATGATTTTCTTTTAAAACTAGGGATTGGAACTGACTTTTGATAATCATAGGAACATAACCAACATGAAAACAAGCTTCGAATTCCATCATTTAGCTCAACCAAGGTAAAATTCGAAAACCCTTGTTGTACTTTACTAGAATCAAAATTTAAGAATATATGCTCGTAGAAACGTTAGGAGTTGTTGTATGTACATATACATGATATAGAAACACTTAGGACTGGTTTAAGAATGTTTTTGACGTAGAAAATTTAAGAAATAAGAATTGTTTTATCGGGGAAGATGATGAACAATGCTAACACTGTTCATAAGCCGGCAGTGTAAATGTCCAACGCCGACGGCTTACATGGGTAGGCCGGTGGTGTAGAGACGGCTTATACTGGAACAGAAGCTACGTAAAAATTATTTTCATGTAAAATGAACGAACACCGACTATCTGGGATTATATGTCAGTGGCTTATAGTCTGGCGTACATGAAAGCTGACGGCTTTCAAGTTGATGAAAACGATACAAAATAATATGTAAAACAAAAGAACACTGGCACCTGAGTTTCAACTCTGGCGGCGTAGGAGCCTGTTTCCCTTTTTATGTAATCTATATTTTACGGATGAATATTATATAATAATTATAATTATATTATATATATTTATGTCAAAATAGAAGTTACTAAATAGAAAAATAATATAAATATTTAGAATAATTTGGTTAATATTTGATAATTCTTAAAACCCTTGGAATTATAGGAAAATATTAAGTGTTAATAACAACTATAAATAATCAAATAGTTGTTCTATGTAGATAAAATAGGTAAGAATGGAAATTGAAATAAGCTAAATTTACTATTAATATGACTTCTAAAAATGACAAAATAATTATATGAAATAGATTAGGAGAAACACGATGGCACTAAGTATTAATAATTGAATATGATTTACTATAATGAGTCAAGTATAGAATAACATTAAATTAGTATTAATACCTAAAAAAAAAACTTGATAAATATCAATTTAGGACACCAAACATGTATAGGAGTTTAGTTATCTAATCTATATTATATTGATGAATACTTTATTCATCTCAATAGGTGACTTTGATACCATAGAGGATCTTCTGATGGATTATTACGATTAATTCACTATGAGTAGGTGAGTAATTCAGTCATATTATATTGTTTGTGCTTGTAAATAGCTGAATATGTAATGTAAAAACAATAATAATAAAATGAATGTTGTGATGAACATGTGTTGTGATCTGATTGTATGATTGCTAATCTACCATTATAACAGTGATAATACAATGATATGATGATGTGAAGTAGTATGATGATGAATGTATGTAATGTATGATCACCGTGAAAATGAATAAGAGCTATGACTTATTAAAATAATCTGGTCATGCATTGCACGTACTGCATTATTGCATATATGAACAGGTGACAGTCTGCTACATATTAATATTTCGGTTCTCTGTTAACGCTTGGTTTTTCTAAAGTGTTAGTTGTCACGCCTCAAAGGGTGTCCTAAACATGGCAGTCCACCGTACACAATATTAAAGCCTAGGAATGACCGCGTTAGTCACGTGAAGGCTTTCATACTATGTACAAGGCGTCTAACACATGCAGGAGACACATCGGAGTAATACATTTTATATTGGTACAACTTGAGTGACAATGTAAAGGAAATACACTTCACTATACTTTAAATTACAATTCATCAAAAGATTTCACTACATAAAACTATTACAAAGCAATTCATAAAACCTAGCTAATAACTTCAAGTATTCAAACTTCCCGCCGGAATCCATAAGTCATATTCGGCTCTTACCATCTTGGTCCCTACTTAGCATTCTTGAGATAACTTGTTCATTCAAACATCTATTGGGGTATAAGCTACACTAGCTTAGTGAGAATTCGCTTAATTCCATACCATAACAAGCAAGTTATAAATTAACCATATGCTATGCATGAACAAACACATGAGCAGACAATTACGTATGGGTATCTGGAACCCATACACAGAACGGATTTACACCCTCCATATCTTGAGTTAGGGATGGTATTGAAAGTCTACACGATCGCTGCTAGTCCCCGAGCCCTCGGCTTATAGTACTCGACTCGGCTAGGCTCACCCATGGAATGCATCCCCGATGCGCCTTAGTTCCCTATGAATGAGCTCTAGCACCGGGTCTCATTATCTAAACGATTATCGGACCATATCGATCGACCTGCGTAGGAGTAGCATGCTACCAAATGCAACATGTCTGATGCGATGCATGACCAATTTAATTTTGCTTAGGTCAAATCATTCATACATTCTTTAGAGTGACCAACAAATATCATACACAAGTAGAAATAATATGAACAGTGCAGTTATCCAATCGAATCAAGGTTTCGATATGCTTTAGTATTCTTTGGTATGCATACATCAAAATCTCATCGATTATCCCATCCCCATTCGTATCGTCTTTTATCTTGTTCCTATAATTCTAATGCAACTAGCTACAAGCACAAACAAGGTAACAAAATAAGAAGAAGACTCACTCGGCCATTGGATCATCGGTCTCTTAGTAAAAGTAATCCGGTGGTAGGGAATTGTCGATTTCGGGGTCACCTAAAAAGGAGGAAATACCATAATAAGTATTTCATCACTTAACTAATCCAAACTATCTTATACAAACTATCAAATTCGTAATTCTCGTCCTAAGCAGGAATTCCAACTTAAAACGGTCATAATTTGGTCGTTTCAACTCAGAATTTAGCAAATTATATATCGATCTCTATCTACTTCGAAAGATCTATCTAATTCTAATATCATATTTAAGTTTTGAAAATATTTAGGTCAAGAAACAGAGGGATAAGATCTGATCATTAACGATCTCCATTTCGAAAAATAGTTTTGTAATTGCTTGAAATGTTCCTATTTGATAATTCAAGAATACATAAAATATAAATGATTTCCTAACATGAATGAAATGTGATGAGTTTAATGTATGCATGATCTTGATGATTTTTGCTAAAAGAAAATTTTATAATTTTTTATTTGCATGACCACAATAACAACTACTTATGAAAAATCTAGTTTTCTAACTTTGATATCACACTAGTGTTTTGCAATTCATTCTTAGGAATTTCTAGTTATCTTAGTTAAAATTGAGTCTTCATAACATATACTACCTAAGGCCTTCATTTTTACATAAAAATTTGCATTTTGCACTTTGCAAATATGTTTTCAAATAGGATTTACTCAAAAATCCGAATTTTTAGAAATCCACTTTTTGAATAATTCCTTTGGGAAAAATTTGTTTAATGCATTAAAATTTAAGAATTTACTATACCTACTACTTAAGGACTTCATTTAATACATAAAACTTTTATTTTGAACTTGGATAATAGGTGTTTTTATGGGCATCATCCAAAGTTACGAATTTTACAAGATGACTACGAACTCAAAATTTTCCATATTGATTCTACTTCTTGTTTTGCACATTAATCTCATCAAAACTCATTTCAACTTGTAAAAATCACTACTTAATGATACCTATTACCTATACCCTTCATTTTTCACATAAAACATGAGTTTTGGAGTTGATAAATGGGTTTTCAAAATTGGTCTTGGTTGAGATCCGAATCTACCAAATTTATTTTTGGACATATCTTTTGATAAAATCCATCTAAACTTGGGAAAAATCATCCTTTATATATCCTATCTTAAGAGCCTTCCATTTCTTGAACAAAATCTTCATTTTTGAGTCGCAAAACATGTTTTTTAAACTATGCCTTGGCCAAAATCAAAAAATGAGATTTTTATTTTGAAAATCACCTTTGATTCTTGTAAAAAGAAGTCTTGATGATATACATCCACTAAACCTTCATTTTCTCAACTAAAACTCCCATTTTGAGACTTGGAAGAGAGTTTTTAAGTATAGGTTATGCCAAGATACGAATTTCACTATTTTTATTCAAGTTCAAATCTAAGATCTACACATAATATGAACATGAATATAAAAGAAATGCATGGTAGTGAACTATAAACTCATAGATTTAAACATAAACATAATCAAAGCTATATAAAAAGTTAGATCTACAAAATATAACTACTTCTAGCAAGAAAATAATAATATTACAAGAGAGTACTCATGGATAAGAGGAGTGTTTCATTTTGGCATCATCATCCTTAGCTTTTAAGCTTATGGAAGGTCATTTGATGCATGAAACTCTCACTATACTTTACCTATATCCTTTATGGAAGCTTAAGAAGAAGGTTTACTGTAAGGATCTTCAAGAATGGAGTGTGGAAGCAATAAATGGAAATGGGGGCAGCTTGTTTTCTTGGAAGAACAAGAGAAAAGAAGAGAGAAAGCGAGGAAAATAGAGAGAAAAGTGTAAGGAATGGTAAAGGGTAAAAGGTGTAAATGAAAGAGAGAGATTGAATGAGTTAAAGACTCATTAAATGAAGAAAAAAAAAAGAAATGGGCAGCCAAAGATGTCCCATAGCTGGCGTGAAAGTGAAAGAGAGAGGGAAGGGAAGTTGGTTGGTTTTTTGAGTTGAAATTGAAATGTATAATTAATGTGTAAGTGTAACTTCTTGAAGAAGGATTTAAAATAGGTTTATTTAATTAAATTGGGGGCATTTCAAGGGAAAAAGGCAGCAACAAGAAGTCAAAATCTGCCATGAAGTGATATAAGGAAGTGTAGAAAGATTGAAGTTAAAAAGAAGTGATGTGTGAAAGGTGTACTTAAAAGTATGGGTTGTAAGAGTACTTTCTTAATAAAATAAAATAAATAGAAAATCATTCCAAAATTTTGTAGCATATTTTTCATAATTAAAATAAGATAATTGATTAATTTATTTTAGTGAATTATCAAATAAGTTACCGGTATGATCAAAATACGCGAATATGAGTTAATTGATATTTTTATAACTCGAAAAAATTCTAAAAAAATATTTTATGAAAATAATAATATTTTTCAAATATTTTTCATTATTAAATTAATTTATTTTATTTTTAGTATCGGGTCTTAAACAGTATTTGATCCTATATAAACTCGAAACGAGCTAAATTTGGAAAAATGAAATTTTCTATGATATAAAATATTTATCTAAAATTATAAGGGTTTATAACAATAATAAAATTGTGTAATGAATA